>JAHRHJ020002519.1:0-298494 GCA_019776745.2 Taxus chinensis | reverse complement strand
CTAAGGAAAATTGTATCTTAACCAAATTACATAAATATTAAATTAATGTTAATCAAAATCATACTCACGTCCTGAGTAAATGGTAATGACATGTAATCACTCCAAGGTTACTGGCTTTTTCTTTCTTCTCTTCCTTGGACTTCTTGAGCTTCATGTTTTCTTCCTGAATCATTGAAATACATGAATGCTTTAGTGTCAGAACTAACTATATTGCAGTTAATAAAGTTCTTCTCAAAGGAGAGGGGAAAATTCATTGGTACCTGTAATTGTTGTAGTGCCAAGTGGCAAGCGGTAAGGTATTGAGCAGCTAGTGTCCATAAGCGTTGTAAGGAGTCTTCTCCTGGAAATCATGTTTATCTGAGATGAGGTTCTTATAGTGAACTTCCGCTTATACTGTTTTGTTTCATGTAATAATACATCCATGGACAATCCTTCCTCTCGAGTTTTGTTGCTATCATACTTTGTTCCTCTGTCTTAGTTATTGAATTCTGTGGCACCATCTTCACCATGTTTTCTTTTTCCTGAAAACATGCTTTCATATCATAAATCGGTAATTATTAAAAATCTCGCCAATGCCATATCTTAGATTGGTGTAATTGGGGTAGTGATCAACGTGAATTGAGTCTGAAGATATAAAATCCTACCTGGCAAGGACTTGTAAAAGCCTTGTTCCAGGGAATTTGACAGGAATTGAGACTGAACCTGAATAAAATTTCCAAATTCTCCGTTTTAAGCAATTCTAACTCATCACTGGGGTTAAGACTCATTCAGGGCCTTCAACACACCTGAAAAATCTATCTGTTCAATAAACAATGTAAAATGCGGTTAAAAACAAAAAAATATTAACCAGTAATAATTTTAAGCCGTGGTAAAAAATTCAATTATTTTCAGTGTGGCTATTCCATCTCCTCCTAGGCAAAGGGATACAAGATTAGAGGCTTGAATTTTAATAAAGATACAATTAGAAGGTTTTTGAAAAAGTTTATATGTGCCCAAATGAAAATTGGTTTTTTGAGTCTTGGAGATTCAAAGGAGAAGAAACCTCAGCTTTGAGATCCAGAAAAATAGGTAAATTTGTATGAGATTTTATCAATTGAAAAAGGCCAGGGAATTAAAAATATGCAAGAAAGATCCAATTATTTTGACTATCAAGAAGAAATAACAAGATCAGCAATTTGGAGACAGCATTCGAGTGGTCTAACCAACAAGAGTTACTTCCCAAAGAGCCCAAATGCAATTCTTAATTTCTTAACCAGTTGCTTTATGTTTCTTTTTGCAACACAGGGATTAGGAGACAGAATAATAAAATGATAGTTTAAGCTTAGAGTTTGAAAATCATAACTGATAAAAGGCAAATTTTACAATCCAAATCATAATTTTACCTTAGCATGATGATAACAAAGTAGCTGTTAAAATGTAGCTTAGAAGTTTAAAGGCACAAGCATTTGATCTGATGGTAGAAGATAACTTGATGTTTATGGCATATGATATAATTCCCTTGTTGGAAACTACCAACCGCACTGATTTCAACGGTGGAAATTGGTAAAGCCAAAACTTATTATTCTTGCCCTATAATTTAAACAAGTAGATGAAGGATACACTATTCAGCTGCAAGGCAATTCTGATTTCCTTGGTTGATGATATATGGCCTAAAGAAAGAGAATAGAAAGGGAAGTGGAGTTTTAATAGAATATTTGGTGCACATAGAAAAATCTACCTGAGGAAACATTAGTGGGAGGACCAAGATAATCCAACACCATTTAAATGTTTACAATCGATTGGGGACCACAAAGGAGGGAATGGCTTTTAATGAGTCAATAAGCCTACACTAGAAGGAGGATTCTTTTGGAAAAACACGAAGAGACAGCTATCTATGGAAAAGGATAAAGGTTTTAATGTATGATGATAAATAAGAACATAAAAGATAGGGTTTCTTCTACGAAATTAGAAAAGAAATCCCTTTCATTTTATGTTCTGCTGATCTGAGGGACAACTCAAATAATGCCATTTTTTTTTTTTCTTCTTGTGATTTGGTCTTAAAAAAATTCAAGTACTGGAAATTTAAATAATAAGATGCATATTTTAAAGTTATCTAAATTGATTTCTACTCTCCCAACCCAAGAAAATAGGAGGTTTGACCAGTCCCTCTTCTCTTTCCCCAACAGAACAACATGGATAAGGAGGTAGGAGATAGAGGTGGAGAAGAAATAGGAGCGAGAGTAGGAATTTTATGTTCTTACCGGTCACCCCTCAATTCAACAGAATGGAAAAAAATAGCTCTCTATCCAAAAAAAAAAAAAAAATTGGCCCCTTAAGACAGTCCAACGAAATAAAAATTTGTAAACACCAAAAAGGGGGCCCCCCGCCCGGCAGCCGGGGAGGGGGGGCGGGAGGGGCGGGGGGGGGGGGGGGCCCCCACCGAATTGGGAAATGTTTATAGCCCAATCACCACGTTTATGGTGGCAGGAGGAATTCAAGGTTTACAGTTTAACAAGCCGGCAACATATCAGAGGAAAACTAGAATCAAGAAAAGTTTCCTGCAATGATTGGTTGGTTTGAACCAAGAAAATTTAACGGGTGTCCCCCATCAAGTTTGTCTTGTGGGAACTAGAACAGAAAGGTAAATGGTGAGACTTATATTTGAATTTGAGCATCAGAATAGCTTTTATATTTTTCACTGCTCCAACATTGATGAAAGCCTTCTCATGAGTTGGAAAAGAAGAAAGTATGGACCATAGTGAATATAAGAGCCTATACTTCTCTGCATTTCTGATTAAACCCATGCAATGAGTCACATCAAGGTCCTGAGCTTGTGTAGTTGAGATTTTGGACAGAGAAAGAACGTAAAAATGAATACCACCAATGTCAGTGGGCATGTAATGGGATTTCTGACATTGTTCAAAAAAATTGAATTTATAGATGTCAATCTCTCAACAAAGTTAGCGTTTAGGTTCCTCCAGAGAGCATGATGCACTTATTAAAAGATTCTGTGAAAGGAGACCTTTTTTTCCTGATGATCCTTCAAGCAATGTTAAAGAACTAGACAAGAAAAAGGAAGCTTTTGTTTGGAGTCCGGTATATATTTCCTATTCTTGAATGGGCCACCCAGATATTCCTTTAAGTTTCTTCAAGTCTGAATCTTATCACTAGTATAACTATAGCCAATCTTTCCATACCACAAGCAAAAGGAAACTAACTTCATGTCTATTTACAAATTTAGATTATAGTCTTTAAAAGAGAAATTTGTTTTAAGGGTGGAAAACTAAACTTTATGCCTATTTAAAAAATTAGATATAGTCTTAAAGGAAAATTTGTTTAGAAAGGGTTTGATAAAGCTTATACAGGTCTGTGTTAATGTGCTATGCATATGCAGGGTATAAGCTACGCCAAAGGCTAGCCCAATCTTCCTCCTATTGTTGGATTTGTGAGTAGTTGATTATTTACTGTATATAAATTACATTATACTGTTAAGGAAAAGTGGTTTAGGGAGGAGAGTAATCCTAAAATTGTCTTAGTGAATTATATTTAAATTATATGGGGATTTTTTAAAGGAAGTTTTTTCATGGAGGAGAGTTTTTTATTTCATGTACAATAATACATCTAGGACATCCTTATATATAAATCTTGTTAAATGGGTAATATAGATCCCTTTTATTTCATGTAACTAACTATATTGCCAGTTAATAAGTTCTTCCTCAAAAGGAGAAGGGGAATTCAATTGGTAACCCCTGTAATTGTTGTAGTGCAAGTGGGCAACCGGTAAGGTATGAGCAGCTAGTGTTCATAAGCATTGGTAACAGAGTCCTCTCCTGAAACATGTTATCTAAGATGAGGTCTATAGTGAACTTCCCCGTTATACTGTTTGGGTTTCAGGTAATAGTGAATCACAACTAGATTTGAGACCTTATAATTTTGGAAAATTTTAAATACTTCTTGATAATTATAATGGAGCCTGGAAAGCTTTTGACCAGAAGCCATATGTGCTTTACATCTCATGTTTTTTAAACTATTCATATACTACTAAGGATGGGAAAAGAAAAGCCCAACGGTAGACTCAACTCAAACTGTACATTTAAATAATCTATAATCAAATGGTGGGTTTTTTATTAAGAACAGAACTATTAATACATAATTATTTACGTGAATATTCCAACACCGAGTTAAGTTGAATGTCCTTGTGGCTCTGTTCAAGAAAGTAGAAGACCAAGACCTCGAGTAGAATGCAAATAAAGTTGACAGAATAAGCTCTTTCTTGTTAAAGAGTATGGGTAGGTTGGAAGTATATCTTTGAGTGTGCCAAAGTCTCTTCGAAGTCCTTGTTAAAGTAGTTATCAATGGAGAGTTTGACAATATCTCTATCTATATCTGTTGATTTATGAAGAGTGTTCTATCTTTTTGATTTTTTGAAACGATAAATCTAAAAATGGCATTTCTGAGCTGATATTAATCCATAAATAAATTTGGTCTTCATCTTATATTTCTCATCAACTTTTCTGAAAGCTATGGACCTGTTTCCATCATGTTTGCTTGGTAAGATATAATCTTCATTCTTTAGGATTTCCACAAGGTACAACATTGTAGATATTATATCAGGAATATACTATGTTCTATTTTTTTGAAATATATATTAATTGCTGGCAGATGAATCTGAAGTTTCCTTTCTATATTTTTGGATTTCAGCAGTCCTTTCTAATCTTATTGGCTGCAATAAGCAATCATCAAAAGCAAACATCTTCATCTTGTGTTTAAGGGTATTGATGAAACTTTTAAAAGTTTTTTTCATCAATATTGTTTATTTTTTGATTATGCATGACATATATTTATGTTATTACATTTTAAATTTTAATTTTTAACCACAAGAAATCAAATCAAATGAAATAAAATAGCGGTTGTGGAAAAAAATCAACCACAAAAAAAATGGATGACAACACTTGTGCAATGCCTTTCTGAACGGGTAAGGGAATGTGACTGTTTGTTTTTATTGAAATATAATTTTTGTAGTGATTATGTGTTATGAAATGCTTATTTCTGACAACATAGTGTTTGTTTTTGTAACATAACATAGATTTAACGATGAAAAATTGAAGAAGAAAAAAAGCATTTGTTGATCAAACAAAAGAGAATTCAGATTTTGAAGAAGAATTTGTACACGGAACTAAACATAGATGACAATAGTGATCAAAATGACGAAGATTATGAGGTAGAGGAGGATGATGAAGATGAAGATTGGGTGCCTAGTCGAGCCATAAGCATCCAATGGAGTGCAACATCAAAGATCAGTAGTAGTGTTATTTATAATGTTTTGTTTTGCATGAATAAACACTTTTATTCAAGTATTCAACTTATGTCAGTATGTCTTAGATTTATTAGGATTTTCCAATTTCATGTTCTTTTAGTGTCCATATATTTTTACATTTGCATAATAATTTCAACTAAAGAGTTATAGGATTTCCCTACACATCAATTGTTACTCATAAAATATTTAATTATTGGCTTGTAATTGTAGTATTTGCAGCAGTGTAAAATTATAAAAGAAATTGGAAAGAGGACAGATTTAAGTGCATGGTCTTTCCTTGCTGCAACTATGAAATGCAAGGAATAAAATGGCATTTGAAAGACATCAACTATCACCACCTCCATGATCACAATGGTCCTCCCTCCATTACATAGGCTAAGCCGGGTAAACGTGCGATCGGGAAGTATAAAAGGAAAACAAAAAAAAATAGTACAAAATATGGTGCAAAGCGAAGTGTTGACTGGCACTTGAAAAATTCTAAATATATGTACAAATCTAGGTTAATTGAGCGTTATTGTCGGAAGAAAAGGTGCAATATTTTTCATCCCTTAGCCAACAAGCTAAAGATCTGATTTCCAAGCTTGTAGAGGAGTATGATAGTTGGAAAAGAGGGAGGAAAGAAGGAAAAAAACCCTTTCAATGCTGCAATATAAAAAGGATTTGATGAAAACCGATTGTACAAATTCTGAACTAAATGGACAAAAGGATAAGGTATGTACCATTTTTATTATAATTTAAATTTAAAATTATTTTAGTTTTGTTTATTCACATTTTTTATGTTATTTTAAATTAACGTTTCATTTGTACAGGATATTATCCAAGAAGAATCCATTAATGTTGATCATGTAAGGAAACATGCTTTCATTAAAAACATTAGTAGCATTGTTGGAATAATAAAGTGTCATTTTTCATTCATTAACATGTTGAAATCTTGTGTAAATGCGATTCTCACACTATTTCATGACTTGAAATGCATGAATAGGACTCAACTGATGTTGATGGAGAAAATCCAATAACAAAAAAAGAAAATGTAACAAACAATGCAATGGAAAATAGGTACAAGTTGTTAAATTACAAATATAAATATTTGTGTTTTCTATATATTTTAAGTGGCTTAAATCTTAATCAATATTGCTAAATTTGGGCATTTATACCTACATCTTTTAATACAAATTAATTATTAATGTTGTTGACTTGAAAAATTGGGTTTTAACCGCTTCGAGTGATGAGGAAGAGAATAATTGTTGAAGCATACACTTCAAGTGCATGGGTAACATGACCACCAATGCAAATAACACCTATTTTCCATTAGAACAAAAGAAAGTTGGGAAACGATATGAATGATAAAGAAAAAATCAACAACAGAGGATCCATAAAGGGAAAAAATATGGCGATCCATTTGATTGAGGTGACTGATTTTTCAAAAATTTGTTGAGGTGGAACCGGGGAAAAACCAAAGAATGAGGTGAAGGACATGGCTTGCCTAATGAATTCACAATAGGAGAAAAGTTTTATGTTCCTAGAGCCTGACCATGCAAAAAAGGTTGGCATTGCTAAAATTCAATGCAACTAAACCAAGAACAAAATGCATGGTGATCTTTAGAGGGACTGCAAATTGGTCAATAATGCATAGAGGAATCAATATGTAGATGATGCTCCATTAAATTTTCCACATATTGGAGAAGATACTGTTGGTGAATCGAAGAAGACATAATTGGGCATCTGGTTTAAAGATTGCTTGAAGGCAAAATTAACCAGAAAGAGGATGGAAAAGAGACAAGGTGTGTTAATTTGGGTATTTTTTATTGATGTTATTGTGTTTTTTTAGCACATTCGATTGATTTTTATCCAGTATAAGTATTAATATCCATTTTGTCATGTTTTGGCAGCGAATGAATGATATTCAGATGACAATGTTGCAAATTGAGGTAAAACTATGATTTTGATAATAACATTATTTTTTTCCAATTGAATTGACTATATCAATGATGCATTATTTTTATTTCAGTATTCAATAGAATTTTGAGAGCTCAGATCAGATTTTAACCAATGCAATAGGTGACACAAGGAAATGGAATGTAGGATTTTTTCCTTTCTATCTAATGTTTTAAATTTTTTTTTCCTACTTCCCTATACATTTTCTTCCATTACATTCTTATACAATATTCCCTCTATTGTATTTATCTTCAAAACTGGTTTGGCATTTCACTATCAATATTTTAACGATGGAAACATAATTTAATTCACGATGAAACTATGGTACTTTTTCATACAAACTTAGGCCTCCCTTACTTGACTGGTGCAAGCTATTACAGGAGCTTCCCCTACCCCAATTATCATTTTACTTATAATTTTCTTTCTTTCTACAATCATGTTCTTTACATTGTATTATATTAAGTATTTAATATGAATTTGATTCTTTGTAGAATGAAAGAGGAACAACCAACTAAGCTTGTGGTAAGAAAACGTAAAAAAATTTTATCCAATATTTGTTGATTCCATACAAATTATACATAAAACGGGGTCATGGCTTCAATCTGGATTTGGTAAGTTAACGTAAACTTAAGATTTACAAATTCTAATTTCCTTCTAAGGAGTTAAATATAAAAACATTTAAAAAATTATTTGTGTTTTTTCTTCGAGTTAATGTAGGAAATAATTATGCATCAAATAAATCCTTCATTTTTTGTAGCAACGTAATAGTGGAAGGTGAAATACTGAGATGCAACTTTCAGAAAGGATCATTCTTTCCCAACAACAGGTACCACACAACTGTTTGTTTTTTATGAAATATAATTTTTTTGTAGTGGATTATGTGTTTAGAAATGCTTAATTTCTGACAACAATAGTGTTTGTTTTTGTAACATAAACATAGATTAACGATGAAAAATTTGAAGAAAGAAAAAGCATTTGTTGATCAAAACAAAAGAGAATTCAGATTTTTGAAAGAAGATTTGACAACGAACTAAACCATAGATGACATAGTGATCAAAAAATGACGAAGATTATGAGGTAGAGGAGGATGATGAAGAATGAAGATTGGGTGGCCTATTCTGAAGCCATAAGCATCCAATGAGAGCAAACCCATCAAAGAATCAGTAAGTAGTGTTATTTTTATAATTTTTGTTTTGCATGGAATAAAACACTTGTTAATTCAAGTTTCAACTTATGTCAGTATGTCTTAGATTTTATTAGGATTTTCCAATTTCATGTTCTTTTAGTGTCCATATATTTTTACATTTGCATAATAATTTCACTAAAGAGTTTATAGGATTTCCCTACACATCAATTGTTACTCATAAAATATTTAATTATTGGCCTGTAAATTGTAGTATTTGCAGCAGTGTAAAATTATAAAAAGAAGATTGGAAGAAGGGAACAGATTTAAGTGCATGGTCTTTCCTTGTGCAACTATGAAAATGCAGGAAAAAATGGCATTTGAAAAGACATCAACTATCAACCGCCTCCATGATCCACAAAATGGTCTCCCTCCATTACATGGCGTTAAGCCGGGTAAACGTGCGATCGGGAAGGTATAAAAAGGAAAACAAAAAAAATAGTAAAAATATGGTTGCAAAGCGAAGTGTTGACTGGCACTTGAAAAATTCTAAATATATGTACAAATCTAGGTAATTGAGCATTATTGTGAGAAAGAAAAAGGTGCAATATTTTTCATCCCTTAGCCAAACAAGCTAAGACTGATTTCCAAGCATTGTAGTGGAGTATGATAGTGTGGAAAAGAGGGAGGAAAAAGAAGGAAAAAAACCCTTTCAAAAACGCTGCAATATAAAAGGATTGATGGAAAACCGATTGTACGTATCAAATTCCTGAACTAAATGGACAAAAAAGGATACAGGTAATGGTACCATTTTTATTATAATTTAAAATTTAAAATTAATTTTAGTTTTGTTTAATTCACATTTTTTGTATGTTAAATTTTAAATTAACGTTTTTCTTTTTGATCATTTTGCATCCCTACGTTGTGTGAACTTTCTTTTTAGTCTAAGTATCCTTTTGCTTTACAGCATCTGACTTTCCAAAGGCACTGCCAGTTTATCTGATGGCTGCATACTGTATATACTGTTTCCTTTTATCAATACACATATCAAAGAAAAGAGTCCATCCATAGGAGGCTGCTTCTATATAATACCATACAAACTGAACGATGATAGGCAACATCAGAATGAACCCACATTTTCAGCTTAATGGAGAAATTTACACCTTTGATTTTTCTGTCCTTCAACCTAGCATGGACAATGCCCAATTGCCTGCAAAGCTCAATCAGAACTAACTTGTCACTCACATACCTAGGAAGCTTGTACAGATATCCTTCAAAGCCACCAACCCTAATATACATGAATGTCTAGAATTGGATGAAGTAGCTCCCGTATAAACTGACAAGATCCGCAGTATCCTTTGAGATCCTCAATGCAGTGTTGCCCTCCATTGATCTGACCCCAAACATAGTAAGAACATCATTGACCCGTTTGAAATGTTGCAAACTCCCCTCGTGAGTGATTTGGGCTAATAATCAGGAACTCTCTTATCTTCACCCAACTCTCCTTTGTTAGACAAATCCGTTCAAATTCTGATTGTTGCGATGGAATACACCAGATATGAAGTCATATAAAACTCACTTGTAGAAGCCACACTCAACAAAGCATTATGTAGATTATCACTAATAATCCGGCGCCAATCAATATGTTGCGATCCTTCACAAATCACATTCATGAATTGAGCCATCCATGGCTTGAATTCCTTTGTAGTGGGGTCACCCATAACTCGGCTCAAGAGAACAATCATATCTGAAAGATTTTAGTGGAATTTAGTTCTTGTCAGACTCTTAGGAATCCATAACTCGGCTCAAGAGAACAATCATATCTGAAAGATTTTAGTGGAATTTAGTTCTTGTCAGACTCTTAGGAATCTTTGACGGTCTGTTTTTTTGTTCATTCAGCTAGGAGTGAGCTAGCATATTCTAGAGCTTGGAATCACAATTACTTCTTTCGGCCAAAGCATCTTCTTTAGTCAAAACCACAGAATTCTTTCTCTGAATCCCAAATGTGATAGCAATATTGACCGGATCCAATTGGGCTAATAGTGAACTATTGGCTGCCCTGATTTCAGGGTTGATGGGATTATAATGGTTAGAACATGCCAAAACTAGATCAATAGACTGAATGGATAGTGGGAAGCCTGCATCACTATAAAACCACAGCAGAATATTTTGTCTACCATCTTCGTTTGATTGTTCTCTTCCATCCTTCCTCGGAGGTCACTGAAGTCCATGAAGTCGGACGTTGCTATCTCTAAAGTTAGGTAAGTCAGTGACTAACACGGAGATAGGTTCGTAGCTGGAGTATTTGAACTTCATCTCTAAAGTTAGGTAAGTCAGTGACTAACATGGAGATAGGTTCATAGCTGGAGTATTTGAACTTCATGGTAAAAATGGAGAGGATAGAAGTGATGGGAAGGTGTTTTGAAGGAAGCATGATGACAAAGAAGTACCAAAACAGTGGGTTTTTTATGTTTTTAGAGAAAACTACCATGAAACCCTTCAGAGGTGAGAAAAAAATAAATCAGGCCACCATGTCAAATGAGAAAACCATCAAAGTGAAGGTGTCTGGGAGAGGAGTGCTTGGGAAAATTTTCAAGAGTTTTTAACAGGGAGAGCATCAGTTATAAGCAAAAAACCTTTGGGAGCATGTAGGACAAACTGGTGTTGTGTTGTGAGCTTCTATTTAGCTCTTGGAAACAAAACAATTAGCACTTTTCCAAATAGATGTTTTAAAATGATGTTGGCAGCTTGAGAGGAGTTTTAAGTAATGTTCAATTCACTTCTGGGAGGGAAAACCAAGTTACAAGCATAACTCATGACTAAAAGCACATTTTGGAAGGTGCTTGGGAACTCAAGGTGCAAAAGCGCATTTTGGAGGGTGCATGGAAACCTAAGGTTGGGAACTCAAGGTGCAAAAGCGCATTTTGGAGGGTGCATGGAAACCTAAGGTGCAAAAGCGCACTTTGGAGCATGGTTGGGTACCACTTAAAGTGCAAAAGCGCGGTTGGAGGTGCTACAAGAATCAAAGCACATCCATAACTCACTTTTAGAACCAAAAGCGCATTTTTCATGGTTCTTGCAAACTTGCAAGTACAAAATTGCAATCTCAACTTTAAATTAGAACATGGCAGGCGGAAAAGGTTACAAAAGCACGCTTGAAGGGTGACTTAAGTACCAAAGCGCACTTCTAACATCAAATTAAAACCAAGGATGGTAGAAATGCGCACTTGGAGTTGGTTCCAAGAACAAGAAGTTCCAAAAGCGCATTCTCAGCACCCTGCAAGAACCTAAATAGGGGTATAATGCATGATTTTGACTGGAAAACACCTAACAAATCCATTCCCACCATTCCCAAGAGCTAGAATTGCTTGCATTTTGAGTTTTAGGCAAAATGCCAAAAATGACCAGAACGACTGTAATGAGGCAATGGGCAGTTTTTGGCTACTGAGAAAATTTGCTAGGACCAAGACCAAAACCAATGTTGGGATCAATGAGGCAATGGGCAGTTTTTGGCTACTGAGAAAATTTGCTAGGACCAAGACCAGAACCAATGTTGGGATCAAATGAGGGACTCCATGAGATTTCATTTGACTGTTGGTTTCTGAGGGAGCCATTAAGTCAAGTTCACCTACACCCTGCAAAATTTCACATTGGTTTTTGAGGTACCTTCACATGGAATGTCGGTCAACAAGGCTACCACCCCTCACATGCGGATCAAAAGACTATCTCTGCAGCATGTGGGGGAGGGGGCACCTGGAATAAAAAGGGTATTTGGCTTCTAAAGAGTGGTGGTGCATCTTGGATATGATTTGATACCGATAAGTAGCACCTAAAAGGGCATCTAAAATTGTTGGGTGGATGACATAGTACATGCTATGGTTACAAAGCAGCAAGATTTACAATTGGCCAAACTTATTATCGACTCAGATTCACAAGTTGATGCAAAAGATTCTACATGACCCAGCATAACATTGGGATATTTTTGGATGTAGTGTAATATAAGCAACGATGGGAGAGGAATTTTACTTAGACAATTCCTATGATATGAGTTGGACACTCATGTGTCGATGGACGTATCTTTGTATCCTGCCTACTAAGAGCCAAGGATGACAACAAAGATCAAAAAAGAAAACCCATAATAGTGCATGCCACTTCAATAAAGGAGAAGATTGACACTTATGAGGAGGATGACTATACACACATGGTAGGCTCAACCTCGCCTCCTCTTACGATTTCCTGTTTCAAATAGTATGAACAACATCTCATAGAGAAGTAGCACATGGAAGAACAATAGAAAAAGGAGTGGTTGAACCCATAGTTCACATACTTGTATTCGGCAAATACTCAACAAACCCAAAAAAAATTGACTAAAGAAAAACTCGGCAATACTCGGCATCTTTAAAAAAATACAAATTTATTTTAAAAACATAAATTTTATGCAAAATATAGCTACAAAATGTATCAAATGAGTCTGTAAAATGTTGGAGAATTGTTTTCTATTAGTATTGAGGAGAAAAGTGGTTAGATATTGTAGAGCTGGTTGGATCATGAATTAGTGAGCTCAAATCCCAGTAGGTGGTCAACATAGGTAAATATCGAACGGACCCCATCTCTTGTAGGTTTTTTATAGCAATATTGTTTGTTATAGCTTAAGGATTTGATAGGAGTTGTACATGATACTATTGTGTAGATGAATTGATGATATATTTGAGAGATTATTTGATTTATTCAATTCAAGATGCCCTATCTATGTTGCATGTTGCAATATGCGCAAGGAAAACTTTATTCGACTGAAAGTTCTCAAATTGGATCTATTTATAATTTTTTTTTAAATATGATTATTTGTATCTTTTATAGAATGCAAGCTTATCATTATGCAATTGTCCACCATTGCATATCTAAGACTAAGAGTTTAGCTAACCTAATGAAAAAAGGGTGTGAACTCGAATAAAAATATTATCACTCAATATCATAAAAAGAGAAAATCATGTCCAAATGCTATGCTAAATGTTGGCATAAAGTTTGTTACCACCATCAGTTAGTAAAAATCTGAATATTTGTAATGTATATTAGTCATATATAAATTATTCTTTCTTTTTGTTTTCCGTATCTATCAGTATATATTTTTAATATTGCATTAAGAGTAAAATGCATCTTTATAATTTTAGGTGAGTATTTGGCACAGATCCCACATCAGGGGAGTATTAGGCACAGACTCGGTGAATACTCGCCAATAATTGCCGAGTCTGTTCGGTGAGTTATTACAACGAATATTCATTTGGAATTTGTGGCGAGTACTCGTAGAGTATGCTAACTATGTGAGATAATGTGCAGGAAGATTGTGTAGGCTATCGTCAAGTTGTGTTGAAAATCTAGGAGTGTGATTATGAGTGCAAGATGAATTGCCTATCTTAGACAAAGTCGCTCAAGCAACTTTATCCTATATGGACGACTTTGTCCCCTGTGGCTCTAATCTCGATCTTGCTTTTGGCACTATGTTCCTCTATGTCTATAGATTCGCTTGTGGTTGAAATCTTGTGATTGTTGTTGTGTAGTTGATTAAGGCTTCTTGTACTTCCATATGAAGATGAAGTCTTTGTGCAATAGTTATTCCCATATGTGTATGCCATGTGTTACTTGGTCGACCTTGGCAGTTTGACAGAAAGTGAAACATGATGGTCGTGCAAATACTTACACCTTGGTGAAGGACAAATGGAAGTACACTTTGAATCCTTTGTAGGTTGACACCTATGGAGAATGAGGAGATGAGAAAGCAAGTGCAAGAATTGCTTGAGAAGGGGTTGATCAAAGAGTCTCTCACCCCATGTGCAGTACTTGCAGTATTGGCACCAAAGAAAGGAGGTGAGTGGAGGATGTGCATTGATTCCAGAGCCATCAACAAGATTACCATCAAGTATAGATTTCCATTGCCATGCACATGGATGATTTGATGGATTGTTTAAGTGGAGCAAGTACTTCACGAAGATTGATTTGAAGAGTGGATATCACCAAATCAAGATAAGAGAAGGTGCTGAGTGGAAGATTGCTTTCAAAATGCATAGGATGGATTGTATGAGTGGTTGGTCATGCCATTTGGGCTAACCAATGCACCAAGCATGTTCATGTGATTGTTGAACGAAGTGTTGTATCCCTTTTTAGCTAAGTCTGTCATTGTGTATCTAGATGACATTATGATTTTTTGCAGAACATAGGAAGAACACATGGTCCATTTGCAAAAGTGTTAGAGCATTTGCGAGGAGAAGTTGCTGAAAATTTGAAGAAACACAATTTCATGTGGGGAGAGTTGGTGTTCTTGGGATTTGTGATATCCCAATAGGGATTGAAGATGAATCATCTGAAGGTGTAGGTTATAGTTGATTGGCCATCACCTAAGAATGTTGTGGAAGCACGAAGTTTCCATGCTTTGGCAAGCTTCTATAGAAAGTTCATACAAGGATTTAGTGAGATTTGCGCATTGATCACAAAGGTGATGCAGGGAGATAAGAAAGAGTTTGCGTTGACCGCAAATGCAAAATATGGTTTTAAGAAGTTGAAGGTCACTGAGCAACCAATGTTGGCCTTTCTTGATTTCAATAGGGTATTTCAAGTTGATTGTGATGCAAGTGGAGTAGCCATTGGAGCTATGATGAGTCAAGAGGTAAGACTCATTGCATATTTTAGTGAGAAAATGAATGACGTAATAAGAAGATATTCAGTTTATGATCAAGAGTTTTATGCCATAGTGCAAGCTCTGAAGAAGTGGAGGCACTACTTGTTGCCCAAAGAGTTTGTGTTGTACATAGACCACCAAGCACTGCAATTCATAAATAGCCAAGGGAAGTTGAATCAAAGACACATGAAATGGGTTGAATTCTTGTAGAGTTACTCATTTGTCTTGAAGCACAAAAGTGGAAATCAAATAGAGTTGCAGATGCACTGAGTAGAAGATGTGTCTTAAAGAGTGAGACGCAAGTGGGAGTAGTAGAGTTCAAGCCAATGAAGGAACTCTATGCAGAAGATGAAGATTTTGGAGAAGCATGGAGAGCATGCACAAAACCAATGAGTGTTGATCACACACCTTGGTTAGATTACTTCTTGTAGGAAGGGTTGTTGTTCAAAGGCACACAATTGTGTGTGTCAAGAGGGTCAATGAGGGAGAATTTGATCCAAGAGAAGCATTGTGGAGGATTAGTTAGTCACTTTGGGATAGATAAGACCTTGGCACAGATAAGTGAGAGAGATACTTTTGGCCATGAATGGCTACAGATGTGCACAAATATGTGCAGAGATGCAAAGTATGCCAATTGGCAAAGGGAAGAGTCAGAAATGGGTTATATCAACCACTGCCAAGTACCTGAGAAACCTTGGGAGCATCTAAGTATGGATTTTGTTTTGGGATTTCCCAAAATGCAAAAGGGTCATGATTCTATCTTTGTTGTTGTTGATAGATTCTAAAAAATGGCTCATTTTATTGCTTGTAAGAAGACCAATGATGTTACACATATAGCTAACTTGTTTTTCAGGGAAGTTGTGAGACTGCATGGATTTTGTGCCATATTGTATCTGATAGAGATACTAAGTTTGTGGGTCACTTTTGGTGCACATTGTGGAAGAAGTTGAACACAAAGTTGTAGTTTAGTTTTGTGTATCACCCACAAATGGATGGCCAAACAAAAGTTGTCAACAAGAGCCTTGGCAATTTGTTGCGATGTTTGGTTGGAGAGAAGGCAGGGAACATGGGATTTCAATTCTTGTGCAAGGTGGAGTTTGCATATAACAACTTTGTGAATAAGAGCATTGGAAGTCACCTTTCTAGATTGTTTATGGACAAGTCCAAGAGGAGTTGTGGAGTTACGTGAGAGTTGGAAAGAAGGGAGAAGTGCGGAAGTTGAAGACTTAGTGCAATACATGAAGGAGGTGCACAAGTAAGTGTGCAAACAATTGGAGCAAAGTAATGCACAATAAACAACACACAAACTTGAGGAAAAGAGAATTGGAGTTTGAGGTTGGAGATATGAATCTCACACACCTACGCAAAGAGAGGTTCCTAAGAGGAACATATGACGAACTCAGGTGGAAGAAGATTGGACCATGCAGAGTCCTGAAGAAGTTTGTGAAGAACGCCTATGAGATAGAGATGCAAAAAGGAATAAACATTTTTCCTATCTTCAATGTAGCAGATCTATACCCATATTTTGAGGGGCAGACAAGTGGAGAAGTAAACCGCACAAAAGTAGATTGGAGGCACCAACTACCATAGTGGAGGCACGAAGAAATTGAATACATTCTAGGTGACCACATAGTGAAGACAAACAAGGAGCATAAAGAATATCTAATGAAATGGAGAGGCAAAGAAGTTGAGGATGCATCTTGGCTTAATGAAGCAGAGATTGCTAAACTTGGTCATTCCATTGCAAACCTTTAGAAACCCACTTGAGTAGGGGCTCAAGTTTCTTCTTACCCAAGGTGTATGATGCAGGAGCATTTGGGTTCACTTGCAATCTTGCATCAACCAAAAACATTTAGAGTTAGTTGAATAAAGACTTGTGCAAATCTTGCGCGAGCACAAATTGCAAAGCATGCTCACGCACAAAACTTAATGCCTGCCATTTCTCATGTAAAGGCCTATCTTATCCGCAAGGCTTAGCACAATGCCATAAGGTCCTACAAATGCTATGCCATGCGGAACACTAAGAATGCCACACAAAGCTATACTTGTCACGCAAACCTAAATTTCTTGCCTTGTCCACAAGCCGCAGCTGTAGCCAACCTTTGCTTAGTTCACACAAATTCTGCGCAACAAATATTGCCACACACTAACCATCTCTATAGAAGCCTTGCATGCAACGATGCACAGCCTTAAGCCATGCTTGCGATACACTTGCTTAATGTTGTGAAGCAAACATCTAATGTTGCATGCATTGGGACCACTTCATGTTTTCCAATGATTGGATCTGTCTTGCAAAATCTCCTTGTCAACATCAATACAGTTAGGAGGGGAAGCACATGTGGTTCTTGATCCGTTTTCTTCACCAAAGGACAAACCGATTTGATTGAAAGCTTGATCTAATGGAGATTTCATGGGAAGCTACCTGCAAACTAATTGTGGAGATCAATGGTGATTGAGGCATCTTGAGGAATCTTTGCAAGGTATCTTTACTTGCAAAGGCATCTTTGTTCTCCTGCCTGATTCATGACATATTCTATAAATAGGGAGGGAATGTGTAAGGCATTGAAGGATCATCTATCCTTCCATAGAAGAAGGAAATCATCACCTTACCATTAGAGATTGCCCATTGAGCCAGAGCAAGTGAGCTCCATTTGCCAAATTGAGCCAAGTCTGTTTTGTAGAAAGCTTTGCAGAGTCTGCAAGCTTAGATAGGATAGGTCTAGGATTGAAATTCTTAGAGAATTTTTGCAATCTTGTCATAAGACTGTCATTGGAGTGTAATTGCCATTGTGCCTAAGTTTGTAATTTTTCCCCATATTAATAGAAGAAGCTTTCATTGTTCTTGTCAAAGTTGTGCCTGAGATCTTGCTTCGGTGAGATCTAACTCTGAAATTGTGGGCTGCATGGTCTAAGGCATCCCTTCATTGGGACCCCTAACCAAAGACCTGTGAGGGGCTTTGCATGGCTACAAGTTGTAGTCTTTGGAGTTGAATGGCATGGTGCTTGGTGTTGTGCAAATTGCACATGGGGTTGTGAGATGGTGCCCTAAGCGTGGATGCCATCCTCTGAGCCATGAGGCATGTTCCCCGAAACATTTGTGGAGTGCGCATAATGTAAGGGGCTATGCACAAGAGCTTGAAGTGCAAACTTGGGTAGAAATGCGCAAGTTACGAAGGCACTCAAGGAAAGAGTGCGTAGTTGTGAGGATGCACACAGATCATTTTAGGGGTGGTTTATCTGAATTTTGTAACGTTTTTTAGAAAACATTATGGACATTTTTTGAACAAAATATAATTTTTAAGGGTTCATTTCTTTCAAGAATTTTAGGAATTTTATGAAATAAAGGGGATTTAATAAAATGTGTTTGGGATTTTAGCATTTCTAGGATTTTAAAAGAATGTTAGACAATTTTCTAGTTAGTTTCAGAAGAAAAATTTTCATGGGTTTTCAATTTTTTCTGAAAAACTTTTATGTTTGGTCTATGAGGCCTTGTTGGCCTCTTGTGTGGCCTCCCCAGTGTACCTAGGGTACCCTGCCCACCGAGGGCCATTTGCCCAACCCTTGGGTGCCCCGTTTCCTTACCACCGTGTCACCCCTATTCTCCTTGTGTAGTCCCAACTCCGTTTGTTGTTGTTGCACCACAACATGTCACTTTTGAGTAGTTGCAACTCCTGCCACTACCAACAACATCTTGGACATCGTTGTACCTCACCTCTCCTTGTAATTCTCGACACCGTGCTCCTTCCATCACTACCTTCTTATCCCTCATGCACCCTTGATCCACCCCTTTCTCTACATCCTACCACATGCTTAAAACTCCCTCTCGACGCCCTAGACCCACTCCTTTCTCCACATCCTACCACATGCGTAAAACTCCCTCTCGACGCCCTACTTCCGTTGCCCTTGTTTGAGCTTATTTGTCTGCAACATTGACTTGTCCGCTTGGGGCTGTGATCCCTATGTGTTTCCCAGTCTAGCTGATCTTTATAAAAAGGTTGTTTCGGCCCTTTTGAAAGGCCATGTACTCTTTTTTTACATCGAGACGCATCTCTAAGTCTTGTGCGATTTTTCCCTTGTGTTGTTTTGTGTGTTTGCAAGGGCAAAATTCAACTTGAAAATAGGAAAATTATACCCTAGTGCCAAAACTTTTCACTATAGACCTTCCCAAACACCCTTCCAGATCAGTTCATTCCCTATGCCATGCATATCCCCATCCATGTAATTCTCATGTATGTAGTTCTTAACCTTTGCCCATGTGTTGAAGAGATGAAAACAAACTCACAAGTTTCTTTTGAGACATTGTCTTTCAAGGCAGATCTTTTTGATAGGCTTAGGAAGGGCTACATTTAGCCTTTCTAAGGTTGGTGCATATTCTCCAGAGTGGATTTGAAGTCCTAAATTCATCAGGGATTTGTATTCATGAGCCTATGTCATTTTACAAGTGATTTAGGAAATTTAAGGAAGATTTGGAGGATTCAGAGAACAAGTTCAGCAAAAGCGGGTTTTTGAGGCCAAAAGAGCTTACACTGTGAAAAAACACCTGAGCTTTGGAGGATGATTCCGAGAGCTCCAGAAATGAATTAGGAGGTCAAAAAAATATCAATGGAAATATGATTCAATTCTCTACATGGTGGTAATTTCATATTTTTCTCAAGCCCCATGCATTTCTTTCCACAACTCATTCTTCACTAGGTATAACTAGCAATCCTGATAAAAAAAGTGCCATTTTTTGGAAGTTTTAAATCTTAATCAATACCTTAGGCACATCCCATTCTTATCAAAATGACCCTTTTCAGTCAAAATCATATAAGTAATTTCCTAAAAAGACCTTTGAGAGCTCCGACAACGTCATTTTCAAGCTCCTCTCTAAGGTACAAGCTTTGTCCTTAGCAAAAAATTTCAATGCCACGTGGTAGCATGATGCTAAGGAGACACTTTTGTGTTCCCATTCATCCCTTTCCAAGGGGACAAGGGGGATAGAAAAGTGCACCCCCTACCTTAGACCTCATGGGCACACCATATGACCCTGGGAGCCTTCCGATAAGCACTTTTTGCCAATTTTCTAAGCCCCCTCTCCATGTCCATGCATGCCCTACCACTTGTCATCTTAGGGATAAGGAAAAATTTTGGTGTCCCCTTCATTCCCTTTTCCAAGGGTAAAATGGGGACAGAAAAATGTTTCCCCCCACCTTAGACTCTCACCAGGTTCCTCATATGACCAAAAATTTTTGCCAATTTTTCTGGGTGCCAAAAATGAGTCATGCCCTTCTACTTGTATCTCCTTGTCAACTAGGGGCGCACAATTTTGTGTCCCCTTCGTACCCTTTCTGAGGGGACTTGTCCCCCTCCAACCCATGGGGATAATGACAAGAGTTCTAGGGCACACTTTTGGTGTCCCTTCAATCTCATTTTCAAGTGGACAAGGGGGACAAAAAAATGTACCCCCTTCCTCATGCTTATAAAAGCACTTGAGCCATTTTTTCACTCTCCCCCCATTTTGCTCCCAGAATCTACCTAGAACTCTAGAAAATTTTTTCCAAAATCCTCCATCTCCATTTTTCCTCTTGCATTCATCCCTTCCACTTTTCCATGATCATGGTAAGAATATTTCCATTAAAAATTATGCAAATTTTAAAAGTTCTAGGTTATTTTTTACCATATTGACTTTCGTAGCTCGCGAAGGAAAAATATCTTCATATCTTGCAAACATGGTGCATGGATCGAGGTGGGTTTTTTTTGTGTTCTTCATCATTTCCAGGTGCCTTTTAGAACACAAGTGATAACATTGACATGCATGTGCCTGGATTTATTTTTATGGTGAGAAAAACCCAGACTTCATTTCCCTATGTTTTCGTAAATTTTTATTTCCCGTTGTTCTGGTGATCGGATTGAGCTTGAAAAATTTGTACGTGAGATCATGAGACAAAACCTATCCCAGTGGAGGTGATTTATTTGAAATCCGAGGTGTGGAAAGTCACTTTCCAAAAATAGTAAGTCTCTACATGAGCACTTACTATAAATAGTAAACTCTCATTGTGGGTAAAATTCTTCAAAGGCAAGTGTGCACAGGGAACAACTAGGGGAACAACAAGGTGATCAAAGGTGAAAAAAGTGAAAAGGCTAATTTACTAAAAATAGTAAACTCCCATTCTAGGTATAGGAGTGTCAGTGGCAGCCATGAAATTCAAATTTGTCAGGCCTCGAACCAGTCTCATCTCTCTCATCTGAGTACTCGGGTATGGGGGACAGTGATGTCACCCACATGGACCTTGAAGATCTTAAAGATCACATGTTTGGTGGACCTAGAGAGCCGGTGGAAGACAAAATTTTCATCATTAGACTGGATTGTATGTGCAGTAAGTGGACATCCTAGGTGTCAATGGAAAGTGTAGAGTTGGTGTTGGCATGCTCTCATCACTATGAGCCAGACACACGAGCCATATGAGCAGATGATAACTCAGCCCTAGCAACGCTCGCTCCCAAAGCCATCTCACTCATTGCAGATCCCAACCTAGAACAATATGGCTGTTATTTCGAAAGATGTTGCAGCAAGTGAATGGTCTAAAACAGATTCTTACCTTCAAGGTCTTGCATTAGGTTCGTGGTTAAAACAAGTAAGAAAGCCTTCTCGCGTGCTAAAGTCTCTCTCGCGGAGTGACTTTCAGGTATCTTCGGGCTGTTATTAGAGACTCTCCTCCTGATTGGGAGCCCCGCCAAGGGGCTCCCCAATGACGGGCCAAGTGGGAGAGGAGTCAGGGCAGAGGCTTATCTATTAGTCGCTGGAATGGGAATGGTTCCCTTTGGTCTTCCCCTGGCCTTATGTTAGATGCTCTCAGGGCTACCGACATTCTCTTCATCATAGAGACACACGAGAGCCCGGTTCGTCCTCTCCCAGGTATTACTGGATTTCTTTTGTTAACAACTTGCAGACATGAGACTCGGGGTTCGGGTGGTGTTAGAGGCTCTGGTGGGGTTGCCTGTCTTTATAGGGACTCCCTCCAGAATAGGATCTCGATGGTTGGTTCTGATGAGTCTGCCAGGTACATGTGGATCCGTATTATTGGGGCCGCTCGATTCTCTAGGGATTTCTATATAGTAGTTTGTTACTTTTCTCCGGCGGCTTCCCCTTATGCCATCCACAGTGGCCCAGATGGTGATCCTTTCTTTGACTTATATGAAAGTATTAGTCAGTATTCTGTTGTAGGGGATGTTATCATTTTAGGCGATTTTAATGCCCGTACTAGACACTTACAGGTCCCTCTCCATGACAGATTAGAGGATACGTTCTGCACACAAGGGAATGGCCCTGACGTCAACTGGTCTACATAGGATTTATTGAGGATACAGATGGTCCTTTCACACAGCTTATGGACGGTTTCCTCCTCCAACTCGGGGAGTCTCAGGGGTGGTGATCTTTAATGAGATTGAGTGCTTCCTGGATTCTCGTTTCTTCACATGTCGTCCGCATGGCGGGGGCACTAGTGTGGTGGAATATGTCCTTGCCAGCTTGGACATCTCACCCCTCTTTTGCTCCTCTGTTTCCCCCATTCCCCTTGCCGACCATGCAGTCCTATCCTTCTCTCTAATCGCCAGTCCTCCTACCACCATCACCCCTCCTTCCCCTCCCCACTACCCCCCTTGCATCTCCTTTCAGTTTGATAAAGGGGATTACGGATCTTACTCATCCCACATCCGCGACCTTCTCCCCTCTGAGCCCCACTTCTCTAACCTTCCTAGTGCGGAGGCTAAGTATACATGCCTTTCCTCTGCCATGTGGGAGGCTTCCCTGAGATCCTTTCCCAGCTCCACCACCCATCCCTCGACCACTAGTACTACTAAATCTTGCCCCATGAACCAATGGTATGATGTAGAGTGCAAATCCCTTCACTATCGCCTTCGCCAGGCTTTTACCCATGCCCTCCCCTCCTTCCCCACTCTTAAGGTTGCCTATCAGTGCCTTCTCTGCCGTAAGAAGCGATCCATCATTTCCCACTGCAGATATATGCTTTCCACTTCCCTTAGGAGTAACCCTCGATCCTTCTTGGTGTACTGTCTTTCCCCGCCACTTCCCCTCCTCCACGATGATCGATCCTATCTCCATTTTTTCCCACACCTCTACCCTTTACGATGTTCTAGGGCAGCAGTTTACCCAGATTGGCATCCCACCGCCTGGTAATCCCTTTACTCACCGTAATATATCAAAGAGGCAATAAGAATTTTGAACTGTAGCAAGGCAGCTGATGTGGAAGGTTTCCAAGCCGAGTTTTTCAAGCAGGGTTTTGAGGTCTTTGGTAACTATTTGACAAATCTTTTCAATCAAGTGGTTAGCGTGGGATTCCCTCCTACCTGGTCCCATCACATCATTCACCCGATTCACAAAGTTGGGTCCATTTATGATCCAAACAACTACAGGACTATCATGGTGGGCCATTCTTTCTCCAAACTCTATGCTACAGTTCTCCACAGGTTGTTGTCCGAGATTTTGGAGCAGAAGCAACTCAGAGCCAGAGGTCAGGCTGGTTTTCGCCCTGGTTACCACACCATCGACCACATCTTCACCCTTCGGGCTATTATTGAGGAGGCTCGTCACCGCTCTTCGAAAGTTTATTGTTGTTTTGTAGACTTTCGAAAAGCTTTTGACTCCGTACCTCACATGGCCCTCTTCCAGCAACTCTGAGACATTGGTATTTCTGAGATTCTTATTATCACTATCATGCGCCTCTATGAGTCCATCCTTGGTCGTCTTTGTACTGCACACGGATTGTCTGATTTCATCAGGATCACCATTGGGGTTAAACAGGGGTGCCCATATCTCCTACCTCTTTGGCATTTACATTGATGAGCTGGAATCTTTTCTTCAGGATCACATTCAGGAAGGGGATGGTTGCCTTCTTCACCACGTCTTGATTTCTATTCTCCTTTTTGCCGACGATATTGTTTTACTCGCCTCTTCTCCTAAGGGGCTTCAGAGACAACTTGATGCACTTGCTTTATTTTGTGATCTTCGGCATTTGACGGTCAATCTGGGTAAGACCAAGGTCATGGTCTTCAACGGGTTGAAGACATCACACCTCCATTTCTTCTTCAAGGGGTAGGCGGTGGAAATCACTAATACATACACCTACCCGGGAGTCCAGTTCTCAGGGCCAAGATTCAGTATGAGGCATGCTCTTCAGCCGAGGGTGAATAAAGGGTATGGGTCTCTTGCCATTCTCGAGAGACAATGCTTTCGAAACCACTTCCAGGACATCTCCTCCAAGATGTTTCTTATGAACTCCCTCATCCGCCCCACTGTTCTCTATGGGTCTATTGTCTGGGGGCCCTCCCTTTTAGACACAGATTGGGCTTCTGCTGAGAGGATTCAGACTCTCCTCCTTCGCCGCTTCATTAGATGCAAGCAGACGGTCCCCCAACATATTATTTTGGCAGAGTTCGGAGCCCAACCTTTCCATCTGGAAACTATATTTGACATATCAACCTTTCTCATTGTATCAGGAGGTTTGGTGATCTCTCCGATGAGCGGGCCAGGTATCTGTATCTCGCTTATTGTTCCTCTGTGAGTATTGCCCAGGATGTGAGCCGTTGTTGGTTTTCCAAGACTTCTGCCTTGTTGGATTCAGTTGGTATCCAGATTGATCGTCTCCCCCCTTTCCAGTATTCCCTGAATGCTCCCAGTCATCTCTTGCCCACCAAGCAAGTGTTGAACAGGTCCATCTGGGAAGATATCTACAGGAGCTTCATTCAGACTACTTGGGTGAACCCTCCTGGGGGTTTGCGCCCTAAGATGTCCTTTTATGTAGAGCACTTTCTTGAGATCAGAGATGGACTCATCATCCGCCCTCAGTACACCTTTCGTCACTGGGGGCATGCCCTCCGTATACCTCTGGGTCAGTTTCGGGTCGGCTCCCACAGACTTCGGTGTGAGACTGATCACCACATTGATCGGGATGACAAACTTTGTAGGCTCTGTAGCCTTCATGAGGTGGAGACCGAGACTCATTTCATCTTCCGTTGCCCCATATACTATGAGATCAGAGGACGATTTCACTGCGCCTCTTCAGAGGGATTCAGACTCTCCCAGTTTTCTTCAGATATATTGACCAGCGGTGTCTTGCCCTCTACATCCATGAGTCTCTGCTGTTCCGGGACCAGATTCTTCATCCTCCTCCGAGAGTCATCCCCACAAGACGAATTACAACCTTCTTTCCGGTTCTACCCGCAGGTGGAGGAACTAAACGATAGAGCCTTTCTGACCCAGATACAGTGCATCGATCAGTTCGTCCCCGGTTGGACCTTCACATTTCCCCCAATCACCACCAACAAAATCGGATGCGCACTCGTACCAGAGGGCAGCCTTGCTCCATTCGTCCCCCTGGCCGTCCTTTCAGTCTTAGATCTCAACAGGGGAGGAGGTTTTTTGCACCCCTCTTCGGGTTGGCAATCCATCAAGAGCTTCTTTTCGTCGGCCTCAAATGTTAGGAGGGGTGTGGCTACCATTCTTGAGTAGACCACTGGTCCTTGTTTGCCCCCTCCTCCATTCCCTTTTTTGCTTCTCCCGTCTTTCTCCCCCGCTTGCTCCATTGCCCCCGCCTGTGGGAGTATTTGGCTTCGGGTTTCCTTTCTACTTCATCTCTTTTTATTTCTTCTGTTTTTTGGGAACTCGTTTGAGTTGTCCCCGCTCGCACTTTGTATATTATTTGGATTGCAGTCCCATTGACCTACTTTTGTGGTCATTCATTGGACATTAATATATTCATCTTATCTTATTTAGATGCGATCATCCTTCTCATTCGGGCGATGGTTGAAGAAACCACGAAGGGATTTCAAGATTGGATGGCCTTATTCATGCTCACGATCATTGAAGGTAGAAGAGAATTGATTGGGGGCAGATCATGAGTGACAACTTGCATCATCAGTTACTCTACTTACCGGTCTCTAAGAAGTTCCCAATGACCTCATATTTGGTATATGCTCATTGCGAGTTCGAGACCATTCAAAGGGTTGACACTTGCATAAAACATCTCTCCTAAGGCTCCAACATTTGAAAGATATCCATGCAGTTGGTCTTGAAGGAGAGAAATCAACATTTCATGTGGGTGAACAATGCGTTCACCATATTTGCCATCAGAACACTGGAAGGATATCCTCACGCAAGGTTGTCACCACAAGCGGCTTCTTTGATCAAAAGGTATGGGTCATATTTCATCCAGTTTGCCACTTTCTTCTACATCCGAGTATCCGGTTTCGATTTGGCTCCGCGAAGTCTACCACAGTATCTTAGCGACAAGATCGTGTTGTTCGAGCTATGCAAACAACTTGCCCATGTTCACAGTAAGCTCAAGAATGAGAAGAGTAAGAATGTGTCTTTTCCCATCTCCCTTGGAATATTCACTTGTAAGAGTGTCGGTGATGCTGCACACCTGGAAGTTACCTTCACACCCTTGAGCATGTATTCATATATCTCGAGGGTAGACTTTGACATTCAAATTGATCCAGACACTTTTCACCTTCCAGAGTCATATCATGTTCCACAGATCGAAGATTATTGGGTGAATTGCATAGATGAATTTGATGTCAGGGAAAGAGACCACATGCAGATGACCATCATGCAAATGAATAGATTCAAATTTGATTGGTATGAGGAAGGAATTCAAGATGATGGCACATAATTGTATGATCTTGAATATCAATAAGTAAAGGCTTCCCCCTTCCACAGGTGACATGGAGTGTCTGCGAATCAGGAGATATAAGTGAGCAGACCAAAGGACGTCATCTAAAGATCAAAGGAATGGTTTAGAAAGAAGAAGGTTGCCTCCATTGCATCAGGGGATTTCCCCACTCTTCAAAGGATAGGCATCCCATCATTCTTCTTCAAAGGTCATGGAGAGGACTTCAGGCTCAGTTCATTTTGGAGAAAGTTCAAAGCGCAAAGCAGTGGAATTAGAAGCCCCCTAATACAAGAGGTTGCACAAGAAGGTCAAAATATCAGATGAACCCGTGGTAGAAATGGAGCTTGGGGATATTGATCTAGTTGAGCATTCAGTTCCTCAACAGCCCTATGTATTCCCACCTTTCACTTTCACTCCTACTCCTCTTGCACGAGATGTACCTTCCCACCCCAAGTAGGAAACAACAATCATGCCAATTGTCCGAGCCTGAGACGAATGAGATGTTTCCCTGGATGAAAGAAATGATCACAAAAGAGGATCACAGAGTCTTGCAAGTGACAGTCCTTGATTTCTCAGTGATATCATCATTGGTCAAAGGGAAGAAGAAAAAATTCACTCAAGCAACCTCTCACTTTTTCAGTGGTGCCACAGGAAATCAATATGTGGCAGTAGTCAGGAAAAGGGTAATCAAGCCCATTGAAGAAATGACCTCGATCGACTATGAGATGAGCACCATTTCCCTAGGCCTAGCCACTCACGAGGGAGATGCACATCTGTTCCATGAGTCTTCCACTCGCCTCCTCGCGAGGAACCAAGAATATAAAGAGAAAATTGATCAGTTGGAAGACCATGTGCGAACACTCTCCTCGTATGTGCAACATTTCATGGACCCGAATGCTTCTTCATATCTCCCAATTGAACAAGTTACTCCCATCAGTAGCTTCAATCTGGAGTCCATTTTAAAAATGTAGGGTTTCACCATGCAGGGACGAGCCAGTGAACAAATGGGTGAGAAAGATTGTAGAGAAAGGAAAAGTATTACTTCCAGAGATGATCTCACTGTACAGGTACATGTGCTGACTACCAAAAAGTCTGGATGACAAGGGAAGGATTGGAAAAGGAAAAATAACATTGGGATCAAGTACATCCACTGGTGATGGAAATGGGAGATGTCACTTCTCAGGTGCTTGTAAGAAGGAAAGTGTTTGATTCTCCATCTGAGAACTTGTCATGTGTTTGGGTGAGGACTCTTGTCTCTCGGTACGAAATGTTGAATCATGCTATTGATGAGTTGGATTCAAATGAGGATCATGCCTCCAAAATGCAAGAATGTCAACACTAGGATACATAAGCTTGGAGTGCCCGTCCATTGATGAGAACACCTCAGTAGATGAATTGTTGAAGCCATTTGAGGAGTATGTCAAGAAAGAAGTTGAGGGACCCCTTTTCTTTCAATGAAGATACACTGGAGTCTCTCTCCAATATCAGAGCCACAATTTCAAATATTGCAAAGAAACATCAGTTGTGGTTCACTAAAAGCATGAACATCACTAAAATCTTGGATGGTTGGCTCGACTCCCTAAGTTGTGTCTACATTCCTCATGCGAAGAAAGTTATACCTGCGGCATCTCAGTATAGTAAAGAGTTCAAGGGAGTGGAAATTTTTCCAGTTGAGCTTGGCAAGGATCAACCAACAGTGAGGTAGAATCAACAAGGGTAGGCATCTTCATCGGCCTAGTTATCTCTCTCTTCTTCTCTCCTTCTCTCTTCCCCCTCCTTCATGTTCTATTTCTTTGTTGGGGGTTGCACTTTTCATTTTGTCTTTTTCTTATTTTTTCCTATTCATTTAAATGTGACTATAGTTGGCATTGTAATAAGTCACCCTTAATTAATAAAAGGGGACTTAATTCTATTCCTAGGAATATGAAGAGTCACATGTTGTGAGGGACAAATGAAAAGTCATGTGGGGGGTAGGTGAAGAGTCTTTCTGAACTCTATAAATTGTAATGACTTCCCCATTCTTAAGGATTGTCAATTTTGTATGTTCAAGAGTAGATAACTACTTGTGAAAAGCAAAAGAGATAGCTAATTTCCTCTATTCTCCTTCTCTTATGTTCTTCCATTCCTCTCAATGTACAACTTGTCAAAATATCAATGAAGAAGAAAGGAATTTCTTGCTTTTCTTGATGAGAGAATTAATGAGAACTTTGTGTTCATAATTCCATCTTGTCTTGGTACACAGTAACAAACTTGTTTTCTTTCTGATTATGTGTGATGATATGTTTTGATTAATCTTTGTAGGCATCTTTTTTCTACCTTGTCATTAATTCCCTGTCTTAAATTTCCCTCCCTTTTGGTACCTACTCAGCTAATTCCTCCTTGCAAGAAATTGCAAGGATTTATCCACAGGTTTATGGAGTGTTCAAGTTAGGCATCCGACCCCTAGGCCACCCACAATTTAATTTTCATTCACGCACAATAAATGGACCCGCGCCAAAAAATTCACTTTTTCTAATTTTTCAAAAATGGAATATTCACCACTAAAATTATCCCTACTTAATTATATTCATAGGAATATGAAAAGTCACATGTTGTTGGGACAAATGAAAATTCATGTGGGGGGTAGGTGAAGAGTCTTTCTAAACTCTATAGATTGTAATCACTTCCCCATTCTTAATGGTTATCAATTTTGTCTGCTCAGGAGTACATAACTACTTGTGAAAAGAACAAGAGATATCTAATTCTCCTTCTCATATGTTATTCCATTTCTCTCAATGTACAACTTTGCCAAAATGTCAATGAAGAAGAAAGGCGTTTCTTACTTTTTTTATGAGGGAATTAATGAGACTTTGTGTTCATAATATGTTTTTTTTGGTGTTATTAAAAAAGTTGTTTTTCTTTCTAATTATGTGTGATGATATGTTCTAATTAATATTTTCAGGCAGCTAATTTTCTACCTACGATATTAATCCCCTCTCCTTAATTTCCCACTCTATTTTCCTACCTACTCAACAAATTCCTCCCTTACAAGAGATTACAAACATTTACCACAGGTTCAGTGAAGTGTTCCTATTGGATCCTCGACATCTAAGCCAACCCCAATTTTTTTTTTCATTCACGTACATTAAATGGAGTTGCACGATTCAAGCAAAGGGACATAAGTCCCAGAGCGTTGGCAGATATCCACCAATTTGTCTAGCTAACAAATTTTCTCGCCAACAGGCACCCATACTTATTGCAAACATCTACGACAATTGGTCCTTGGTGGTTGAATCTCTCCTATTGACACCTCTCTCTCCTTCTCTCTTCTTCTTCTTATTTCTCTATAAGTATGAAACTCATCCATTGTAAAAATATCCTTCTATTTTTGTAACGAAACCATGCCAAAATGGTGGCAGACTTCCCACAAGTTTTAGACATTGGATTTGGTCTCTGCAATGTATTTTTTCCTTCTTCCACAAAAGTAACAAATTATGCATCTTTTAAGAAATAAAAAATTGTGTTATGGCTCTATTTTTTCCCTATACTTAAATTTTTGTGTATTTTCCTCTTTGTTTCCCTCTTTGAAATGTTGTCCATGTCACATTTGTAGGTTTATCTATCTTTGTGTGTTGTCAATGTGTGGGATGGTTTAGTATATGCAGTTTCATGTCCGTGGCACATCTGTCTGCCCTCTCCTCCTGCATTTGCTCCCCCCTTTTCCCCTTTTGGAGAGTGATCAACCCCTTCTTCTTGGTGTTATCGCCACCTCTTTAGCTTAGGTTTTCATTTCCTTCATGTCTCTCCCCTAGTCCCTTGGATGTTAGTGTAGGTTGGTTGTAGGATTAGTTTGATCATTATGTTAGTTTATGTTTCATACACCATTCTCATAATGTGTGAAATGGAGGAAGTTGGCCTTCTCCGGAGGTCTGTATCAAGCCTCAAGTCCCACACTTGGAGGTAGTCCCATGTTAGCCCAAAATTATAGATTTCCCATGATTCAGAAAAGGGTACGATTTCGAGATCCAATACTTTTTTCACGCCTAGTGGGACAATATTGAAGCGCTTTACAACTTCATTTCACCAATTTTGATGTGTTCTTAGTGATATTCAACCTTTGGATGTGGTTCTCAACACATTTGATGACTCCAATGATCCAAGAAACCCATTTATCTCATCCACGATATTCCTTTCTTCTAATTTCCTCTTTCATGAAGTTGTGAAATCACGACTTCATTTATTCATTGGGACCCTCATTTTCAACAAAAATATTATTTTCCTCCACCTCCAAATTTCCAAAATCCTCCTCTAAATCAATTTTATGAGCATCACTATGATGAATCTATATATTCCCCAAACCTAACTGATCCACATGGTTATTCCATTAACCAAAATGTTTGGAAATAATTGAGATACGCGGGTAATTGTTGTAATTTTCATGGTCAATGTTGATATCCAAATGCAAGTCCAAAAAAATGGAGGAAATCCTTGTTAAGGGAGAGGAGTTATACAAAATCATGATAGCTAAACTACCTAGATTTGATCAACCCTATCTATGGGGTGGCCCTTTCCCAAGTTAGTATGACCCTCAACAAAACTTAGAGGTGTTGACTAAGTACTTAAATGTAATGGATGAATATTTGAATATAATGATGTTATTAGTTGAAAAAATGGGAGCTTATGAACTTAGTGTTGAGGAACCTTGTCAATGCGGAAATCCTTCACTACCATTATGCAGTTCCTCCATTCCCTCCTTCCAACCCCCACCTGCTTAGCCAACATTTCATGTACCTATCTTTCTTAAAAATCCTTCGGCTAATTATCATCCCTTAAAAAAGGATATAACACCTCCTTCATCATTTTAAGCTCTACAAGATCAACCTAAAACTCAATCATTCCCTCACTTCATAGACCCAAATTCATGTGTTACCTTGAAACTCATGATGAACCATGCTTAACCCATGAAAAAATTCATACCAACAAAAAATCTAAGTGGTCAATCAGTTTGATATCCCATTTCCCAATCCTTTCTAAAGATAAATCTAGAATTTTGTTTATTTCAGCTATTCTGTTATTTTGATTCTCTTTTATTGAAATTCAGTTTACAAGTTTACAGTTTAGGGATAGTCTGGTGTTTTATTGTGCAAGAAAGATCCTGTTCTTTTTGTGAGAACGTTGTTGGAATTGTGCTCTCCCCATCTTTTCCTACAGAATAGGAATACCTCTGTTCTCTGACAGGGGTCCATCAATGACATCAATGGAAAGGCTGCAGATGAGACCATCATGTTGGGGAGGAATCCCAAATCCAAGCCTTGCAATTACAGACAACTACACACTTCTTGTCAAAATCTGGAGTAACACTTCATGCCCATGCTTTCTTGAACTTCTTCATCTCGAGACAAGTGAAATTTTTATTTGAACAGATCTTGTTTTGGAAGTGAGAGAAGCTTCTCTTTTGGTTCTATAGGCCCGCGGACAATCCTCAACTGATATAAACAGATAATCAATGTACAGTCGGGAGCAATCCAGGCTATATAAGGAGTGACATCACTTTAGCTTCAGTTTTTCATGAATAAATTGGTATCCTACCTCCAGGGTTATTATGAACAGGGAGGCCATCAACCCAAAGATTAAGAAGTTTGTCCTGCAATTCTCTCGCCCCTTCAAGTGTGGTCTCTATGGCAAGCTAGTAAGAGGATTCTTATGTGCCCATCCACATTCATCTGAATCAGTTCTTGTTTTCTTGCATTCCCATTTTTCATTGTCTGCTACTTGGAAAGGGTTTCCACTTCCAGATTTTTAAGGTCTTTTATCTCAGCTTAGATATCAAATAATTTGGGCAGAGTTTTGGTCTGTCGGAATTCCCTTCAAAGATCCTGAGTAGATACCGCAATATGAAGGACTTTCACAAAACTGGAAAATTTCTTTAGACAACAGAGAATTTCCTTCAGCTTGAGGAGCAACAGTCTGGAAATCCTCTACATTCTTGGAAAGCTTTTTAAAGTTTGCCTGTAGCGTATCAACCCTTTGGGACAGACTGAAAATAAACAAGTTCATCTTTGTCTTTCCCAGCTGTTTGAAATATGGTAAGAAAAAGCGGGTAGCAGTAAAGTTAAGTCAAATAAATTATGGGCACACAAATGTGAAATTTTTTGGAGAAACGGAGGGTTCAAATTCTCTAAAATCCTTGAAATTTCCAGCCTGAAATTTCTGAATTTGTTATTTGAAAATCCTCTGATGCAGGCTTCATATGCAAGCTGATGCTGAAAAATCCAGAGTCTGGAACTTAGTCCAATGCCCAGGTAGCAGGATCTCAGATTGATGTTCAGGCAGGCTGAGATTTTAGGGCAATGTTAATTGTAAGGTCCTATAGATAAGAAAACATTCAGGTGACATGGGCAGGCTGACACTCAGAGAAATTGTATTAAGTTACCAAAAAGCTGCAGTTAGAAGCAATTGCTACCTAAATTTTGGTCTACACACATTTTTTTTAATGTTTTTTTTCTAAACACCCTCCATCATAAAATGTGCAGCAAATCCACAAACAGGACTAAAACTGCATGCAGAGATCCAGACAAGGCCAATGTACAGGTCAAAGGGGCAATCTGGATTGAATTTTTCAGAAAGGCATCTACATCTATTTGTAGAGATCGAGATATTGTGTTCTACATCTGCTATGTTTACGTAGAATTTTCTGAGAAAATTGAACACCTCATGGTCCAAATTCAGAGTTTTTGATAATTATCAAGCAAAATGATAGCAACATGCCAACATTTACAAGTAGATATTCCAACAGAGCTGATATTCTTGAATAGCTACACTCCCAACCTTTACAATGGACACCTAAAGATTAGCTGGATACCCATTATTGAACTCTTCAGAGTTTGCATGGTAAATTGATCTTCCATGTCCACACATCAGCCCACCTTAATCTAAACTCTAGTTGATATCCGTATGGTATGGTGCTAATTACTTTTTTAATTGGAAAATTATGGCTGCTGTTTGTCATAGAAATTCCTCAATTTTTTCTTCCACATTTTGGCAGACCAAAGAGTTAGCAGAAATAGAATATGCATTTCATGTCATTTGGTTGATATACTGGTCTGTGATGCAGAACTTTCAATTTGGATTGAACCCGTTTCCTGTGTTAATCCAATCGACATCAGGCAAAGCCATTTCTACTTTATTCCAATGAAAAGCTGCTATTGTTCGAGTGTTAGGATGCAGTATTGGGTTTAGATTTATTCTTATGAAATGCTACTATTATTTGAGTGTTTGGGTGCAGTGTTGGATATGGATGGATGTTCAGGTCTGTCATATTGAAAATAGCATGGCTAGATGAATTTCAAAATACATGATGTTCAAACTTCAGGGTGCAATGCATCATTACATGTAATTGCTAGTATGTATTTGACAGTAGAAAGAAACAGTAAGCTTAAAATAAGGTGTCAAGCATAATAGATACAATGTTAACTTGTCCAGGTGGCTTTTGGGATTTATCGTTGCCTGATACAGAAGTAGTCTAATATATTATATTTAGCTGATAGGCTTTATATGGTGGAATTTATTTCCAAGTTCCAACAAATGCCTGAAAAAGTTGTTTCATGCCAGTAAACCGTTAAAAATGTCCAGAAAAATTGTCTCACGCTGCAAAACCACTTTCACCCCACCAGGAAACCTCTGCTGGAAAACATCTGCCAGAAAAAAGTCAGAAAACCTATGCCGGAAAATCTCTGACAGAAAAATGCCTATCAGCAATTCCCTTGCACCTTTTTTTGGTGCCGGTGCTAGCCTGTCTTGATATTTTTTCCCTTTCAGCAGTGTTTCTCTAGGGAAACCAAGTTCTCCATTGGGTTCTTTCAAGACCTAGAAGATTTGGACCAGAATTGTATAGGAACCTGATAGGTGCAAGAAGTTTACTATATGGTGGAAGTAATGCCTTTGGAAGCTATCAAAGGAAAACTATGATGCGGGGAAATTTATTTGAAATTACAAATCTCTAATTTTATGAGACTGGACGTTTATTAAATCTTGCTTTCACAAATTAAAGCCTTTTGTTTTACTTTTGAAATTTAATGCATACAGTCACAATTCTGTTTATGATTTATGCAGAAGAATGCTTTAATTGGAGGTTTTTTGACTGGAGCAGTCGTTTCGCTTGCTGACAATAACAACAGAGACAAGACAATAAAGAATGCAATTACAGGGGGAGCCATAGCCACTGCTTCAGAGTTTATAAGATATTTAACTTGAGAAGTCATTGGACTTACTCGAGCAAAGATATTAACGTAATAGCCACAGGAAACTCCAGTAGATGTGTCCTTGTGCCTTCACCCCTGTAGCCTTGTTCTTTTATTCCCTTACCCTGACTTGAGATGGCATCCCTATACCCAAACCAATACCCCACATCTCTAGGTGACTAAGAAACATACTGAAGGCTCTGTATCCTTGTTCATTTACTTCCCTACCCTGATTTGGAAGGCTTGTATTTATTGTTCCATCTGCTATTTCTGCTGTCGTTGGATTATTTTGAATATAAAGGAATTCTAGTGGATTGGTAAGTAAGGAGAAGATGAAATGCCTGAAATAATTTTTTCCTTTATTGTCATCCTTTATATCTAACCATTTGTGGTTGTATCATGTTTGCAATAATGTTGCAATAAATGAGTTGTGGAGACACGAGTGCAAGGGATGTATATACATCTATGATCAAATTGCATCCTAGACGAAGTAATTTATCTCTTCATAGTTAGTTTTATATATGTTCACAATAACAGTATAATTGCTTCTTTGGTGACAATTATCATGCACCACTTGAATATTTTTAATTTCAGAAATGTATTCGGAAACATTAGAAGTTGCTTACGATTTCTCTACAACTAAGTGCGGATCATCTTTGCCAGACGGGGCAAAAGCACTAATGATTGTTAATAGAAAACCTATAGATACCTAAAAAAGGTCCCTGGGAATTATTAGTTGTTGAATTGTATGTTTTTGGAGTATTTGTATATTTGTTGATTATTAGTCCAAATTAAGCTTATTATTGGCACAATTATTGACTTCTGATGATCCTTGACCTTTCCCTGGTACCTTCCAAACTACTATTCCATCTCTTCCCTTAGTTTCCCACCTTTTGAGGCCTCCTTGCCATGATTGTGGACTTCATGTTTTTGGCATGCCCAGAATGTGGATTCCACGTTCTTGATAGTTTTACCCAAGTCCTTGACTCCTTTCTCCCATTAGACTCATGTTCTGCCTTTGCCTTTTAGACCGTTTGATGTTGGCTTGTGCACTAATATGGTCGTAATTTGAATTTTAATCATTTATGAATACACATCCATCCTAGTTCATTTGGGCATCTAGCCGTCACAAGGAAATCAAAGGAATTCATTATTGTTTACATGAATCTATGGAGCATTTAGAGAAGTAATCATTAGAGCATTCCTTGAAGCATTGAATTTCACAGTAGTGACACATTGCATTGCACTGGTTTGTTTGGATGAATTGCTGCAATTATTGGAGTGTTGTTTTTGATATTGTAGACTTTTGAGGGGTTTGATGCATATCAAAATAGCTTAACTTTTTTGTTGTACAACCAAGGTCCCAAAAAACATTGTTTTCCTTACAATTTCAGATATTGCTGCTCGATTAGGGCAAATAGAACAAGGGCATTTTCTCAGGGATTAGTGTGAAGTTTAGAAAATTGAGTGCAGTTTAGCCATAGAGTTAACAGATCCAGTAGTCAAATTAGATTTTGTGTGCCTGCAATTTTTCCAACAAAAGGCAAATGCTTGGTCTACAAATGTACCAAACATCAAGCATGGTTTCTACATCTTGGCTTTGGCTGTGAGCTTTTTGTGTTCTCTTTGTCTTGCTGGAAAATCTAGATTTCCATTGCAAAATTACGACAATTGTTCTGATCTTTCTGGGAACAAGATAAGCCTGAATCTTTTATATTTATTTATTGCTATGGTGTTTGAATAATTAATTAGGTTTGATTTATCGTTTTGTGATTGATTTAAATCTAATTATATTTTAATAGGTATTTGTGTTGCATTTTTAGTGTAAATCTATTTATCCATATTACATTTTGGTGAATCGATACACTCCCAAGTCCCTTTAGGGTTATATCTTACTTTAAATTGTGATAGATTTGATTGTGCTTAGGGCCAATTGCTGAAATTCCTCCCCTAAGGTTAGATCTTATTTTTAATAGTGTCTTATAAAAGTATCTACTTTTTATAGGTGCTATTTCATTGCATGCCTTTAATTCTCACACCATAGCTCAATTATTCATGTTGTCTTGGTCTATTATTCATCTTGTCTTGGTCTATTATGGCTGACTGCCAATTTTGTCCTTATACCAAAGGTGATGAAAGAGCTTAAGATAAGAAGATATAGTTTGCATAGGTGTACAAAATGTCCTAGGAAAATGAAAATATTCTCGAGAGTGTCCAAGGGCAATTGGAGTTTATAGAAGTAATGCAAGACCTGTTGAAGTGGGGAAGTATGCCAAAAAGAGCCTAAAGTGCACTAGTGATCCAAGTGTCATAAAAGGTGCCAAAATTGATGTTGTTACATGCCATGTACAAAAATTAGTTGTCTACATAATGCCCCTTCAACGTGTGCGTGGATGCATATAAAAAGAAAACAAGTAGAGAGGAAATGAAGATGTAAATGTTCTCTTGTCCAAACTCTGTGTGTTCCCTATAAGAATGTGATTGTTTTGTTGTCCAAGCTCCATGTGTGTTCCTTTAAGCAAACGTGCATGTATGCAAGTCGACGAATGTATTGATAATTTGAAAAAATGACTAACAATTTAAAAAATTGAAATGACAAAAAGAACCAGTACACATGTTGGTATACAAACTATGTTACCTCTTTTGGATTATTTGGAGATTATCATGGGTTTGATTGCCCTAGCTAGCAAAAAAAAGGTATCCAAGTGTTATGTTTATTAAAGAAAAATGCCATGGGTCACATTTGACTCTACGTAATGGAGAAATATCGGTGCAAAAATGTCCACTTCTTAGCCAAAGAAGCAAACAAATATAATGTAGTCATGGCTAGGGAACCTAGTGAAGGATTATCTTAGATTGTGCAACCTAAGTATTCATAGAAAGAAAAGTCCAATCCCAGAAATAGTCCTCACACAACATGAAACAACAGATTTCGACCCTTCATTGGTTCAATGAGGAAATATAATTATGTGCATACAATGACAATCTTATTACAAACTTCAATCTTCTAGCAATACACCATCTTATAAGAAATATATTACACCCTAACTCTACTCAGACTTGTAGACTCTACACATCTCTGATTTGGTTACAACCTTCACAAATCTTAGTAACTCTCAATCTTTACAATCGTCACGTAGATTTCATTCATGGGATGTGTCTTTGAAATGAGAAAATCGCATGGTTGTGTAAGAGTCCTTGCATACATTCATGCACATTGTCACATATGATCACTAGTTCATAGGAGTTGTAAGATTTACATTCTTCCACATAGAAACACAAATGTGTGCCAAGTGTACAATTATTGTGCCAACTGAAACTGATAGCATGTCATAAACTTGACGCGAAACTATACAATGCACTCCATCATGTTACACGCTCTTTACAACTTTGCACCGTGCTTTCAAGCTTTGCGCAACTCATTGATGTTGTCCACAAGAAGTCATTACCCCACGATCTATTATGGAGTGTTTGGCAACTCTATAAAGAAGATGAACCACACTAATCTTTTTGTTGTGTTATGCCACTAAAAATGAACATGCGGTAACTTATGTTGAGTGTTCGAGAATCAAAGAGATACACGAACCTTTTGAGATGATTTTCAAGTGTCAAACATCAAAACAAACTCTGCACAAATCATTGATGTTATCCACAAGAAGTCCTCACCACGTGATGTGTTATGGAGTGTTATGCAACTCTATAAAGAAGATGAACCACACTAATCTTTTTCTTGTGTTGTTCCACTAAAAATGAATAGGTGGTAATTTATGTTGAGCGTTCGAGAATCAAAGAGATACACAAACCTCTTGAGATGATTTTCAAGTGTCAAACATCAAAACCTGCAATACTTGCTTATTGCTACCTGGTGTCCCTAGATTTCACCCTGAACTATGGGACTACCCATTTGAAAAAAATTCGTTCTTTTTAAAATAACGGGTCATTGTGTATTTTTATTGCTAGAAGATGTCTGTATTATGTTAAGATATTCCCAGTGAATCATATGAGCCAATTTCGACAAATACCCAGATGCCCAAACTCATTTTATCCCTCCAAGTTTTGTCTGCAGGAATTTTTTTTTTAATTATTTATTAAATAAATAATGCTCCGTCTGAATTAAATTGTGCTCCGGTTGAATCCTGTTGATGGTTTGCATGCCAGTATACACACATCTCAATAGGGTTTTCACTAGGAATGAATTCAGAGCTTTGTCTGTGACTTTTGGCAATGTTTTTCGTTTTTATTTATTTTTTTCGTGTTTTTCTCCAGTTTTCCCTGTGGTCTTTCTGTTTAATTCCCCTGGGTCCGTTCTTTGTCTTGTATAGTTTGTTTAATTGCTTGGAACATCTGGAGATCATTTACGACCATTGCACTATAAGGAATCGGGCTCAGAAAACAACTTTTGATCAAAAAAGATGAAGTCATGCACATAAAGCCTCTCCTAGGGAAGTCACACTTTTTGGAATAAGTGGATTTAAGCTGCAATGAGATTTTTGGTAGTAGCAGGCAGACGAGAATTTTCTACCTACCTTACAGGGTACTTTTTCCCTTGAAGTCAAAGTCACTTAAGTTACGATGAGAAAATTATAGGTGGCAGGCAGACAGGAATTTCTTCCCTGCCTTGCAGGGTAAAAATTCCCATTATAAAATATAGAAGAATCACTCAAAGTGTTGATGGGAATTTTTTGCTTACCTAGCAAGTTAACTTTTCCCACCAAAGAAATTTATTCACCCATGCAAGTCACATTTTATCAAATTTTATTGCAAGTCGCACTTTTTGGGAGATGTTTTAATTTGATAATGAGAATTTTGGCAGTGGTAGGTAGGCAAGAATTTCTTACCTGCCTTGCAGGGTAAAAATCCCCATTATGGAAGTCAAACAACTTAAGTGAAAGAAGGGATTTTTGGACCTACAGTGCAGGGTAGAAAATCTCATCAAAGTTGACTTCTTATTTTTAACAGTCACACTCGCCAAAAAGTGTGACCCATATAGGCATTAAACAATGCTTTTAATAATATTTATTAATAGCTTCTCTGGTTGATTTTGGCACTAGGAATGGGATGAAAGTCAATGCAAGAGGGTGAGCTGAAAATAGAACATGTATGCATGCTAAAAATAAATAAAATAAATTTATTTAAACACAACTAGTATCATGCATAATTGGGCACCCAATATGGGTAAATAAACATGATTGTATATTAATTAAATTTCCAGAAATAGAAAGGACAATTATTAAAAATAGAATGCTGAGGGTTATATAAGCATGGACTGCCATAATAAAGAAGCAATTAATTCTTTTTGCTAAGGATTGCAACTTAGACAGTTTTGATGCCAAAATAGGAGGATTTGTGCATTAGAAGATGTTTTTTATTGCCAGGGAGTTTCAAGGTTTGCCGCATAGGGTTGGAATAGCTTGATTTATGCTATGATAATTATTTGCATGTTACTATAAGTGCCCAGGTGAAATTTGAAATATTTATGCTTGCTTTGCATGTAAGCAAAACCTCATATTTTAGGGCAGCATGCTTCATATGCAGATTTTTGGTGACAGAAATCAAGTATTCATGCTCTGGACTTCATCTTTGTCTGAAATAATTGCAAGTATTCATTACAAGTGTTCATATAAGTGAAAGGGAGTTTAAATCAATGTCAGGTACATTGAATATATCTTCTAAATCTAAAGAAATTGTTAGATTTGCACAAATTGATCCAGTTGCAAAGAATTCTGGCAAGATTAAAAGAAAAAGAACACAGACAAAGATTGCTCAGACAAAGATTGCTTCAGCCATGATGAAGCGTGATGAAAGAGAAGGATCAATAGAATCATGCATAGCTTCTAGATTTGTTGATATCAATGACACAGACATAGGCCTTGAACCCATCTCCGAAATAATTGACAGATCCAGGGCCAGAAAAACATCTCTCATGTGGGCAATAAAAAGCAGTGGAATTATTCAAGCATCAACATTTCCAGTCATAGCTCAGTTGTCCGAATTTGTTATGGAGTGTGCAAGGTCATATCATCATCTTTTCGGAACAATCCGAGATGCTGTGAGAAAGACAATAATTAGGTTGGATGCACAGTTTATTAATTATTCTCTGAAGATTTTGACACGAACAATGGTGATTGCAATTAGCATGCTGGATGCTTGCAATAGATGGGAGAAACACAAAGCAGATTGCGTGGGCATAATGAATAACAGGTATATGAAGAAGCTCAGGTCCCCATCAAAGTTCCCAAGGACTCTTCTGCATCCAACTTGGTGTAGGAGGTGAATGATATTTACTAAATTGCTTTGCAGGTTAAGTGGAGAAGCCAATACTCAGAACTTCTGCTCATAATTGTATGCTTTCGTGAGGACCATTGAGATCAACATAGCTGATTAGATAATCGATTGGGCGAAGATCATTAGTGACAACATTGGTGAGAAACTCTGGAGTGTGAGGTGGATGTACAACTTCAAAATGACTTCATACCTGGTATATGCAGCAGCCTCATAGGGTATATTTTCCAAGCTGTATAGATGGGGCGTACTGGCAAGAGATATTATTTTTGAGTGCTACCCACAGTTGACAGTTCCTGATGTGCCACAAAGATTACAAAGTGGTCAATGATGAGTTCTTTTATGAATTCATCTACAAATTAAATAGTGATATGAAGACCAACAGGGTAAGCGAAGAAGCTTGGGAAGCTGTATCCTAACATGGCTATATTTTCATCCAGTTTGCAGACTTCACCTATCTCAAGGTAACCAACTTTTTGGGAGAACCAGTAAAAGTTTCCGAGGTATCCAAACGAAAAGTGGGTCATCATGGAGTTGTGCAGACAACTTCGTGGAGATGCATGACTTACAATTAAAGCGGCACAAGTCTACAAGTTTCTTTCTAGTCACAATGGGTTATTACAGCTGTCAAGCATCCACAAAGCTAGAGCAGTCAAAGCTGAAATGTTTTCTGAGTACGAACCTGAGTTCTTCCCAGCACGATTGAACTTTGACCCATATGGGGTAGTGAGGAAGACAATCTCCCAGGAATACTCACATGTGCCTTCGTTGGAAGACTTCTGGATGAAGTGCAAAAACGAGTATGAAGTTAGAAAGAAAGACTTCAGCAAGTTATCAACGCAACAAGTGTTTGATTATGGTTTGGCTCGGATACCTGCATATCTTGCAGATGATGGGACATGTGATACTTGACTCATATCATCAAATGGGAGGGGATAGAAGCTTCTCTTAAGAAAAACATTAGTGGCTGCCAGATGATTGAAGAAAGATCTTCTGTAGTTTGGTTAACACTTCGAACTGGTTGTTGACAAAGGGGTATTGCCTGGATGAAGCTTTGATGAATCAGATCATAGGAAACTTTACCATAGGAGACTCTAGCAAAAGGAAGCACAGAAGGTGAAAGCAGTAGAAGGCTGGAGAAGCTTAAGGTTCACAAGAAGTCTCACATGAAGGAGAAGGCCAAATCTACAACTATCATGTTAGTTCCAACTTCTCCAACATCAACTCATATCACTTCAGCAGCCCTAAAACCTTAGAGAGATCTTGTTGTTCCTCCGTTGAATCCAACGTTATTTGTATTTTCTCCTCAAGCACTAAGGTATTCACCTCTCCATGTAGAGAAGTTGAAAGAATAGATGGAAGAGTTTGAAAAAGCATTGTCTTTAGACAATTTAGAGAGTGGCAGTGACAACACTGTGGTAAATTCGAATAGAGTAGAATCAGAGCATGAGATGGTGGTGCACTCGGTGACTTCTCATTCCCCGAGAAGTAACTTTTCATCATGGTTGGCTTTGCAGACAATTTTAGAAGCCAGAGAGGAGATCAACCTGGAGGAACACGACTTTCAGCTTCTCCTGAGTTTGGGCGGAAGAGATAGAAGACCTAAAGTTTCCCAAATGACTTCTAGGTTGATTATTGAAGAATTCAGGACAGAAGCTCGCTGAGTTATCAGTTCCAGTAGAAGGAAAGCATAAGGGAGAGCTCACGGTGGCTAATATAGCAGTGACCAAAGTGCCAATAGGTCAAGCTACCACAGAAGGATTAAAGCAGGATACACAGACACTAATGAATGCTTTATTCCTTAAGCTTGACAAAGAGAAGGCTTAGAGAAGAGATAAGCTTCAAAAGTAGGTGTCCTAGCTATGTGAGATCATTGCTAAGGTTTCCAAACCTTCCTTTTAGCCCATTCTAGCACATGAGAAGGTGAGTAATCATCTAATGCAAGAGGTGGAAGATGCAGGGGACCAAGTCAAAGCTATTGCTTAGTGGAAAGAGCAAATCATTCACCAAGCTTCAGAGCAATTCAAAGAATACCAGCTGAATTGGAGACTATGCACAGGGTAGTATCTCAGCTAAAGGAACTGATGACACAGATAGAAGATGAGAACATAGTTGCTGAAAGTCATCTGGATACTTTAGCTAAGATACACTTGTTTCTAGAGGATGTGCTAATTGCAGAGCAAATTGTACTTGGTGGATTGATGGAAAAGGGGAAGTAGTTAGAAATTTCAGTTTCCTTCTGCATGTAGAGATCCTCAAGCTCATGCTTGAAAAGGATGTAGTTGCTGGAAAGTAAGATGGGAGAAGTGCCGGATAGCATCCTAGATGAATTACTTGCTACCCATGAGAAATTTATTCTGGCTATGTGGAAAGAAACTGATGAAGCCACCATACCTTTCACAATGGATTCAATTGGTAGACTCATTAAGCTTTAGGCAGATGTTGAGGGATGTGGGCCTGGTTTAGAGAAGGTAAAAGCTAACACTGCCTGCTTTGTACAGAGGGTTGCTGCAATTCAGGACAGAGAGAGATGCTATTAAAAAAATGGGAAGATGTTGAATTACATGTTTGACAAGTATATTCAATGTTAGAACAAAAAGAAAATATAGATGTTACAACTAACAGATATTCATTCTTTTCGTCTTTCTTCTCTTATTTTCTATGTTCTCGGATGAAAATGTAAGATTAAAAATTATTGGTTTAAAAACCATTACTTTAAGTTATTTGGAAAGATTCTTTAAGATAGGTGACAAATGTGCACAATTTTGGCTTAAACTTCTGATGCATGTCACTAAGAGAGGAATTCTAGGAAGATGATTGCCAAATGTTTCATTTACTACTTCTTCATGTTCTTGTTCAATTGTAGTTTCGCATTTGTAATTTCCCCTCTACACACTATAAGTAGAGGAAGAACCTACGGGTTAGGGCATCATAATTTGTAATCAGACATTCTTCTGTTCCAGACTTTGAGTTGAAACCCCTTATAGCTTTTTGTAAGCAGAGGAATAGAGAATAGATTTCCGGAGAACTTTGTGTCAACGGTGCATTCCTCTTTTATTTCTTTTTAGATCTATGCATAAAATTTGTGTTGTCTTAGATCTAGATCTGGAACTTTCCCTTGCTTCAAATTCTGCGTTTTAAGATCTATTTATTTCATCTATGTCCATGTAATCAACTCTGTTAACTATTGGTTGGGTTGCACATTTCCCCATTTCTTTTCTTTTTGCATTTAATTATTTCCCTTTTCTGCTCATATTGCTTACAACTTACTTGCTGCAAAACTGTCTAGCTATGGTTCATGAGCTATATAGTTAAAGTAATACCAACAAATAGATATTAAGAAATATAATTGACAAAATCTTACATGGGAGCCTCACCGGTAAATGAGGGAGATTTATCTCATGACTGCCTAGGTTTTCAGCTGTGCAGAAAATCTAGCCAACACTACCCTAAATATTTTTGAGTGATGCAAGATTACTTCTGATTTCAAATGCTCTCGCATCATACACTCCAAGTGAGTGAAATGAACCATAAGCCCATGTAACGAAAACTTCATTAGTTTTTAATGGTTTTTCTATCTTTAGAAACTTTTGACGTGCTCAACCTTGTTACATCTTTAATTGTCCAACGTTTCCAATTTACCAGATATTCTTGGTATTCATTTCTATGTGTCTTCTTACCAACTCTGAAATTAATTATATGTTCAATCTCCTCACACACTTTATTTAGTAATTGCTACCTCCAATCTACCCCTCTGGAATGCACTCTATCAATATCTTCACTTGTTTGTCCCTCGTGATATTGGTACAAATTCACAACATTGAAGATAGAAAAAATGTCTACCCCTTGTGGTAGCCCTGTCTCGTATGTGTTTGATGCAAACTTCCTCAACACCTTACATGGTTTGATTGTCTTACACTTCAACTTGTCACATATTCCTCTCGAGAACCTCTCCTTCCTTAGATGCGCCAAGACCATCTCAAAACTTGAAACACCTATTCTATTCTCTTTGAATTTGAGCATGTTTATATTGTGCATTACTCCTCTCTAAATGTTTTGGCACTTATTGGTGTAAGTCACACATATACCCAATGAGGTCTTTTGCTTTTGTGTTGTTCTCCTTTACATCTTTGATGTCACACATTTATATGGCCTATGACCAAAATAATATGGAATGATGTCTTTCAAGTGCTTTTGTTCACTGAATTGTTACATGCAAATTCAACTTGTGCTAAGACCAAGTCCTATAATCCCGACTTCTCTTCAACTAAACACAACGAAGTATTGCAAGACTTTATGTAGACTACTTCTGTTTGGCTATATATTTAAGGGTGATATGTTGAGCTAAACTATAACTTGGGATTTAGAATCTTCCTCCATGTTCTCTAGAAATGTCCAAAAACTATTATATGCCTATAAGATATTATGCTATGCAATAGTCCATACAACCTAACAATTTTCCTGAAAAACAAATTAGTTGCGTGCATAGTGTCTTTAATATTTTTAATGTGATAAAATGTGCCATATTTGAAATTTTTTCTAATGCGAAAAAAACATAGTCATGGCCTTTCTATATTCTAGGAAATCCCGAATAAAGATCAACACTGACATGCTCCAAAGGCCTCTCTAGAACAAGAAGTGGTTGATACAACCATGCATTTTGACTTCTCCCTTTCGCTAATTAGAAATCCTACATCACTATAAATACTTATGCACATATATACCCATCTTTAGCCAAAATAAATTTCACTCATATATACCATTTTTTTTGTCAATGCCAAAATCACCAACTAGTCCACCATGTTTGTCTTTGATCGAATTGTCTCACATAAATCCTATGGGTATATATAATTGTGTTCCTCTAAACAACAACCCTTCTTGCAAGAAATAATCCAATGATGGTGTTTTGTCGATACTTATTGGTTTTGTACATGCCATCCATGCGTCATTAGAGCCTTGATCCTCTGCGTAAAGCTCCTTCATGGATTCAAATCCCTTTATTTCCACTTGTTTCTCATTCAACAAGGTACAAATTTTATTTGTTGCATATGCAACTCTAATTTTCTTTTTGCTTCTATGTTTTAAAATAGAATAGTAACTTTGTAGATATTTAACCCACTTCACATGTTTTTAGTTTAAATTTACTGTTGATGAATTGCAGTGCTTGATGGTTTGTATACAACAAAAACTCCTTGGGAAACAAGTTATGTCTTCACCTCTTAAGATCATGCACTATGACATATAACTCTTGATCATAACTATATATTTTCTCTTTGCGTCATTTCATTTCTTGCTGAAGTAAGCAATACACTTACCTTCTTGACTCTACACTAGTCTAATTGCTACAACACTAACATCACAATCAACTTGATCTTAAATCAAGTTGCGCTAATAAGGGCTATTATGTTACCTTACGCTTCACTTTCTAGATATTTTTCCGTGTTTGTTGTCTAAATAAATTTTTTCTTATCACTTCTCATTTCTTTTTTGATAGATGTAAAAATACCACTGAAGATTCTAATGAATTTCATGTAGAAACTTGCTAAGTCATGGAATTTGTGGCTTCAAACATATTTTTGGGTGATGGCCATTCAACGATAGCTATCACCTTCTATGTACCCATCTTAAATCTTTATTGGGAAATCATAAAACCAAGGTATACCAACTCTTCCTTCATCAAGCTGCATTTCCTCAAATTTCCTAGCAACTTCTCTTCTTGCAACAATTGCAACACTTGGTTCAGGGGCATCAAGTGTTCTTCCTTTGTCCTGCTTAAAATCAAGATGTCATCTAAATAAATAATAAAAAAATTTACCAATAAAAGGTTTCTACAAATCATTCATGAGTCACATGAATGTATTCAATGCTTTAGTTAGGCCAAATGACACAAACTACCATTCATGTAAACCATCTTGCATTTTGAAGGTGGTCTTCCATTCATCCCCTCCTTTGATTGACGATCTAATGATAACCACTCTTCAAATCAATATTTGTAAAGTAATTTGATCCACTCAAATAATCCATGCACGATAATAGAAATTCATAGTTGATAGTTATTTTGTTAATGGATCTTGAATATGTGCATATACACCACACTCATTTGATGTTAATACCATAGGCATTGTACATATCCTCAAATATTCTTTGATCAACCCCTTCTAAAAAAACTTTTGTACTTCCCTCTTTACCTCTTCATTCTCCTTAAGTGCCATTTTATATGCAACCTTGTTTGGCCAACTAGACCCTAGAATCAAATCCATGTGATGACTAATACTCCACATAGGTGATCCATTTGTGATATCATTCAAAATGATATATTCATATTCACCCATCCAAAAAGTCTTTCACTTTGCATGGAATTGTTTCTTGTTTATTTGCATTCCCATCCTTTGTGGGCTTGGGAATGAAAGCGTAACATGCCTTTTCCATCTTCAACTCCTCCAAGAATTGCTTTACTGAAACAATGTTTTTGGACTTTATGTGCACTTCTTCATCGTTATCCTTCCCATTTTCCTTTACTAGATTGTATGTATTCATCATGCCATCAAGTATGCATTTTCTATCAAATTGTCAAGGTATTCCAAACAACACATGACATACATATATGGGCATGATGTTTCACAAAACTTCACCATTGTATGTGCACATATGAAAACGTATGAAACATTGCTTATTTAAAAGAATTTGATGACCTTTTAACAACTAGGACACCCTATATGGGTTAAAATGCACAATTCTTTTCACGCCAAGTTTCTCTATGATATCATTAGAAACAATATTATCTGTGCTACCAATATCAATAATTACTTTACAACACTTACCTCCATATTTGCAAATGGTTGGAAACAATTCTTTCTATGTATTGGCGTGTTCTTTTCCTTTGTTGGTTTTAAAAAATCCCTCTTCATCATGAAAACTTCTCCACATTGCATTTCGTATGTGTGATTGATTGACATGGTTCTATCTTCACCTTCTTATGAAATATGATTACTAGCCTCATTTCTTCTACCATCATTACTTTGTTGTGCATTCAGGAATTCAAATACTCTATGTCTAGCTTCTCTTCATTTGAAGCATGTGTTGTTCAATCATCTACCTCTTACTCATCTATTACATTCTCTTCCTATAGATGGATATCATATGCCTCTTTGTGCATGATTACGGCTATGAGAAGTTCTTGCTTCTCTTTTATATGTATGATGTCCTCAGCACTAACTTTCCCTTCTTGTTGTGCCTTGTTGTTTTTTTGGGAATTTTCTTTGCCTTCAACGCGCATCATATAATTCCTCTACTGAACGCAATTATATTCTTCCAAATCCATCTAGAATGTGTATACATATACATATACATATAATGAAATTTCGATACATTCCTTACCAAATTTATGATAATAAGTGGCCCATACATTTGGTCCTCTCTTACTTTTTTTAACCGCTCCCTCATACTGTAAAGTTGCACACCAATAGTATTTCAAAATAACATGGATACGAATATGTACACATGACAATGCTTCCAACTTAATGAGTGTTAAGAACCTGAAATGTTGAGGTGTTGGTGCTAGATATAGAACATGAAGGAAAACTCATGTGGCCGATATCTATTGTTGTGTGGGAAAACGTGGATATTGGCTTAAAAGCAATATAAATAACCCATTTCCCCCATTCATTCTATAAAGAATCCATTTTCCCAACAAAGATCCTTGATAATTGTTTCACTTTTTGAATTTGCGACCCCCCTGCAAACACGTGTTTTGAAAAATCTCCAGCCAAGGTTTAAATTTGATAACTATTCACATGTTTTTAACAATAAAATACTTGCAAATTTTTAAAATAATTGTCTCGTATGACTTGCAAATTTAAAATATGATAATTTTCACAAAATTTATTATGAAACCTTCTTACACGATAACTATGATATTAATTGACTGCTACCACAACATCCCTATTGCTAAAATCAACTACTCTCCATATATATATATATATATATATATATATATATATATATATAATAACATTTAATGAATTGGTAGTATATTTAATTTTGATACTCCTTACCAAATTTATGAGAATAGGTAGCCCATATATTTTGTCTTCCCTCATCTTTTTTAAGTGCTTGCTCAAAGTGCAAAGTCATACAATACCGATACTTCAAAATAATAAATATAAGAATATACACATGACAGTGTTTTAAATTTAATGAGTGTTAAAAACCTAGAATGTTAAGGAGGCGGTGCTAAATAATTTTTTTGAATGAAAACTCTTGCAACTACTTTCTTTGGTTGAGCGGGCAAGTGTGGAGAATGATTGAAGATATATAAAGAATCCATTCTCCCAACAGAAGCGCCTCTGTGGCTATTTCACATTTTAAATATCAGACCCCCATAAACATGTGGTTTGAAAATATCTCCCACCACAGTTAAAATTTAATGACCATTTACACGTTTCTCATGTTTTTAACTGTAAAATACTTACAAATTTTTAAAATAATTGTCTTATACGACTTACATATTTAAAATAGGTCTGTCTTTTTTTATATGGATTTATATACAAACTATGTTATGAATTAAAACACATATCTTTAAATGCGAGTTAAAAAAATTAAATGGAAAAAAGTCATTTCGCTATTTAAGAAAATATCCGAGCAAGCAGCAAAGCGCTCACATCCACCCACAGACGTTCACATGACCGACTGAGACGGGAATATTTGAAAGGAAAAAGGCAGCGACAATCCGGTCAAGCCTCTTTGGACCCACAAATAAAACAGATGCTTATTTGTTTCTAGAAGAAAGATATGTTTTTCATTTTTCGTGGCATTTGTTTGCAACAAATGGTTTCCTTGACTTACATTATTAGAGAAATGTTGAAGTCACTTACTACTATTGTCCATCGTAATATAAACCATACAAGATGATGTATCTCGTCTGGTTCAAAAAATGATCAATTGTAAATTAAATTGTTTCTCTATAAGGGCTAAAAGGCTATGCTTATTTCCAACTTGTGGGTAGAAGTTGGGTTTGTCAATGGTGTAATCGAGCAAGTTAAATCTATTGTCTACAATGATGGCGCAAAACCACCTAACATGCCATGGTTTGTGGTTATCAAATTTAACAAGTACATCGTCCTGACATGGGATGCCAAGTCCCCCCAATGTATCCCTATCTCTTTAGTTTCCTGCCACAAGCACAAGCAACTTCCCTTCAAAATGGTGCGGGCTCTAACTATCTTCAAAACACAATGACTAACATTACAAAAATCAACTTTTGACATCAGGAATATTGAACGATAAGGGCTTACTTTCACAACTATATCTAGAGTATGTTGCCTCAATGATTTGCACATCGCACACCCTTTCTCCTTTGAGAGGTTCACAAAAATGACATGTGGTCAATATGTGCTTTATTGGAAGAAAGAAGAGGGTCGATTACATCTTTGAACTCTTTAATTGTAAAATAATTCAAAATTAGTTTTCAAGTCCGTCAACAAAACATTTTATTTCTTTGATAAAATGTTTTTAAAAATTGTAGTAAGTACTTGAGAATTGAATTTAAATATGAATATATTAATGCAAAATGGTAACCATAAGAGGTTAATATGATTGTAACGAAAGTATATTTTAAATAAGAATTTGTATAAGAAAAATAAATTAAAATATTAAACATGAAAGTTGTTGAAGTTTTTCCTGTGATAATTCAAGACTCTTGAATATGATAATAAGTCTATTTACGTCTTTAAAATTGAAATGAAGAAAAGAGTTAAAAATTGAACTATTCAAAACAAAGAGTTGTGTTGATGATTCTTAAGAAAACTATTTTTGTGTTTCCATCATCTCTTTGATGAATAGAATTACACCTATCTAATCCTCTTAATGAATAAGATTTCATAAACAAATTTTATTTCCTCTAAAGAGACAATAATTCCTACCATGAATCCCATAATACAGTGGATTCCTAAATACAAAATGCTCCTATGATTTTGATTCATTTTCAAAGTTTGCATATGTATTTAAGTTGCAAAATAAAATGATGTCTCCATGCAAATTGAGTGAGAACATACATGCAATTTATCTTAAGGAAACCACAAACTAAAAGAGAGTCAGGTGTATTTAGGATGAATAATATATCAATATTATATTTGAGGATAATGCTCCAAAAAGTGATGTATTTTTGTTAATAATGGTTCTAACGGTTCAGTCCAAGTTGATTTTATTTAGGATTTGTAGATTTTGTACCTAATGCCTCTATGAATATCTATTTTCAACATATTTGGAACATTAATGGAAAAATTAATACTAGGAGGAAGATGATTGATATCAATACCAATTGTGTGTAGGAAAGATATATATTAAGCATACCAAGTGCTCTTGATCCCTTGTTTACATAATTTCAAAGATGATTAAAGAGCCTTGAATGGATATCTATTATGCTAGATTATTGGTATCTTCCATACATATTACTCTATGCAACAACATCACTACATGGAAAATAGTGGAAATATGAAAGGGATGGATGCCAAACTCAAAAAATAATGAATATGGAAGCGACCCTCTTGGTCGCAAGTTTCTAGATAACATGAAAATAAGAACTTTATCAACTCGATCTCTATTGGTACTAAACATTTACTAAACAATGTCCAAGTCCCCAAATCTCACAACCATAAAATATTGTTGGTGATACTAAAGTTTGGAAGATCCACAATTTTTCTTTCACATTCTGAAACTCACTTTGGAAACATTGTCTCTCAAATGTATTAAGTGCAATATACCCCTTGCATGACCTTTCACTCCAACACAAACATATTAAAGCGAAGTCCAATAAAAGAGACACCAATAAAATAACTTCAACTAAACTTCTTTTATAAGTGATATTAGTTTCATATTTTTTTTGTTTAGTTTCTTATTCAAATTTTCTTGTAAATCCTAAATATAAAAAATGAGCTTAAAATGTCAAGATATATTTATAGACCTGCAAGAGTATGTGACACGAGAATAATATTATTAACAAATAATAAAATAAATGTCACGTAGAAACAAATGAATACTCTTATTTAATAGAATACTAATATTTAGATAAATTCAATACATATAAAACCAGCCAAATACTTTGAGATCTACAGATCTTACAACACTGAATTAGAAACTATGCAGGGATAATGTCAAATGCCTTCTGAAATATCTAAGCCACCTGACATAACTAAGCAAAAATGCTTCAACCAAATTAAAATAAATAAATATTACAAATATTTGAAAAATGAAATCATATAGTGTAGTAGCAATAATTGGAGAGTAATAAAAATATCAAAGCCCAAAATCTTTCAATAATTGGATCAGACAAGCATATTTACAATATCCCTTTCAAAAGGTGACCTCACATTAATAAAGGCTTCCACTCTAAGATGCTCTTAGACCAACTTTCAACTTGCTTTAGCCGTATTCAGGGTCCACAAGGAAATAGATGGACAAGTGGACGTCAAAACATAATTAGAAATTATAAACACTGTTTAGAAAAACAAAAAAAAATCCCAACAAATACCATTTAAAAGTAAAATCAACAATAAATACCCCACAAGGAGGTGGGGATTTCACAATTCATCTAAACCATTTTGGTGGTCTTTGCATTTTGGTTATTGCAGGATTTCTGGTTGTTTGTAATTGTGGTGAAGATGTCTTGCTGTGGTGGAAAATGTGGGTGTGGAGCTAACTGCAACTGTGGCAGTGGCTGTGGAGGGTAACAACAAATTTATTTCACAATCCTTGCTTATGGGTGTCTATTATTTTTCACAGATTCAATGGAAAATCAACGTTCTGTTTGTTTTGTTTTATTTTGTTTTAATGGGCAATGATTTGTTTGTGATGCAGCTGCAAGGCCTTTCCAGAGGTCTCATTTATTGCAGCCACTGGTTCTGATATGGAGTAAGTTGTTATTTTTGGGTAGTACCCAAATTTTACATTTTATGAATAAGGAAAAAAAGGGTTTAACATGGTATGGAATGATCTGAATGAAAATGCAGGTATAATGAGGAAGTGACTGTGGCAGGTGAGAATGGTTGCAAGTGTGCAGGTGGGTGCAAGTGTGGAGACAATTGCACTTGCAATCCTTGCAACTGCAAATGATTTTATCTATATTTTCTTACTATAAGTTATGATGTGTGTGACCACCTTGTCATATTAGGCAAGGTTGGAATATAGTTCTGTTAAGGGAAATATAGTTATTCATAATGCCTCCACGGTGGTGGGGAAGAGTGTGACCAAAACATTGGTGAACATTGATGTGTTATTGGTGAACATTGATGTGTTATTAATTTATAGTCATTGCTCCTTCTCGAACTCTCTTTGGGTGTCTCATATGATGTCAAATAATCTTTTGAGTAATTTCTAGCTTGGAAAATATGTTACTTAATGTTCAATTTTTATGTAAACTTAAACACATTTATTTACTTAACAAAAACTATCAAATCTCACTCCACTCAATCTTTAAAACTATCATATTTTATTTTGTCTAAATGATCAATTTTCAATTACAAAAAAACTATCAAAATTACAAAACTTATTAAATCTTACTTCAGTTAAAGGAGGATTTCTAATTTACAAAAAAAAAACTATCAATCTTATTTCATTTAAGAATAATAATTGTAAAAGATCATTTTTTAATTACTAAAACTAACACTCTTATTTCCTCTAACGATGCTTGCTAATTTTTAAAAAGTCAAATTTTAATTACCAAATAACCTAATCTTTATTCCACTTGAAGATTCATAAATTTAAAGAATAACTTTCAATTAATTTTATTTATTTATTTATTTATAATTAACCCTAAAAAATCTTAATTTAAAACAACAATCATAAAATTTTACTACACTTTTAAGTATCTCAAATTTAAGGAATTGACCTTCTATTAATTTTTTAAAAAGTCAATCTTATTTTAATGTTCAATTAAAATATTGATACAGAAACCTCAACAATTAAGCTTTAAGAAAAAACATAACATTTAAATTTTATGAATGGAACTCATGACGTGTACAAAGATTTGTATAATCTATCACAAACTCCATTATAATTTAAGAATATGCCTTGATCAATGACCCATAAGAGAGTTAATAAGTGAAAGTTTTGTGCACAAAAACACTTTACTTCACCAAGGTGAAATAGATAGTATTTTCATCACAATTCAATCATGATTGTATATGCACAGTCCTCTCAAAAGTTATACACTTTCAAAATAAATAGTAAATATCAAGTTTGTATAAAAATGTTAAGATCTCTACAATTGTAGGACTTGAAGAGCTATGGAACCACTAGTTAAAACGATTGGCACTTACGTAACTATTATTCTACAATAAGAAACAATGCTTATGTTATATTAGTTTCATTGCACCTTTAGAAGATATGAGACAACATAGAGTGTGAGTTGTGTGTTTTTTTTAGAGTTTTTGCCACTGTCATATGGTTTTTCTCACACAAGAGTTTCCACTTTTAAATCCTTGGTCATGTGGTTTGTTTCCACTTTTAAAATTTTTCTATGCATTCTATTGCACATTTTACCACTTGAACACACTCTAAAACTACTACTGCCATGTGATAAGTTCTATTAGTTGTAACATGGACGAAAATAAATATGAATTTGATTCCCAACAAGGTGATTTCTAGAGGAATATATAGATCAATTAGTATCAAGCAACAAGTTCCTCGTGGCTTGTAGGGTTTTTTGTTAACACGTGTGAGTTTGTATGTTTACCAGAATTATATACAAATTTATTTGATGAAGTGTTGCATATATCTGTCACGTATTTGTTGTTGAATAGAACAACCATGACCAAAACTTAGATGATAAGACTTGAAGAGCTCCAATTTTTCCATGTGCACGTATAAGAGGAGATTCGAGGGTCAAGAATATTATCACAACACTAGGAAACAAATTATAAGATGTTACAATTGACATGGGCTAATTATAGATAGTTCTTCATGGGCATCATAAAATAATTACAACAAGACTTGTTGACAAAGGAATAATTGGTGGCAAGTATCAAAAAAATATGTTGAAGGATTAGAAAAGAGACAGTAGTCTAACAAGTAAGCGTGATCAATTTTTACTAAGGATTCTCAAGCCATGATATAAGTATGCATGATAACTGTTCCATTACATGTTGTTTCCTCAAGTGTTACATTGAAGGAATCCATTTGCAATTTTGAGAAGCATCTCAGAGGTATTGACTATAAGAAGTGAATAACAATGTATCTGTCATGGAAAGGGGCTTGGAAATGATGGCTAAAGAACCCTCAATCCCATAATGTTGATGAATGACCTTAATATGCAAGCATTGATTATGTTAGAGAAACTATTCATTAATTATATATAAATTATGGATGAAGAAAGATTAGATTCCATGAAGGAGGACTCCATTTCATCTATACATGAAGAACAACCTAAAGAAGGTAAAAAATGTTTGTATTAACATAGTTTTTTTCAAGCCCCAAGATGATCGTAGGGTGCCTCCAAAGAGCGAAAAAATAGTCAAGACAAGAAGAGGAAAGCTTGAGTCTATTTCAGAAGACAAGGAAACAATTCCAAACAAGAGGGAATCCCTCAAATCATCAAGGAGGTGAAAATTTACTGCTATTCCATCCGCGTGATATAAATGCAAATGGGGGAGATTGCACTCCCACCAACTTCACTAGTCACTACTTGTATGTCCAACAAAGGAAGGAAACGAGCATAGGGACAATCCACGAAGGTATGCCATGAAAGAGAAGTATTCCATGCATTTTGTTTTCAAATTGTAAGAAGAAAGTTCATGTAGCACAAACATGTTGATAACTTGTTCCTTGCTCTTATTGTGAGAAGATTAACCATTGCATGACTATGTAAAAACAAACTATTACAAAGGATACCAATATAATTAAGAGACATGGAAAAGAAGGAATCCACTCTTTAAGAAAAGAATACCCTAGGATGGCTAATACACACTCTAGTGAGGTTAAAAACCACTTGATCTGAGCAGGTGCAATTCTAACAATATATGTACTCATTACAAGAGTTAGTGGGCATTGGAATGGAGAGTGTTGGCAACTCCATCCATATCTTCACCCAAATAACAAACAACCAAAAAGAGTAGGGAAAGAAGAGTCTACCAAAGCACAAGAATAAAAAAGGAGAGAACAACTTGGTGAGAGATCTCCATGAACAACTTGACATCTTAGCCTATTTTCTGATACTCATGAGCTTTAGATTAATTTAGGTAAAATAAAAGTTATGGATTTTGACATCTCTATAGATAAGGCAAGCTAGGCGGTTCTTACTTATAGAGGTGAGAGGGTTGAGGTAGTCTTTTCATATGTTTACTTTGTGGATCCTCTTCGCTATAATGTGCTTTAGCTTGACTCTGGGTATAAAACCCAAACAAAGTAAGGGATATGCAACTCTCACACTCTTGAAGATCATTATTTTCAGCTTCACTTTCAAGACAATTCAAGAAAAGATCCCACCTTTTTCACCCATAGATCACACCTACCCTTTTGTATGACTATGAGGTTTAGGGACTATACCTTCGATTTAAGGATAAAAAATGAGTTGAAAAAGTTATTTTCACAATGTTAAACAAGCATATCCATGCCAAGAGATTTGGATGTCTTGCTATCATCGTTCCATAATTTCGCACAAGCTCACTCATAGCTTCAATGGAATTTGATTTGGTGACAACAAATTCACAGACTCATATAGTTGTGTAACTCCTAGAGTGCTCACCTTAAGTAACCATACCTTACTTTCACATAATCTATGGAAGAGGCAAACCACAAAATTAATTTATTTTGATCTGCAAAAACCTTTTTATTTTGATATGCAAAAACCTTTTTATTTCTTTACTTAATTAATTTTAAAATTGATAGGGCCACCCCCACTTATCTTCCTATTGGATGTTCCCATTCTATCCCAAAAATAAATAAATCAACAATAACATTTGTGATAATATTTACATAGCCTATCTCCATATAATAACATTCCTGATGATAAACCTATCTCCATATTATAACAGTAAACATTTTAATTGTTAAATTATATATAATTAGCGCTCTCTGTCTCTCTCTCTGTATGTATGTATATATAAATATATACTATATATTATATATATATATATATCACTAAATGACACAATTTCTTTAACTGCTTATATTGACATATAAACACATTTTCATGGATTTGTGAACCACTCCTCTTATTTCCTATCAGCACCCCACTTCTAATTTCAGAATCTAGTTGATTAAGATGTGCATATTGACTAGCTTTCTCGATATCATGCAAGTCAATGCTTTATGGCAGACAATTCTTAATGGTAGACACTTCAAACTTTTTCATGCACATGCCCATGTTACCCCAGTTAGGTCATCCACAGCCAATAGTTCATCACCATTTTATTCGGGTTCGCCAAATACAACGGGCATCTTTAGGGAAAATGAAAAAGGACCCACCAATCATAACTAATTGACAACTCACCTTTTTGTAAATTTGAATAATAAAAAGGGGGTTTTCAACCTTGCTTTATTCCGGAACGAGAAAGAACTCCTATGGCACTTAATGATGCATTTGTTATGTGGAGTTACACATTCTTTATGAGATTCTTATGTATTGATTATGGCAACTATTTTTAAACTTTTTTAAAGGATTAAATTTAAGTATAAGATCCACATGGTTTATATTAGCAATTGCATACGAGCAGTGTAATGTGAATGTTGAAAGGGGAAGGTAATACAAATGGGGATAGTGGATGAAACATGAAATGAAGAAATATTGCACAAAACGAGAACCGAATTTAGTATTTAGGAACATAAAAAATTTACAAAGTAGCATTACACATGATTTTTTAAACTACATTCAATGAAACAAAAGCCCTACTACACACAAGTGGTAGTTTTAGGAGCATGTGACAGGTCTCTTGTGCATTGATGTCATGCTCTACAACGCTCTCTGAAAGCATTTTCTTGTACATCGAAAAAAGTGCGAAAATATGGGTTGACATTTGTTGATAGCCTGGAAAGCATTTGCTGGTAGCCTAGAAAACATTTGGCATTTGTTGACATCCATATAATTTTTAATGGACTTCAAAAATATTGAATATTTGAGGTTGGAGTATTCCCATCAAAACATGGGAAATCTGCAACAACATGTTAGCAATTTTGGATTGGTTCTCTTCTGTAACTGCTAGAGAAATGGATAAAATCACTCGAAGAATGCACTATAAGAAAGAAAGTGAACTTAATACACCTTGATTTAATAATAAGCCGTCTCTAAGACTAATTGTAAATTAAGCATCACACAATATTCAATAAATGCATGCAAGGATCACATCAGTAATGGTTTTGATATTTTCAAAGAACAAATCAAACTGTAATTTGTTTCAGAGACATTCCTATCAGGTTACAAGTTATTATTTTCATTTCATATAGTTATAAAGGTATCTTTTATACATAGCTCATCCTGGTTGGAAATGCTCCTAAAGATAATGCTATCAGGTCATTCACAAAAATGATAACTGTTGATAATGGTTTTTATTTTATTGTTTGAAGGTGGTCGTATAAGGCGTTTTTTTTCAGTTTCCCATTCACGTAAATGATTAGAACTGTTGATAATGGTTTTTATGTTATTGTTTGACGATGGTCTTATTAGGCGATGTTTTCAATTTCTGTTTATATAACACTTTCACAATTTTACACATTTTAAAAATACGTCCTGCAAATCCACCAATTTTCTTTAGTTCTGGTATTTCAAAATGAAAAATAGAACACGCGTGCCTATGGTAGAGGACCTCCGGACGTTTCTACAACTGTCCTAAATTTGACAGCCTTTTAGACGTTTTTCAAACGGGATTAAATTTGACAGCTGTTTGCATGTCGTTTTTACTTTGCATGCAATTTTTGAGTTTCTATTTTTAAGATCCTATTTTTAACTGCTGTTTTTTAGATTCCGCCCTGTTTTATAAATAAGGAGTTTGTATTAGTTATCTCATCAAATAATCAGTTCATTTTTGTGAAAGAGGGATCCGTAGATGATCAGAAGTTTATAGTCATACACACAGTTTGTTTGGTATGTAAATTTGCATTATTAAAAAATTTCTTTTCTGGATTCCCACAGTTGAAGAAAGTGCGGGCTTTTAGGTAGACTTGGTTCATTAACCAGTCATTGTATAGAAAATTGTGAGTCTCCATTTGGCATTTAAAATCATCATGAAATTATATGTGTAATGGTTGTTAGATGGGATTAAGCTCTAAGTTTTAATATTTCATATCCATGTCTTTAGCTGAATTAAATTCTATATTCTCAATTTCTGATTGAAAGATCTATAATCACGTTATGATCAGGGCCGGTTATTGTGGATTTTTTATCCATGGATTTTTCTGTAGGTTTAGTGTTGGCTGCAAATTAATCACAGAATAAGAGCTTTTCTCTCTTACTATTTGAAATTTGTTTAAAGAAGAATATGTTCGATTGTTCTGAAACTTCTTGGTGATTGGTCTACCACTTAGTTTACAGCCAGAATCCTTTCAAGGCAATTGGAGAACAACTGTTAATGAAGAATTGTCAGGGCTGTTTATTTTTTTTGATTTTTTTTTGTTAGATAATGGAAGGATATCAGTTGTTTTATAAAGCACCGCCTTGAACAAACTAAGTGCCAGGTCGGCTGGGAGTAGAACCATTTAAATTTGAGATGCGTTATATTCAAAATCTAGGGAACCCATGAAAACTTTTTGGAAAGAATCTACTTGTGGAAACATACACAAGGCACACAATATGTTTGTTCATCTGTTTCATCAGATAAGTCTCATGAAATATATGCACATCAGTTGATTAAACATGTTATATAGCTATCAATGCCTGACAGTTATAGGCTTGTAGTGAGGAAGATAACAGATATAAACAATTCCTTTTCAATCATGCACTGAATCCATTTGTACCATTTACTTCCCGGATTGTATGATTCCATGCTAAATTTACAATTTACACCCATGACTGTTTTGCATAACCCAGTAGAAATGGAGATTTACAGATCAAAAGATTTTAAAGAACTATACAATAAAATCCTAAACACATATTGGGAGAAGAAAACGATCCACTATCATATCGTGATAATGAATATACATATTGGGATGTTTTAAATGTTCTATCTCTACATTTCTAACTTGTTACAAATTCATGCATATACATTTACCAATTTTATATCATGAGTGGTAGCGTTATGTAGTGAATATGACATTGGCAGTGTAGATATATTTAGTTTTATTAACTTCTTTTTCACTTTTTTGTAGGTTATTTGTGATTCTCATTCTCCCGCGGTAAAGAAGAGCGTCGTCTCTAAACAAACTTGAGGTGGGTTTTAATATTGATTCAAGTGCTTATTCATTTGTTTCGTTTATTGCATGCTATGGTTTAAAAAATTATTGTAGAGAGCTTTCATGTTATATTCTTTTGATTGTTACATTTATATTTAGACTCCAATCCTTTTTCCGAAGTGACATGTGGGGGCACGTGCCTTCGTCAATGACAGGATTCGTTATGTGCTGAGGGGTTCGTTCCCCAATGAGGCCATTTCGAAGCGTCCCAAGTTGGACGTTAGACTGATCAGCGACAAGGCTTTTAAAGCTGCCCGTCATACCTAAGAACATCTTGGTGGACTAACATACTTATTTTCCCTCTCCAGTTTAATATGATGCAGACTAGAAACACAATTCCCCTCCCCACAACGGGATTGACATTAACTACGCCTCACTTGCAGAGGGAGGAAAATTTTAAGCGTATTCAATGTGTTGTTAATGTTTTGCATTGTAGGCAACCGAAACCACCTAAAACAGTGATAGCTGAAATGATCAGAGATCGCCTCCACCTGATGCCAACATCCCCAATTTTTCTCTCCAAAATCCGAACGATTGCAGATCATTCACGAGGCTTTTGCTTGATTTATGATTCGAACGAAGATGCACTGAAATATGAACCACCCCACAAATTGAGGAGAATGGGAATTCCAATCGAGGCATCTGCAACTGGACAAAACTACAAGAAACGTGCAAAGAAAATTGCACAAGCAAAAAGCAAGAAATTTGATTTTAAAAAATAGCTTGTAGTGGTTAGTTTATAAGTGTTTGTTTATAAGTATTTTTGAAATAAACTGTAACTCGTTCCAAATATTCCATGTATGTATTGTCGCAGTATATATCCGACGGAGAATCAAACTTATCAAACACATGTTCAGTTTTTGTTATCCAACAACTATGCTTTCCTAATTTCTTTATCTTTGTGTTTCCATACAAATACCTATAGTCTTCTCACTTCAAGTGTACATATTGTTCTTATTGTATTCCATTCTGTTTGCTTAACATAATAATATGTAATTCATTTCAAATAAATGCATGTATATATTGCGGCGGAACATATGGGGCACAGAATCTAACTTTTCAACAAACAACAACAACAACAACACATTTTTAATGAGTTATTCATTATATCTTTCCTTTATACAATTGCTCGCTTCTTTATGTAAACCAACGACGCATTTTTAATGTGTACTTCATAATATTTGCACACAAATACATATAGTTTTAAAATGCCGACAAACAACCATACAAATTTTAGTTGTTTTCAACCAAAGCTTTGTACATTATATCACTTTTTTGCATATTGAATTGTTAAAGGGTTAGACTTCATGTTTGCACTTTTTAGAAAATATGAAATAATAAGGAAGTCAACTTTAAAGGTTCTCATTCTTTACAAATGCATGATTTCCTGAACAAATCCTTCATTTCATGATTGACTGCCCTACAAGTTTACATTTTCCACCATATATTTGCAGAATTCTCACAATCTCGAGCATCTTTTAGTTGCCATGGAAATAACTTTGACACACGAAGGCATTTCTCAATTGATTGAGGGTGGTTCCAATGTTGACCCCACATTTCAGATACTGCACTTGAGCTCTCTAAGGTCCATTCTCAACACGGGAGCCCAACATCGTGTTGACCTTTCAGATGGGATACATTTTCAGACAGCACTTCTACCCTCCAAATTTGCAAGTCGTGTAACCGACAATTCAATACAAGAAGGCTCCATCGTGTGCTTACACAAATCCCTCGTTAGAATGATCAAAAGTGAACTGTAAGCTTCATCTCTTGCTCAATTACCAATGTACATAAACTCGCTATATCAATTAAAATTTAATTCTGTTTATTTTTTCCATCCGTTGCTCAGTTCTAATTATATCCTGTTTTTCTTTTCCATTGCAGCACCGTTCTTATCATTGAAATGGATGTTGTTGTTGAAACACATTTGGTAATCGGTGCTCCAATCCGACTACCAACAAATGCTCTCAAACACAGTCAGTTGCCACAAACAGATGCAAGTGCAAATCGGGTTAACAAATATTTTACGAGAACACCAACTAAAATAAGTGCTTTGAATACATCTATGCACATGTGGTCCGTAGAGGGCCGTGCCCTAGCAAAAACAACCCTTCGCCAATATCACAATGCAAGGGGAAATGGATCCGTGTTTGGGTTTGATTTTGTTGATCAGGAAGGAGGAGAAATCCACATCACTTGTTTCAACGAGGCCGCGGAAGCATTCTATGAGCAGATTGAGAATGGGAAGCTATATACAATTTCCAATGGGAGGATTGCGAGGATTGCTGATGCAAAGCTATGTTATAACCATTTGAACAATGCTTTGGAGATTTTCCTGCAACCTTCCTCAACCATATCTCCACTCATAGCAAATGAAGATACAATACCTTCCCATAACTTTCACTTCACCAAAATCAAGGAATTACCTGCAAGCGCTGAAGGTTCTACAGTTGATTTGATTGGAATTGTTGTTACGATGTCACCATGCTCAACAATTCGTCGGTATGACAAGTCTGAAACAAAGAGAAGAACACTGCAGTTAAAGGACATGTCGGGTTTCAGTGTAAGTGTCACATTGTGGGGACATCACTTAGATGATATAAGCAACGAACTTGAAGACATGCTTTCTATACCGCCTCTTCCGGTCCTCGCCTTGAAAGCTGCCCGCGTCTCCAGTTTCAATGGAAGCTCAGTGGACACTGTTTCAAGAACCAAATGTTACGTCAACCCTAAAATTTCAGAAACAAATACACTTCATGGCTGGGTTGATTCCGATGACTACTTCCTTCCGGCGCCCTCTATCACAACCCAATTTCTAGGCCCTCCAAAAAGCATGACCTCTGTAACGACGATTTCGGAGGTACTAAATATGGGGAACACTGAGAGAAATGAATGGGCCATGGTTACTGCAGAAATCACGAATATTAGCATGGACAACTTTTTTTACAAGGCATGTCCTCTTCAAAAAGGTGACAAACAATGCAGGAAAAAGGTGAAAGAGAATGGTAATGGTTCATGGTTATGTTCAAGTTGCAACAGACAAGTGCAAAACTATGATTATAGATATGCACTCAGAATCGATCTAAAGGACCCAACAGGAGAACTTCAATCAGTTACCGCTTTTGATGAGATAGCTGAGTTAATCATGGGTGTTGCAGCTAGCGACCTCCATATATTGACTATAGACGAAGATGCGACTAGTGAAATTATAAGTAATGTCATCGGAAACGAATACTGCTTCACACTTTCACTGAAAAAAGAGACATATTGCGGAAACAACAGATTGAAATGTGTCATCCTCAGTTCAAAGAAAGCAGAAAATAGTGCAACTCCTCCATAACCTTTACGCAAGGATTTCCAACCCACCCGTCCCTTCAAACATTACACCCTCACTCATCCCATTCTATACTTTGAACTATCACTGCTATGTTTCTTATTTCATATCTATGTTTCACTTTTTTCCCTGCTTCAAAAGAAAACTGTTGAATTCCCTTATACACTGACATACTATTGTCTCCTTCTATTATGCGGATTGTTAGTACTTTTAAGAAAATAAATATAAAAAATATTCAATTTTGTTATGTACGTATTTACATCCTTCTGTAGTATGTGAACACATTGTATGTTTCTATATATCTAATACTCTTTTCCTTAATAAAAAAGTAGTTTCTCAAAACTCAAATTGTTACCTCTTATGCGTATTTCCCATTGGAACTCCACATGCATTACAATTGAATTTAGTTTTACATTTTCACTTATTTCTGCATTTGTTTGTCATCAAACTATGTATCGTTCCTTGCTAACCCAAAATGATCTTTATCCAACAGGTGGTACTCCATAATCCTGTGACTTCGCAATCATGTCGACTCCTGCAAAACGAGCCCAACGAAGAGAAAACTACGCAAAAAATAAAGTACACATAACTGCTGAGCAACGGCGTCGTAAATTAGAGCATAGAACAACGAAAATCTCTAATATCTTTCAACTTACAACGACCAACAACCTACGATCCCCCAACATTCCAATCTTGCCATCAAATACAACTACTGAAGAATTGCCAACCAACATTCCGCATGTAACTTCCATGGAAAAAACCTTTCAAGAGCATGCCACTTCCTTCCGTACGAACCCATCTTTGCTAGCAACTGTCACTTTGCCCCAAATGTCTGGGATGCCACATGAAACTGTCTCAAGTACTGACCTCTCTTCAGTTCATCCCACATATACAACCGGTTTCTCCTCTCCTTCAGACTGCTTTCCACCTTGCAATCCACAAACGACTGAAACAGAACACCCCACCCCTTCTAATACACAGAGATTTCCCATATCCCCGCTCTCTTCACTGAATTTAGAAGCCCAACGTCGGTTTCGCAAAAGAATAGATTTGTTGGCGAACATCCAAACTTGCTCAATCTGTTTGGAAAATTACCCTGGAATTAAAACAATTTTTTCCGAAGGCTTTCCCTCGTGTAACAGATGCAAAAGTGAAAAACAAGGCCACCGCTTCTCTTCATGGAACAACATGGACCCTGAAAAACAACCTATCGTTCTTGCGTCTTTAACCCAAATCGAGGAGATGCTTATCGCACGAGTTAATCCATTCATGCAAGTCGCCCAAGTACGTGGCGGGCAATACAAATACTCAGGACACACCATAAGCTTCCCGCAAAACATTACTTCAATAGCAAAGACCCTACCCCACCGCCTTGGAGATTTGGACATAGTTCTCATACAAAGGGAAGGATCTAATTTAAAAAATTATGATTTCTACGTCAGTAGATCTCGTGTTTGTGCAGCCTTGCAATATAAAATCCAACACGACCCCTATTACAAAGATGTCTTAATCGACGATGACGCCCTTTCCTCACTACCATCTGAATCGTCAAATGTTTCCTCCTCTCTCAACACAGCCACAATGGAACTTCCCCAAATGCAAACTTGCTCTACAACTCATGGTAGTGGTGTTCCCACCCACTTTGATGAAACATATGAACACTCATCGTCTTTCGTGCCAACACCTCACAATACAGGAACAGAAGAAGAGGAAATCGAACAGTTCTTGCTCAACCACGATGGTAACACTCCATTTACCATGCCATGGCCAGAGCTTGGGCTTTCGCCAATAAATGAATATAATACGGAAGGCCTATTCTCAATGGCTTTCCCAACTTTATTTCCGACAGGAAAAGCAATGTGGCAACAACCCCGCATTAAAGAAGTTCCAATGCATGAATACGCACTTCATTTGATGCGTTACCATGATGGGCGTTTCGGTTCCCACCCAAGATTTCGTTACTTCCTTCTAAACCTCATAATGCGACACAGAAGCCAGTCCACGGCAGCAGTTTTTATGAAACAGAACACCGAATCTGGAATCCCTCCAACAATTAGAGAGCTACGAAGACAACTACTGGAATGCCCCAAAGACAACCTCCCAGATAGCTTAATGCGCTTTGGATCGAGCCTTCGAGGGACACGTTCATTCTGGGCAAAAAGTAGAAGCGAGCTTTCAGATATGGTGGAACAATTAGGGACACCAACCTTATTCTTCACTCTAAGTGCTGCAGACACTAAATGGCCAGATCTCCACAATATTATGTCTGGTGAATGCCCAACAGATCCTCGAGCCGCCCAACGTTGGAGAACACTTAACATTGTCTCTAACCCTCATCGAGTATCAGCATACCTGCATCACAGATTCACAATATTTCGGGAAGAAATATTGCAGAAGGAACTTGGAGCAGTAGACTTTTGGTACAGGTAATCAAATCTACTTATTTTAAAGTTTTTCCCAAACTACATATCTAATATTTATGTTCCCTCATCTCGCAGGTACGAATGGCAACATAGAGGCTCTGCACATGTCCACGGTTTATTGTGGCTCGAGAATGCACCAAAGGTAGACGAACTGGACTGGGAGGACACAACAGTTATTGAGGCGACAAAACAATACTTTGATAAGTTCGTGTCTGCCTGGAACCCCCGCCCGGCTTGCAACCGCTTGGATTTCGTTCGCAGGTCACTCCTAGATGACCCTTGCTTGCTAGATACAACACAAATTCTATCCACCTCCCCGCATGCGGACCTTGAAGAACTACTTAATCGAGTTCAGCGCCACACTAAATGTTCAGAGCAGACATGCCTGCGTAGAAAGCAATCACAGCTGCAGTGCAGGTACAACGCTCCTTGGGCCATGCAACCTACTTCTTCCTTACACATTGAAGGTGACAGGAAAATAAAGTACCTCCCTTCCAGAAACGATGACAGATTGAACATCCACAATCGAACAATGATATACATATGGAGAGCAAATGTCGATTGCCAACCGGTACTTTCCCGCCATGCCGTTCTTAAGTATATTGCAAAATATGCTTCAAAAGCCGAGCAACGTTCAGAAACATATCACCAAATGCTATCCAGAGTTTCAAGAGATGCAGACGCAGATTCTCCAGCACATATCGCGATCCGTAAAATGCTCACAGAAAGCGTTGTTGAACATGACATAAGCGCACAAGAAACATGCCACATGCTGCAAAAAATGCCACTTGTTATGTGCAGCCGTCCATTCGTATCATTAAATGTTGGAAAAAAGATTCTGAGACGTGTCGTTGAAAGTGACGCCGATGCACAACAAACCACCGCTTTCTTGGATGCATATAAAGTTCGTCCAACAACCATGGAACACCTACCACTTATTCAAGTTGCTCGAGATTGGAGCTACAACAAGCACCGTAAAGGTGATAAATGGAAAAAATGACCGATACAAGCAATTGTACGGGTCCACCCGAGATTTGTGGATGTCCCTGCTCAAGAATCAACGTCATATGACCTTTTCTGTTGGTCAGAACTCCTATTATACAAGCCTTTCAGAAATATCGCGTTTGAATTTGGCTCAACCCCACATGACATCAATGTCACTTGGGACATGTACAAGCACAACTACAGACCGTGGCATGTTCTACGCACTACCGCAGACACAGGACTTGCAACAGATGTTAGTTCTGACTCAGAGCCCGAATGCAGTATTCAACAAGAACCATTACAAGAATGGCAGGTCTTTGCACAACTTCACCCCGGAAACAACACGGGTCTAGACAGTCTTGAAATGTTGGGGAAACGAGATTTTGACATACACAATAATTGGACCATACACGACGTTCCCCATGATTTGCAGATAACTGGTTCATCATTCATCGAGAGAGAGAAGGCAGACACAATTAACAACAACATACATGCCACACCACCATCTTCCACACTTCCTTTGTCTCCAGAACAACAAATAGCTCTTGATACCATACTACACCATTCAGCAAACAAATCCCTTCTACCTCCACTAAGATTGATAATTCAAGGAACGGCTGGCACAGGAAAATCATTTCTGATAAATAAAATCTGGAATTCATTCACAGCATCAACCATATCTCCCTCTCCTCTACTTGTGCTCGCCCCTACCGGTGTTTCAGCATTCAACATCTCTGCATCCACAATCCACGCAGCCATGCGTATTCCAATCAAAGAACTAAAACCCCTTGAAGGTAGTGCATTATCGTCTTTTCAAGAATCGCTGAAACATATAGAATATGTTCTTATTGATGAAATGAGTTTCATCGGGCCAAAGTTGCTAAGAAAAATTGACAGTAGGCTCCGCGAAGCTTTCCCACACTCAAGAACATCTGAATTTGGGAACAGATCAGTCATCCTCCTCGGTGACCTCGGGCAATTACCGCCGGTTTTGGACAGTCCTCTTTACGCAAGTAATTCCTACGGAGCAACCCTTTGGAAGGGATTTCAATCTTCCATTACATTGCGAACAATATTTCGGCAACAAGGAACAACCAATGCACAGGTTTCATTCCGGAATTTACTGCTCCACATGCGAGATTCAACCCCTCTAATTGAGGATTGGGAACTCTTGATGTCTCGCACAGACACACACCTAACTCAGCAGGAGCTCAACATTTTTAAGGATGCACCACATTTGTTTGCAAAAAATGATCAAGTGGCATGCCACAACCTACAGATGTTGAAGGCATTGAACGTTCCGATCGCCCAATCCATTGCTGAAAGTAACAGGCGGACTGGACCAGGAAATCCTGATGATGATCAGTTGCAACACAACGTTCTGTTATGCAAACAACAAAAAATCATGCTTATTGCAAATCTATGGGTTGATGCAGGCCTCGTGAATGGTGCCATTCAGGAACAATCACAGACATTGTCTACGATTGCATCAATGCAACCACCAGCATTACCTTTATTTGTTGTTGTAAAATTTGATAGATACAACGGCCCATGTTGGGATCCCTCCAACCCCTTACATATTCCCATACCCCCTATTTCCAGAGGGAATCGAAGACAGTTGCCGATTAAAATGGCCTGGGGATTAACTATCCACAAGTCGCAGGGACTTACTTTGCACAGAGCAACCGTCGACATTGGAACCACTGAAAGGCAGGGTCTGACATTCACAGCTTTCTCCAGAGTACCCTCGCTTGCAAATCTGCGCATTTCACCCGCTTTTTCATTCGAGAGATACTCAAATATGGCGCACGTACCAGCACTCGAAGCAAGAAGAAAGGAGGAAGCAAGACTACTATCACTCAACCCATCGTAAATACTAGCTTCTGCTTTCATAGCACCTCAAATACTACTATACTCAACATTTCTTCTATCGAAAGCGGCAAGGTCGTTCAAGGGATATCAAATGTAATCAAGTTTATTGAAACTAAAATTGCCCACTAAAGGCTACCACTCATGATATAAATACTGCAAACGTATACATGTCTCATTACGTGTACGTATACCTACATTTATTTTATGTTTGGAAATATGGTATGCAACTTTAAAAGTACAAACCTGTAACATAATTAAATGTACACATACAACATTACAATGTAATGTTTCAACTAAAGTCCTACACTACAACTATCAATCACACACATTATCAATTGTATAATAAATGTTTCTCCAACAAAACACCAACTGAACAACCAATGCACAACTAACAACATCAACTATAAAATTGATTAACTATCGAAAACGATATCACAAGTAATCATGTACGAATTTATAACAAGTTTGAAATGTAGAAACAACCTTCAGATTAAGTGGATCAATAATAACTGTACCTCTAAATCAAATAACATATACCGTTCGGCGTTCACATCTCATGAAACACATGCGAGGTGTCTCAACCTTGTTTGGTTTATTCATTTAAGATTTTCCTACAACCGTTTCACATTGTCTATGCTCTAAAAATAGAAATAGGAGTTGTCAAAAGATTCCCATATGATAGTATATCATGGAAGGACTATTTTTAGAGATATTATGACAGATTTTATGACATCTGTAAGGGTCAAAAATAGGGGAGAATATTGTGGACGTGGGAGCCTAATTTTAGACCGAAATCTTGCTCTTTAATGCTATCCACCTCATGAGAGGTTTGGCACATGGTTTTGTAAACCATAGATGGTTTCTTGTATAACCGGAGGTCTATAAATTGAAGGCTTGGAGAAGCAATTGGTGTAGTGAGTTTTAATCCTCCTAGAATTGTTTCTGGTGATACTCCTGTAAGAAACTTGCTCTGCAAGTGTATGTAATCTTGTTATTAGATTTGAAATACATTGAGTGGGCTTTTGGAGTGTGGGGTTTTTTATCCGAAAGGATTTTCCCCACGTATATCTGGTGTTTGTGTTTTGTTATGAATATGTTGCTGATATTTCTGTAACTATTTTACTATGTTGAAAGTTTTGCATAATATCTCTCCTCAAAGATTAGCGTAGGAAGTTGTTCCACTACTCTTAATTTCCTATCAAGTGGTATCAGAGCCTGATCACCTTTGGTTTTAGTTGTGGGTTGTTGGGTTTTTTGTGCTAATCCAGGTTTGAGTGGGAGCTTGTGCAGAGAATACTTTGTTATCTGGTTGCAGATATTTTTCAAATGGCGAGCACATCTGGGAGGATTGACGTAGAGAAGTTTTCTGGCACAAACTTTGAAATGTGGAAGCTGAAGATGGAAGATCTGTTGGTTGATCGAGATCTATGGGATGCGGTGGATGAGAAGGTCCATAGGCCTACGGATCTAGTTTTGGCTGCACAATATGATGTAATGGATAGAAAAGCTAAAGGTCTTATTAGACTATGTCTTGCAGATTCGATCCTGATAAATGTCCATGAAGAATCCACTTCGGAGAAGCTTTGGAAAAAGTTGGGTGAGATATACCAAGCTAAGTCTCTAGTAAATAAGATTTTCTTGAGGAAGAAGTTGTTTTCCTTGAGAATGGAAGAAGGTGGACAAATATCTGAGCATCTAGAAACATTCAATATGTTGGTGACTCAGTTGAGCTCGGTTGGGGTTAAAATGGACGAAGAAGAAAGGTGCCAAATGTTGTTGGTTTCACTGCCAGACTCATGGGACAGCCTAGTCATGGCCATTGGGAGCACTTCAGTCACTCTGAAGATGGAGGATGTTGTTGGTTCTCTACTCTCCGAAGAGATGAGAAGGAAGGTCTCTCTGAATGCCAAAGAGGCTTTGAGTGTTCGAGGAAGAACAAAAGAATGAGGTAAAGATGAGAAGAAGCATGGCCATTCCAAGAATAAGGGGAGATCAAAATCCCCTGGTAAGTCCAAGGCGATATGCTGGAACTGTGGAAAATCTGGACACTTCCGAAGGGAATGCAAAGAAGAAAAGAAAAAGAAAAAGAAGAAGCATGATTCTGATTCTGAGTCCGAAAAAGAAGATGGAGATGCCTTTATTGCAGCTTTGGCCACTCGTGCAAGTGATAATGCATGGTTGATAGACTCAGGTGCATCTTTCCACATGACTCCTAACAAAAATTGGTTTAGTAAGTATGAAAACTATGATGGTGGTAAGGTGTATTTGGGTGATAATTCTTTCCTTGAAATTGTTGGTCGTGGTAGTATTCAGGTGAAATTTTCTGATGGTAGAATTAGAAGATTTGATGGTGTCTTGCATATCCCAGGACTAGCAAGAAATTTATTATCTGTTAGCAAGCTAATAGATGCGGGTGTGCATGTACAGTTTTCTGAAGCAGGTGTGAAAATGGTGAGAGGTGCTATGGTGATAGCAAGAGGAAGTAGATTGGGTACATTGTACCAACTTGATGCATGCACGGTTGAGTGCAATAGCACTTCGGATAAAACTAAGCCAGTAACTATTTCGCTGAAAAAGGAGAGGGTTTCCTCCTCTGCGGATGGTCATGGCTTCTGGGTACCCAAGGGTGCTCTGTCTACCGAATCAAAATTACCTGCAGAGAAGACCATGTTATGGCACCAAAGGCTTGGCCACATTGGAGAGAAGGGTTTAAAAGCCCTGAAAAATAAGAACCTCGTTGAGGGGTTGAATGATTGCAATCTGGAGTTTGATTTCTGTGAACATTGTATTTATGGCAAACAGAACCGCGTTCAGTTTTACTCGTCTACTCATAAGTCTTCATGTATCTTGGATCTAATCCATTCGGATGTATTTGGTCCTGTTAAGGTTGCTTCTATTGCTAAATCAGTTTATTATGTTACTTTCATTGATGATTTTAGTAGGAGAACATGGGTATATTTTTTAAAGAGTAAATCTGAAGTTTTTAGTCGTTTCAAGGAATTTAAGGCTATGGTTGAAACTCAAACTGGGAAGAAAATTAAGTGTTTGAGATCTGATAATGGCGGTGAGTACTGTTCTGCAGACTTTGACAGATTTTGTACAGATTGCGGGATTAAAAGACAAAAGACAACTTCGTATTCTCCGGAGCAGAATGGAGTTGCAGAAAGAATGAATAGAACGTTGATGGAGAAGGCTAGGAGCATGCTTATTGGAGCTGGTCTAGAAAAGAGGTTTTGGGCTGAAGCTGTTACCACTGCTTGCTATTTGATAAATAGATCTCCTACATCAGCACTTGTTGATAAAACGCCAATGGAGGCGTGGTCGGGGAAAAAGCCTTCAATTAGACATCTGAGAGTTTTTGGCTGTGAGGCATATGCACATGTGCCTAAGGAGAAGAGAACAAAGTTGGATTCTAAGGCTGTCAAATGTATCTTCATCGGATATGGCTATGGTGTGAAAGGATACAAGCTTTGGGATCCTGTTGCACAAAAGGTAATATACTCTAGAAGTGTTATTTTTAGAGAGATTAAATCTTTCCCTGTTAATTTTCAGCCAGAACAACATAAAGAAAATGAACAAAAAAAGGATGTGGTTCAACTTCCTTCTACACCTGAGAAAGTTGAATCGAGACCCCAAAATAGACAAGAAGTTGAGGAGAGCTCACCAAGCTCTGAATCTTCAGAAGAGGAAGAAGAAGAGGAAGAAGTGGAAGAATCTCCACCTCAGCTTGTTCGAAAGTCTACAAGGAAAAGGCAACCACCTGAAAGGTATGGGTATTCTCCTGATGATTGGAAGTGTATATTTGCTTTGAGTACTAACATTGATGAACCGAGATCTGTACAAGAGGCTTTGGGTATGAATGATGCAAAGTCCTGGCAAATAGCCATGGATGAAGAAATGGCAGCCCTTAAAAAGAATGATACATGGGACCTTGTACCATTTCCTGAAGGTCGGAAACCTGTTGGATGTAAATGGGTGTTTAAGAAAAAGATTGGTTCAGATGGAAATGTTGAAAAGTATAAGGCACGGTTGGTTGCGAAGGGTTACTCTCAAGTTGAGGGTATTGATTATGGTGAGATATTCTCTCCTGTTGCTAAAATGACATCCATTCGGTTTTTATTATCTATTGCAGCAGCTTATGACCTAGAGGTTGAACAAATGGATGTGAAAACTGCTTTCCTTCATGGTGATTTGGAGGAAGAAATCTATATGACACAGCCAGAGCACTACATGGTGAAAGGTAAAAGCAATATGGTTTGTAAGTTAAAGAAATCCCTATATGGCCTTAAACAAAGTCCTAGGATGTGGTACCAGAAGTTTGATTCATATGTGTTGAGTTTGGGGTTTGTGCGGTCTAAATCTGATCACTGTGTATATTTTAAATCTGATGGTGATTGTTTCCTGGTAATTACTTTATATGTTGATGACATGTTGTTTATTGGGAAAGGAAAAGGTTTGATTACAGAATTGAAATCTCAGCTCTCTGTGAAATTTGAAATGAAAGATCTTGGTGCAGCAAAACACATACTTGGGATGGAGATTAGAAGAGATCGTGAGAACAGAAAGCTATGGCTTGGCCAGAGTAAGTATGTTTGTTCTGTTTTGCAAAGGTTCAACATGCAGGATTGTAAACCACTTTGTGTTCCTGTTACTTTGGGAACGAAGCTCTCCATTTCACAATGTCCATCATCCCCATCGGAGATGGAAGAAATGAGCAGAGTGCCTTACCAGAGTGCAGTTGGAAGCTTAATGTATGCTATGGTCTGTACAAGACCAGACATTGCCCAAGCAGTGGGAGTTCTTTCTCGTTTTATGTCTAATCCTGGAAGAGTGCATTGGGATGCAGTTAAGAGGGTCTTCAGATATTTGCGGGGTACATCAGAGTACTCTATATGTTTTCATGGAAGAGGAGATCAACATTCCCTACGTATTCATGGTTTTGTGGATTCAGATTGGGCCGGTGATGTCGATAGCAGAAGATCCACCAGTGCATATGTGTTTACTCTTAATGGTGGTGCAATTAGTTGGATGAGCAAGCAACAGGTTGTGGTCACTTTGTCCACTACTGAGGCAGAGTACATGGCAGCTACTCATGCCTGTAAAGAAGCCATTTGGCTGAAGCGTTTGTGTTCAGATATTGGATTAAAACAGGGTGCAGTTACAATATACTGTGACAGTCAGAGCGCAATCTGCCTTGCGAAGAACCTGACTTTTCATGCCAGGACCAAACACATTGATGTTCAGTATCACTTCGTGAGAGATATGGTCGAGGATGGAAGGGTGAAGCTGGAAAAGGTAGAGACAGTTGCGAATGTTGCAGATGCATTAACTAAGCCCGTGAGCACAGTGAAATTCAGGTGGTGTTCCGAGTCTATGGGCCTCTCGGCCCCTAGAAGTTGATCCATGATGGTATCTTTCCCTTGGCCCTTGCAAGGTATTCGACAAGTGGGAGATTGTTGGAAATAAGGTGTCTCAACCTTGTTTGGTTTATTCATTTAAGATTTTCCTACAACCGTTTCACATTGTCTATGCTCTAAAAATAGAAATAGGAGTTGTCAAAAGATTCCCATATGATAGTATATCATGGAAGGACTATTTTTAGAGATATTATGACAGATTTTATGACATCTGTAAGGGTCAAAAATAGGGGAGAATATTGTGGACGTGGGAGCCTAATTTTAGACCGAAATCTTGCTCTTTAATGCTATCCACCTCATGAGAGGTTTGGCACATGGTTTTGTAAACCATAGATGGTTTCTTGTATAACCGGAGGTCTATAAATTGAAGGCTTGGAGAAGCAATTGGAGTAGTGAGTTTTAATCCTCCTAGAATTGTTTCTGGTGATACTCCTGTAAGAAACTTGCTCTGCAAGTGTATGTAATCTTGTTATTAGATTTGAAATACATTGAGTGGGCTTTTGGAGTGTGGGGTTTTTTATCCGAAAGGATTTTCCCCACGTATATCTGGTGTTTGTGTTTTGTTATGAATATGTTGCTGATATTTCTGTAACTGTTTTACTATGTTGAAAGTTTTGCATAATATCTCTCCTCAAAGATTAGCGTAGGAAGTTGTTCTGCTACTCTTAATTTCCTGAATGACAGAGAGACCTGCAACAACTAAAACTCTACAAATGAAGAAGGGAGAGATGGAATATTACACAAAGTAAATGTAAAAGGCCAAAACTGGTCTGCAGAATTGTTTGCCCCTGGTGATTGTAGTTTTTCAAAGTTTAGAATAGAATGCTTTTACCGAATACTTTAGCTCCTGATCTGGTCAACACACCCACTCTTGCCATTGCATACTGCATTGACCGCAGTGGAAGAAACAAAGAAGCTATAGATGAAACAAAATGTAAGCAAAGAGAAAAAGAAAAACCGAAACATAAAATCCCTTGCAAAAATGGCATATTGTAGTTGTTTCTGAATATAACTAAATGATTTGAGAAAATGTATTTTTTAATATTACATTCACAGTAGGTACCGACCATACCGCTACCTCAAAGTGGCCATTTTAAAATTATGATTAAGTGGCAAACAATATATATATTGGTGAAAAACATAAAAAGATGGAATTAAATATGAAATGGAGTAGGGTGTTGAGTGGTTTAAGATTAGCTAGCTCACTAAAAATGTTTTTCACCCTCCTCAAAAGGTGTGTTTGGTGGTGACTAAATCACCCTCTGGTTTTGTTGAACTCCCACAATTTTCAAGGCCTTCCAATCTCATATTTCTGATGGAAAACAAAAAATCAGCATGCCAAACTGTATGCACTGAAATAAAAACCATACTTCAAGTCATGGTCAACTTCGAAGACTTAAATTTAGACAACCTCTTCCAGACTAAATATTGCCATTACACAGCAAACTAAATTGATGAGATTTTCTCAGTTGCCCATCATCCATTTACATGGTTAATGTAGGCATGTATCTTATTGTTAATTTTCATTCTATAACTAATTCTAACACCACAACATGCTTAAATTATAAAGCTACCAAGTGTTGATTATCCCAAATAACTACCATATTGCATTTTCTTATTCTTCTAGAGGTATAGCGAGAAGATTGTACAAACATTTCTGTTTGTCAAACCTTAACAATAAAGTTCAAATAACTAGACAAAGAAACATGAATGTTTTAAGAAACATTTCTTTGCTAACCACAAAAAGCTGCCTTATGTTTATTAAATGATTATATTGCCTTTTTGTGTGCAAGAGAGCCATATTTTCCTGTACCAAACAAGCAATAACAACATAAGAGTAACCAAGATTTCCAGCTTTAAAAGCGTAGAAAATTTGGCAAGATATTACAGATGCAATATTTCATCAATAACCAATTGAGGCTAAATCTTCATGGACACTTGTGAACCCAAAAAAAACCATTTGAAAACACCCAATCTAAACCATAGCTTCAGATTTTCCTCTACATATGGGAAATAATTTTCATTTTCAATCAAGCCTTCAATATAGGCCGATTAAATGTTTGTAAATATCATGAGCGGGGACAAATGATGCACCTCTCAGTTTAGGAAAATATCTCGCCTAGCTGGGCACACAATGGGATTATTACTCAATAAGGTGGTAGGTCAATCAATAAATGGAAACAAGTCGATGCACAGAATCCAAATTTCAACAGAAAACAGACTTGAAGAGTTAATGAAGAAGGTTCTGAAGCAAAATTTGGCTGTTGGTTCACAGATGAGTATATCCACCAGGAGCTTACAAATCACTTTTAAACAGAACCTTACATGCATCCAGCCACAACAAGACACTGCTCCAGGATATAAGCTACAATGAAACATGCAACAAAAGGTTAAATTTGTTTATTTATTTAATTATTGATTTCGTTTCTTTTTAAATAATTTAGAAAAACAAAATTTCAACTGAAAATTTTCTGATAGATAAAGCTCTCCACTCTTTGACACTTTTATTTTGTTTGATAATATGTACATAAAAATACCTCCTTTAATTATTAAACATAATTTTTCGAATCTTTTTTTTTCGGTCATTTCCTATAATCCATCGTCATCAGAAACAAAAATCATAAAAAGAAAATTAAAAACAAACAAAAGGGCAAAGGATTTGCATATATTGATAGTGAGTCTGAAGATGGATCCGCGAATGAGGAAGATGTGGTCCTTGTGAATGAGGCGGTCATCCCTTCCTCTCTAGAAGAGAAGGCTTCACCCCCGATTTCAGAGATTTTGGGGACTATGCCCCCTCCTCATGGTTCCATGGAGATCCAAAATAACGTGGATAAGAATAATTTTGAAATTATCATACCAGTTCATACTAACGAAAATCTAAATCTGAATACCGGTGATGACTGGTCTAATGCGGGTAGAAGGAAGAAAGGGAAAATTCTTAATGAGTCCCTTAAGATGTATTTAAGATCACATGGAAAGGATTCTCAGGTATAGCTGGTGGTTTGTTTACCTTTGTTTTTGTTGTGTTGTTGTTTTGGTTGTGCTTTAGTTGTCCCTCTTTTCCGTTGGTAGAGGCAGCCCTTTATGATCCTCATCTATATACTATTGTCTCGATTGGTACTTACTGTAACAAGACAGGGTCCCCTCAACCCTTTTTTACCATTAATAAAAAAAAAAAAATTGTTGGATAGAGTCTTGTTAGCGTCTTTCCTCTAAGCTTTAATATTATTATAGCAATTTTTATTTTTAGGATGGGCTCATCCAATCTCTAGACTTCATTCGGATTAAATTATCTTGTAAATTGGGGGTTCTTTTGGCAAAATTAAGAGTTTATTCACATCACCTCCGGATAGAGACATACCACCATATTCTTTAGGAATTTAATATTTGTCAGATTTGTTATTTGGACCTCGAAATTGAGGACCATTTTGTTTGTAAGTGTTCTCCTTATTATGAAAGTAGAGGACGATTCTTTTGTCTTTTCATATACTTGTACAACTCTCTCAAAAACTTCATGGTTTATGAGGGTAAAAAATGTTTGGCTCTTTTCTTTCGAAATATGTTTAATCTTAACCAACATTTGACTAGAGATTTTACTACTTCAATGATTGATACCTCACGAATTGCTTCTTTTATTCAAATTATTTCTTCTTCAAGATTGAGTAGTAAGAGATCTCCGAAAATAGTTGTGGATATGGTGAGATAAGTACTCAACATCAAAAGACATGTCATATATACACAAACTATACACACACACACACACACACATACATATACGCGCGCGCGTGTGTGTCTTTATTATTTTGAGGGAGTTGCTTTTGCAGAAGCCCTTTTTCTTGTTTCACATTATACTTTTTTCAGTGTCACATGCCATTTTGGCCTTTTATAGATACACATGTTATTATTAGTATGTATATCACCATTCTAGCTATACCACCATGTTAGGATAAAATAAAATAGCAAAAGGGGGCTCCAAAATCCATTGTATAGCCAAGATATTATGCTTTCTCAATTGGCTTCTACATGTAAAAAACGTAAAAACTTCTAAGTGATAATCAAATGGACCTTAAGTTTTAAGATTTTAGTTGTTTATGATGATAAAATAGATGTCAATTTTAAGGTCAAACACAAAAGTGAACAACTCACTATATTACACTCCACTCCCCATTGTCATTAAATAGAATCCCTGTCGATGTAACTTCATCATCTTCTCCATAAATTTTCCTTTGTATGTTAATAGATTCCCTTAATAAGGCTACAACATTACATCATAATCCAACATCATGTTAGAGTCCATATTGATTAACAAATCCATCACCCTCTTTGCAAATTTCCCTTTGCCTATTAATATATAGTCTTAATATAGCTACAACATTGCATCTTGTTTAGAAAAAAAGGCTTCAAACTATACATTATGCGTAAGATATCATGATTTATCGACCACTTTTTCCATTCAAAAAGAAAAATGATATTTTTGTTTTTTATGTACATATTTCATGTATTGTAGCATTATTGTTTCTTATGGTATATTTTTTTTTACGTGTCTATATCAATTCGAATCATGCCAATATGCATAGGGGTTAGGTAATGTCTATTTAGTATATGTTCACACTACGTTAAATTATGAAATATGATTATTTATGTAACTAACAAGAAGCAAGATAAATATCTACAATACAAGGTTAGGATTTATTTGACTGTGAAAATTTATTTAATAAAAACTCTAGATTTTAACAAAACAACATTGTTAAAATATTCAGAACCTAACCCTTTTAGTTTAGAATAATTAAAATTATATAGTGCTAACTTGATTTAAACTAACAAGGTATCTCTATTTTATGTATATATTATGAGATACTTGAACACCTTTTGGAAACCTACACGGAAACTGTATTAGTAGTTTGATTTTGTTTCGACTCCACCTTTCTTTAACAAGCGTGTGTTTTGGTTCTGCACAACGGGTTAGCGGCTTTCCATAAATAGAATAAACATCATTTTTGATTCTCAAGATCGTCCAAGGACGCTAGAGAAGAGCATACATGACATTTTTTTAGGATGCAAGAATTTACCAAATGGAAAACAATTAATTCAAACACACCAATTTAACTCATTTCTACTCAATTAAGACATTCTCAACTTTTTTCAAAGTGCTAAAAGACTTAAGAATCATTTATGATTCCCAAGATCACCCTAAAGGACGCGAGGGAAGAGCACACACAACCTTACTCTTACAAGCAAACATGCAAAGTCTATCTAGTCTAGCAAAAGCGTGTAAACATACCCTACAGAAATAAGCATTAGTTAGATAAAAACTGCAAAGAAGTTAGCACTTTAATACAAAAGATTTGAGAAAATTGAAATATGCAGGTTAATTCAAATTGAAGCACCTACACGCAGGTTTAGGCATGTGCGCGTGGGTTAGGGTGGCTTCGTCCCTCTATGTTATTCAGATTCACAGTGCGCCTGCACCACCTGAGAGGTACCTACGCTAGGATTATGGTATGTGCGCCAGGGTAGCCAAAAAGAGGTACGAAACTCAGACAGTGTGCCTGTGCCACCCGAGAGGTACTTGCGCCAAGGTTATGGTATGTGCGTCAGGGTAGCCAAAAAGAGGAATGGAATTCAGATAGTGTCCTGTGCCACCCAAGAGATGCCTACGCTAGGGTTATGGTATGTGCGCCAACATGATAGGTTTCTAGCTGCAGTGAAGGTATAATACGAATAGAGTGTCTACGTCAGGTTTGATGTGTCTATGCTAGGGTTAGTGTGTCTGTGCTAGGTTTAATGTGCCTGCGCTAGGGTTAGTGTGCATGTGCCCCTCCTGCAGTCAAAATATGGCCAAAGACACCAAAAAGATCACAACACTTCAAATTTTAGTGAGTTAGGTCGAAATTGACAACAAGCCATTAGAATGAAAGCTCTAAATGAAAACCTACACATATAATACTAGCAAAAGTCTAAGAAATTGAACATTATTTACTATATGTGTATATCAAAGGTTAGCCAAAAATAATAGAATTCAAGCTAGAATGTTAAGAGACTAAGGATCCATCCCACCAGGCATGCCAAATGTGTACATGTATTTGTTAGCAATGTAAAAAGAGTTAGAACTAACACCTAGTAATCCTAAAACAAAGCTAAATCAAATTCAATGCACCATCATGCTTAGAGATTAAGCAAGATTAATCTACTAACATCCTTGCATTTAAAACATGAACAAATATTCAAACTAACATGTTAACCCATTAATCTCTATCTCTATTGAATGCTAATCAAATGAAATGAACCTATTTAGATTCTTAGCAATCAAAGGTTTGTTTGTATGTTTGAATCCCAAGGTTTTCAAGAATGGATTCTTGTCAATCCATGGCTACAAGACCATTTGACATATCCCCATATGACTTCAAAACTTGAGTGGATGAAAATAAGAAATGAAAGTAGCTAGCTTCTCCAATGAAGAATGCTCAAAGATGATAAATGGCTATAGCTTAGGCTCTATGCTCATTTAGATGTGTAAAGGTAGGAGGAGGGCTCTTTATATAGCCCAATGGATAGAAGAATATCTACATCCCTTTGTATGTGGGATAATAGAGATGTTGAGTTAGTTGTGGATAAGGGGGGTTTAGAAAGGGTTGAGTTGACTCTAGGAGAGTTTAATTTGTCCTTTAGTGACTCTTAGGGATAAAGAGGGTTTATTAATTAACCAAAGTGGTTAGTTAATAGGTGTGCAAGCTTATAAAATCTTTGTAGAGGAATATTAGCATGATTTAGACTATAGAAGGGAATTAAATCAACTAAATAATGATTTATTGATTTAACGAAAGGGGCATCTAATTAACTAATATTAATTAATTGTCTAGATAGAATGAAGGATTAATTAACAGAAGGTCGTTAATTAGGGTATTTGTTGAATAGAAGACTTAATTAATTAATGCAATGTAATTAATTAATGATGAAAGGAGAGAAGATGAGCATTATTGATGATATGTCGCCAATTTGTAGAAAAGGGGATAATTAGCACAATTTAAGTATTTAAATTGTTTAGGCTAAATTATAGGTGTCTACAGCTACTACTCATAAAAACTGTTCAAACTTAATATGAACATCTAGGGATGCTACAATGCCAGTCATCCTAATAGCTAGAAATGTCATGAATTATGTATGGCATGCTTTATTTTGGTAACTCTTAAAGTAAACACCATCTTCAGTACCTTGGAAAATACATACTTAGATTGGAGCTTACCGCAACCATCACATGGTGCCCATTGCATATTAGTAATTAGAAAAGCTTGTATTAGGTATGTTCATGCCATCACATGTTAGACCACTGAAATTATATTTCAAGAGTTCGAGATGTACCATCATGGTTGGCATTAGGAACAAGTTTGTACTGCCCGCTGATTGTTTCTAGCATCACTACTTTATCTATCTGAATGGTTACTTTCCCTAAAGAACCCTAACAGTTAAAAAAATTAAAGTGAGAATTTAAATAGCTTCAAAAGCTTTTATATTATCTTCAATCAAACATTTGACACAAATTTTAGTATAAATACAATAGGCAACTTACTTTTCCAAAGGTATTCTTGGTCTTAACAGATATTTGTAGTTTCTGCCCCTTGGGAGGCATATCAAAGGCCCACACAAAACCCTGTTTCCATTATGATTTACAACCTATGCATTTTCACCAATCAGATAAGCTTAGTTCAGTATCATGGAATCACAAAATTGTTTACCCAGTGCCACTCCCAATCATCAAAAGCACTGGATTGAAAAATAGTACCAACCATTGCATTATTATCTTAAAAGTTAAAACCAAAAATTCCCTTTGTTGAGCATCTTAATGGTTGGATCTAAAAAGCCAGAATGTAGTTGACGGATGTCAAATTTTGAAAAAGGCTCTACAACTCACTTTGGTTTGCCGTGGAGGACCATTTCCAAGCGTCAATTTACAGAATGCATTGGTGTTTCCTATAGATTGCTTCAAGTCATTACCATGTTTTATGGTTATTGTCAAGCTTCTTGGTAAACATTGTAACAATCTTGTTATCTTTCTCCTAAAAATGAGGTGGACTAGACCGGATCAATAATAAGATAGGAATGGCCTCTATTACAACCATGGCTTGTGCTTTGCCAAATTCAACGGGAATAGATGACCATGAGTCCTTTAATAAACATAACACATCAAGAGATGCCTCTTGAGTTGGTTCTATTCCAGCCTTAAGTGCACCAACTAGATGTGGGATACAAAGAGTAGCTGTTTCACTACCCCGAAGCCTCGAAAAGTTACTGGATATGGTATTGATAGCCTTCACAATCTCTTCATTGATAGTAGTAGTGGCCCAAAAATATCTTTAAAGCACCTAAAAATTTGAAAATGCCTACCACTCAAACAAAAAAATAAATACAACTTAAAAGACGCCAAATGTGCTTCAAACAATATTAAAAAACTATTGTTAACCGATATGCTAATAGAGATTGTGGCTGACTAGCTTGCAACCAATTTGTGCAGACAGTCAACAAAGAATATCAGGCTTTCAAAAATGATTTGTGCAAGATTTGACAATATGTATCTAAGTATCTTAATATTATTTTGGTGTCACCATTTCATAGAAACAACAGAGCATTCAAGATAGGACAACAAAAATACCAAGCTAACTGTAAGGAACTAATTTCATTTTAAAAACTTAAAGATTTCAAGCCAAAATAAATAAACATAGTGGCACACTTAGAGCTAATAAAAAATAAGAAGCGAAAATTAGTTACAATAGTTGAGCAAATAATCTGCCTCTCACAAGTAGCCCATGGGGAATAACAAAAGGAAATAGAGGCATAACAATAATAGGGCTATCATGGAAATGAGTGCCATTTCCATAGGGCTACTTCTTCAATTTGTTTCAAATGCAGTTGCAGGGATATGGGTATATATACATGGGTTTGTGATGTATATGTAATGTGTATGTCACATTTAAGGATGTTTGATGGTGTGTGAATGAATGCTATGGGTTTTCCCATATTGATCAAATTTTGTGTGGACGAAAATTGTTGCGTCTACTTCAGTTAAGTTGGGACAATGGGAGGAATGGTGAGTGAAGCAAAAGTGGATTAATCCTAAATATGTCAAGAAGGTGCACATTCAGAGATGTGTGATTAAAAAAAGTAATGTGATTAAGAGATGTGGAAAATGCTCTCACACTTTCCCTTGACCTTCTTCAGCCTGCAATTTTGCACGGTGAGAATGTAATGAGGGAACTAAATCCTGCAGATGCTACCAAAACACAAAGTTCAAAGCTGCATTAAATGAAATATACAAATGATAGCCCCATATAGATATTGAGGACCACTTAAGAATTGCAGACATTAATTGCTGGAGCCACCTATCCTTGTATTGTACAACATAGTTTTTATGTTTACGCCGAAAGGCATGTTCTATGTGGGAATGGCAGAGGCGTTCTGACATGCACCAGGGCATCAACGATGGGGCTTTGTTGGTTGACGATGGATGGATGCCCAGGTGCCGTAGATGTGGTGGATGGAACAAAGAACCATGTTCAAAGGAGGGAGAGGCGTATAGGTAGTCAAAAATAGAGGACAGTTGCAGGAGTCCGGCGTGGAGGTGGGCATGCATCTGCCATTAGAAAAATAAGGGGAGTATGGATGGCCCATAGTATACCAGTACGTAGCAGTCGAAGAAGAATTAAAAAATGCCTTGCTTAGGGTTTCGGGAAGGATTTTGTAATGAGGAGTGTTTTTTCCATCAAACACCCGGATGTGATGCGCTTTCTTGGTTGTCGTGGTGTTTGACATAGGGATTTTGCTATGGAGAATGCAAAGACAAAAAATGTGATGCGGAATTACTTCATTGAAATGGATACCACCTTTCATGGTGTAGCCACCCGTCTACACTTAGCAGCTTGACCAACTTGTGATCCATTGCTCTCCATCGACCTCCTTCCTTCTTGCATGTTTTTATTCGGCCATAGACTGCCGTGCAGGTTACATACATATAGTTATTTTTTGTATATCCATGCATGTATGACTACAGGGGTTTTTTTATTTGTTAGCATCTGTCTTTTTTCTGAAAATTACTTCTTGTTGTCTCTGAATCCCTATCAGGCGGATACAGGTTGGTTAAGTTTCCCATCTTCCTTCCAATACTACATACACCCGCTTGCAAATTTGTGGGTTAGGCCTGTTCAAAAATTCCAACTAAACCTTGTGTCTACGTCTGTGTATTTGTAGGTTTTGGTCTCTCTGAAAAAATTGGTTGTATATCTCGCCGACATATCTTTCAGATATCTGAACATGCCATTTCTGGATTATGTTTTCCTTGCCATTTATGAACATGCCATTTCTATTGTTTTAGGTCACACCATCATCTCGAGGACACTCCTTGCCTTTGCCAAAAGAGGAGCTTGGAAACAAGGTATGGACATCCGACAAAGTATAATAGAGAATGGAATTTTGTTAGATGATGTAGTTGTAAGTGCCCTGTAGACATGCATGCAAAATGTGGAAGCATTAATGTACGTGAAGTGTTTGAAAAAATTCCTCAAAGAGAAGTTGTCTCAGTGACAGAGTAATTTGATTAACATTGAGAAACCACAGGTTATGAAAATTTCCCATTTTTTATCATCCCATTCAAATGATAGTGATAAACCTGAGTGTAAGTTTTGTTGTAGTGCTTTGGAGCCATTGACAACAGAACATTCATTGATGTTAATTTTACTATTCTTAGCTGTCTTTTTTTCCACACAGTCTTATTTATCTGCTTTATAAACATATGGTGTTGTTGATTCTGCTTACTCAACATCTGTTTATAACTTTTTAACTGGTTGTTATGGATATAACCTTTTCAGATTGCTCTTACAGATTGTGATATTCACTCAGTGTGTTGCTCTGTAATACAGTCCCATTGACCTATTTTGTTCAGTACAAATTTCTGTCTACAAAATTATTTTGCATGAGAAAAAATCTGTCTCTCAGGGACTTATAAGATCGACACCCTCAGTATGATTGAACTTTCATTGATTCTATCACACGAAATTCAACCAAACAATAACCAAATATGGATCTACAGAAGGTAAAAGGAGGGTTTTTTAGGTCCCAGCCTAACCTTCATTTCTTGGGTCGATGGAAGTCTCTTGTGGGAATAAGGGAGATTTATTAACTTTACATTATTTACATTGATCAAACAGTCATACCCCATGTGTACCTCTCATCTGAGGTGACTACTTGATTTTGGTGCCTTAGACAAAGGGCTATTGTTCTCGAGTGTGGTGTCATAGATCTCTTGTCCATATTGAATGTGCAAAATTTTTGTAGGTGGTATTTGAACACATTCCCTTTTGCACCAGAGCATTAATATGGCGCATTAGATCAATTGGTCACCTCAACACCCTGACATTAAAGTACATGTAATGAAGTTGTTTAAAAATTTTAAGATGCTTATTTTTTTCATCACAAGAACACAAAATATTGACTGCAATGTCAATGGGACTTGGTGTAATAATTTTGAAATGATGTCTAAATAAGATCATGTAGTCATGTCTAATGAGAACCCAACCCCACTGTACAGAATCTTGTTTGTTTAAGAAATGATACTGATATGAGGGATTTAATTTTTAGATTTTTAATTCCAAGAGAATGACATGCCCCGTGGCTGAAGATATGTTCCATTGGCAACCAACAATAAGGGGATACCATTTGTTCATATAAATGAAGGGGTGTTAAGGCCAACCTTAATCCTAAGCTACCCTCTCTGCCCCCTTCACACACACCCACATGTGGAGAGAAGGGGATACCATTTGCTCATATAAATGAAGGGGTGTTAAGGCCAACCTTAATCCTAAGCTACCCTCTCTACCCCCTTCACAGATTGGAGAAGCATAAACACATATACATGATTGCAGGTTATATGCACAGTCACGTTGAAGTGTTTATGCTTTTTTTCTATCTGCATATAGATGTGAAAAGGCAAAAATGCCTCTATTTCTGACTCTTATTTTTGCACCAGGTATTCTTGTTTTATGCCCTTTTGATGAGATTGGGGTTATCTGGTGATAAAAGCATGATTGTGTCCTAGTTTTTTGTGGAATCATTCATTTGACTTGGCTATTGAAAGGAAATGTAAAAAAATATCTTGATTTATTAGAGTTTTTAATTTTATAGTAATTGTTCCTTTTTAATATTTTTCTGGTAGTAATCACCACTTCAGAAATTTGTGCTAGCTTGCTTTGCTCAGCAGAACATCAACACAGTATCCTGATCTACATAAGAGAAGGGACTGCTTCTACTTTGGTAACAGATTTATCATTTTATGAATATTCTTATTGACATGTGAAATGAGCCTTACCATGCTTGACTGGAGGAGCCAATTGACAAAATATAAAAGTTGAAGTGGTTCTAATAAAAAACATCTTAAGTAAAACATAAAAGAAAAAATTATTAAAGGATTGCAAATAATGTAATTGTAAAAAATACTAACGTTCTTGAGGCAAAAAGATATATTATAAAATTCCAACTACAATTCATGATGATTTCTATAAAATTCAATTGGGGCTTCTTGTTGCACCTATAATTATTTTAGGTCCAATGTCTGAAAAGGGGTAGATATGATGCAAAAAGTAATCGATATTAAAAAAAATTAGAGTGGCAAAGATTCTTTAGGAACCCATATTGTATTGCTTGATATTCAGTTTCAACAAAGATGAATGAAGCATGAGGGGTATATATGATGCAAAAAGTAATTAGAGGATAGGTGACAAATATTTAGTTACCCATATTTTCTTGCTTAATATCCACTTTCAACAAGATGAATGAATCATGAGGGATATCGTAAGCTGATTCTGACATATGGTTTAATTACATAGATATATCACAAGCTAAATTTATCAAGAGGTATTGAAGGAACTAGGAATAAAATCCATTTTGGTTTCAAAGTGAAGCTTTTACTGTGAATACTGTTAGTTTGGTTGCTGAGCTTATTCAGATTCCGAAAAACAGTGCTATCATGGAATTTCTTAAGTCTTACGCCTAAAGAATAATTTGAAACTATTGCTTATTAGCATAGTAGCTGGTTAGGGTGTGGTACGGGTAAAGGTTTTTATAATGATTCAAACTGCTCCTTTATTTTTTTATGGGATAATTTCTTAGTGATTCTATTGTCATTAGAAACGTGAAGAGTTTAAGTCGGTTTTTTTGACTGTGTATGTTTGTGGACTTGGTTATCATTTGCATCAATTAAGGCCTTTTGAGGATCTCTTTCTGAGTAAGAAGATAAATGACGGAAAGCTGTCAATTGAATAACATTTCCTTTGTGAAATATGTACACTGACAATATTTCTCATGAATTTTGATTGCAGTGCCCAAATGGTCATACATTATGTCATGCATGTAAATCGAGGGTCAACAATCTGTGTCCAACCTGTAGGTATGACCTTTGTAATATCAGATGCTTGGCTCTTGAAAAGGTGGCAACATCTGTAGAGCTTCCTATATAGTAAATTAAAGCATGAAGCTCAGTTCCTGTTGAGGACATACAACTGCCCATATGCAGGTTCTGAATGTAAGGTAGTCGGTGATATTCCATCTTTGGCGGCTCATTTGAGAGAAGACCATAAAGTTGATTTCATATTGGTCCCACCTTCAACCACCGATATATAAAGTCAAATACACACGAGGTTGATAATCTTACTTGGATGCTAACAGTGAGTCCTTATATTCTCTTACGCACAATCTCCTTGCTCTATTCTTTGGTCTATGTGCTGGGCATATGGTTCATCATTGTTCCTTATATTTCTTTGATTTGCAAGTATTCAATTATTTTGAGAAACACTTTTGTCTTCATTTTGAATCATTTTAATTGGGCACAACCCCTGCTTATATAGCCTTTCTGCGTTTCATGGGAGATGATAATGATGCTAAAAAAATCAGCTACAGCCTTGAGGTTGGAGGCAGCGGTCGAAAATCGACTTGCCAAGGAATTCCTCGAAGCACTAGAGACAGTCATAGGAAATTTCAGGACAATCATGATGGATTAATTATATGGAGAAATATAGCACTTTTTTTCTCAAGAAGTGACAAAAAATAATTGATGCTTAGATTGATAGGATGCATGTGGAAAGAGCAATGATCTTTTTCAACTTCTCCTGACTAGTAAAAACAAGTCACATGCCCCATTTGATGAACTTCTCCTGACCATGAAAAGTTAGTCATATGTTCCATTTGATTCATCTTCTCCCTCTTGTTACTAAATCTTAATGTAAAGTATTAGACCCCTTTAAAAATCACACTCTTATTGCAAATCATCCACAGATAGAAAATAAATTTTGATGAAGATCCTGGAAGTTGATTGCAACAAAATTCATGTGTATTTTCTCCCTGTACTAACTATTATAATTATCCAACATTATTAACTTTCTAAAATTACAAACATAAAACTACTACATTGCATTATACTCCAACTCCTAATGACACATCAACGATGTAATCTTGCTCCTCTCAGAGCGACCACTAGTTATGTATTCTTTTCCAAAAATAGTTGTTTTCAAGTACATTTTCTTTTCAAGATAAACATAATTGTGAAATGGCTCTAAAAATAAAAATTTATGCTCAAAACTCTGGTCAAACACCAAAAAATATCATAACATTAATATATTTTGATAACTTTATAAAGCGCTTCTCCACACAAAAACCATTAGAAAACATGTTTACTTGTCATTTGCTTTTGACAACAACTTATGTTTACATGTTTACTTGTCATAAAGCCTTTGTGGCTTTGTGGAGGCTTGTCTCTCCACTGCCGCCTCTAAGGCTCTATTGAGACTGATATGCCTCAATGGTGGAAAGGTAAGCCTTGTTTTTAAAGACTCTTGGTGGTTTCACGTCTACATGTTTGACGGCATCTGAACTTTGTTTGCAAAAGCGTTAATAACTCAAGATGAGAACTAGGTTACTTTTCTTACGGGAAGGGTAACCCCATTTATGACTTCTAGTTGTGCGACCCTCACTAGTAGTGAAACATAAAGAGACTCGCCGACTGCGGCATCGGCCTCGATAGGAATGCCCCAACTGAAACATAAAGAGACCTCGTGATGACAATGGGACATTTGATACAGTTGTGGAAGCACTGATGACCACATATGATAATGCAACCAGATCCCTCAAATGTGTTAAGGAAAAAGACTAATTTTACATTGATTCCTTATGATAATAGGATTTCCTTGTGATTAAAAGGGCTCCCCACCAAATTTAGAAGTGGAAATTAGTAATCGATTGAAGAAACAAACTCCATTGAAGAGTAGTTGTGCTCCGGATAAGCCTACAAAAGCCATCAATTGATACCAAAAAAAACTTTCCACATATGGATTTTTATCCAAACGCCCGACACAATGGATGTAATTCATCTTCCTTTCTTGATGATGAAATAGACATAGCTTCTAGCATAAGACTTGAGGTAACTAGGAAACTATTTTCTCAATCTCAATCTACCACCATTCAATGAGCAAGAAGATTTTGGTAGCTTAGACATTTTGTCTCAAAATCATTTACTCAACTTTATTGTGATTTTTTTATATGTACCCTTTAAAGGACGTGATTGGTGTATTTCAAGTAATATACATTTTCCTATGTACTACCATTAATCAAACCATCAGCTAAATTCAATGCAATATATAACATTTATTTATTATCAAGGCCTTAATCATAAAGCACATCTCATTACTATTTATCTTGCATGGAGGTTTATTTATTCTTTTTGTTTTAACAACTTTTTCAAGAAGAATGATAACCAAAATAAAACCTTTGGGGATCTTGGAAATCATATTTTGTAGGTATTAACTTCTACCCATGACCTAAATTGTTGATTTTTGGGTGCTAATCATTAATGATAGTTGAGTCTTTAAATAGCGATTTGAAAGATTTTCATGGACTACTTCATTTAACAATCGTTTGTCTACATCTCCTGAAGATTTAGATACCCAGAGAGCACTTGGATCCTCAGAAATATCCAAGAATTTAAATATTTTGTTTCATCGTGTTCAAAACTAGATGCAAATATAAATTTGGCCATATATTTAATACATGTGGCTTGGAACATTATATTGTATTTTAATTATTATGAAATACTTTTAAGGGCATAAACTTAATTTGATTGTTGATTTAATTGTTCCTTTAAACTTAATGGTTAGATATTTTTTTCCTCTTTGTTAAAAATTCGCACCCACCATATTCATTCTTATATAGTACATCTCTTTCATATACAATGTTTGGTGTTGTATATGGTCTTCAAGGATGTGATGCTCTTTCAATTAAAACCTCTGGAGTTGACACCAAAGTCTTTACCTAATTTGAATAATTAAAATATACATATTAACTCAGAAAGATTGACCTATCAAATAATTATTGTTAGACTATTTTTCTTATGCCTCTATCCTCCATTATCATGATGCTCACTCAATCAATGAAGATATGAAGCTTAACAATTTCCACTGAAAATGCATCCTTTTACAAATAATTTTGTTTTGACTTATGACTCTCATAAAACAATAACAACATTGACAACACTATATTTAACATTTAAACTTTTTAAGACACACATTGACTTGGATTCAATGACAAAATTGAGAAACTTATCTACATATAGCTACAAGCTATTATTAAATAATAGTTTTGACACACACACACACACATATTTTTACACTAAGAAGATGATAAAATATCAATAAAATTGAGATCACCTATTTGAGTTTGCCAAGCTATAAAATTAGACTAAAACTAAACTCTACTTCAACCACCAATTTACATGAAACTAAGACCTATTAAAAATAAAAATAATGTTTCGACCAAGATTTAGAATGAAAACGACTCACAGTGAATGGACTTGTATATTACAATTGTGACCTCCTAGATGGGTTGATTAATTGATGTTGAGATGAACACATACAATGCAAGTCTGTAAAAATAGAAGATACAAGAAAGGTAACAACAAAATATGGCTCCAACTGTTAGAGCTTCTATGGAGGTAACAACCTGAGATGGAAGATAATAGATTTAAATGCAGATTCAGGTGAGACATGTTAATGAGTTCAGGAATTGATTTTACACAGGATTCAAGGTGATAGGTAAGGAAACCAATGCTAGCTTGGATGTCTACATATAATCAAAACGTAGACACTAATGTTGGTTTAATGCATATATTTGTTGCATGACCATATGAAGACTTCAAAGCTTGCTTGGTGATGATGTGGAGCAGTATAAGCTACTCAAACATAGATAAAACAAAATTCATATCAACACACAACTATTCTATGCTAAGTGTGATTCATGCAAGATTACAAATACATGGTCTCTCAAGCTACTCAATTAGTATCAGTACTTGTAACTACTGGGAAAATACACAATTTATTTAATTTCGTGTTTGTTTTCCTTCTTTGCATCACTCCGATGCTTCTTCTACTCCTTTTTCTCGCCCTCTATTTTCTCCTCTGTTGCAGGACCCACGGTCATCGACTCTGTGAAGCGAAACCCTTTTAGTTTGGAGGTCAAATATTTGGGATCTACATCTCCTATTACCGTTATCTGCTTCTCCTTCATGTCCACCACCACAAAATCCACCCATATATTACAGACATTTATCAATATATCAAATTATGCAGAAGAATAAAATTAATGTTAGGGTTTGAACATTGAAAGTGAAGAGCAAGAAATAGCATACCTTGGACACCTACGACCGCTTTGAGAGCCTTTGTCTTGTTGCTGCCATCCTCAATTTCCATCAATAAATAGGAAGCCGATAGACAATTTGTTTGTATGTAAAAATGTAGGCATGATTCCCTTTGTTTTACTTCATGTGAATGATAATTTCAATTAGGCGACGAAGATGGTTGCAGAGTGGAAGGGCACGCATTCCCCTAAGAGAACTCAAACCCTTGGAAGGTCAGGCTTTGTCATCTTTTCAAGACTCGCTTAAACATATCCAATATATTCTAATTGATGAAATGAGTTTCATTGGCCCTTAACTCTCTCGTTGCCAAATCCATTGCTCAGAACACTGGGTGTGCTGACTCAGGATAAGCTGATGATCCATCGATTGCAACACAAACTTCTTCTCTGCGTCAACCAGAAAGTCATGCTTTCCACAAATTTTTGGGTTGCAACATGTCTTGTAAATGGTGCTATTGGCTCTATCATGAACATTGTTTACGACATTTGTTCTGGTCTGTTTGATTTTCCTTTATTTGTCGTCATCACATTTGTTCAATACACGGGGGCCCAATGGGGTGCCAACAACCCTTCCCATGTTCTGATTTTGCCCATTTCTAGGAGTAACCAAAGGCAATTACAACTTAAAATGACTTGGCCATTTTCAATCCACAAATCTCAAGGGCTTACTTTGCAGAGAGCCACTATTAACATTGGGCGCATGGAAAGAAATCAACTTACCTTCACAGCTACATCAAGAGTTACCTACTTATCCGACCTTCGGATTTCACCCCTTTTTCATTTTGGCGCTAAGCAAAAAAATCCTCAACACCTCTTCTGCAATCACACATACAAGAGAAATTCCGTCTTCATTCCATGTCCTTAACACTCCCCTCTGGATCCCCAATGGCCCTTTTGTTTCAAAATACTTCACTTCTTTTGCAATCCAGATCTTTTCTACTACTCTAGTTTCCACTATTTTGTTCAATTTTTCAATTTCCAACTTGACATATCATAATCCTTTGTTGTATGCTTCAATTTTTTTTTCCACTCACCAACATTTCACTTTCGGCGTTAACATTGCACATCTCACGTGCGATTGCTAGATTTTTTAATAAGAAAAACGCATATGGCTATATAAATATCCTAACCAATCAGAAATCAAACCAAGTATTTTTTAAAAAAGCTAAAAATAAATAAATATTTCAACCACTGGGAACTTTTTGATTGGGTTATTGAATTAAGAAAAATAAATTGTAGATGCCTAAATTTGGACATGACAATAACATTTATCATGACATCATCTTGTTGCTTTCAACCTCAAGTCCAAACGCTTCCAACAAAATTAACCAGAATGCCAATCCATTTGCAAATGTAGACTTCCTTACAATCAGATTTATGCTGTTTTTGGGCTGATTTCCGACCTGTTATAGACGGTATTTTAAGGCAGGACGTGGCTACAGCTGGAGGTCAAAATTCAAGTCATTTGGATTTTGAAAGGTAACTGAATATGAGAGTGACTTAATTGAGGACTTGAAAGGATGGCTGCCACGTGAACGGTCTACAATGTTTGATTCGTTTCCACATTAAGTGTATTTTTTCAATAAATACCCCTATCTGCTGAGAAATAGAATCCTGCAATCAATCAAAGCATTTTAATTATTTTGGTTGCTCCAGATTTGTGGTGAAGATGTCTTGCTGTGGTGGAAACTGTGGGTGTGGTGCCAACTGCGGCTGTGGCAGTAATTGTGGAGGGTAATCAAATCTCTGACTGACATTAATCCTTGTTTTTTCATGAATTCAATGGTGAAATGAAAAATTAAATAATGGGTTATGTTTTTCTAATGGAGAATGGATTTACAGATGCAAGGCTTTCCCAGACAAGATTGTGGAAGCCCCACTTTTTGCAGCCACTGCTTCTGATATTGAGTAAATTCTCTTTCCTCTTCTTGGGTACCTAATTTTTTCTTTTTTGTAAAGATGGTACTGATCACCTTTGCAGTTCTTTTTCTGATTTTGGGTATCTGAAATTTTGCCAATTCAAGACAGGAAAAAGAAGGTTTTATATTGTGATGCTGATCTGAATATAAATTGCAGGTACAATGATGGTGTGAGCGTGGGAGCGGAGGGTGGATGCAAATGTGGAGACAATTGCACTTGCGATCCCTGCAACTGCAAATGATTTAACAATAATATACTTTGTGATCTTCATCTTCACTGTGTTTATGTTTGTGACCAGTTCCACCTTGTCTTGTTGTGAGACAAAGGGTGGAATGCTGTTATGTTTGAGAATAAAATATGCCACAACATTAAAAAGAGTTTCTTTGAGAGACTGAATCAAGACACGGGTATACGTTGGATGGCGTTAATTATGGATATATACTAGCAGTTGCTCTCTTGAGATTGAAAGCGTACCTTTAGAATCATACTTTTCCTCATTAATTCAGTTTGCAGATCACCTGTAATATAATTTTCTTTTTACGATGGATAGACATTTTCTAAGACTCCGTTAATTTTGTATGTTTGTGGAGTATCTGGTGGAGTCGAAGCAAATCTGCAATTGATGTGTGTGTGAGAAAAGATCTTATATTATATAGAAAGGGTGGTATGGATAACTAATGGTCTTTCTATAGTTATCCATTAATCAAAAAATTCAATGACTGTGGTAATGGTCTATAAATAAATAAATAGACACTTAAAAATTTGAAGGTGTTTGTAATGGTCTTAAGTAACCATTAAATTTAAATTACTTTATAACATTTATATTTATAATTGAGTGAAATTTTGATATATTTCACAATACTTTATATTACAAAACTTAACTTTTTAAAAGTTATACGGTAGTCTTGTAGATTGAAAATTTGTAGTTTAAAAAAAAAAAATTCAGTGTGTGTCTATATATATAAAAATAAAAATAAAAATTTATATAATTTAATATGATACTTAGCCACATGGAAGATGATGTACTACCATCTCCAATGACAATGACAATGTTAGTAGTGGAGGTTTTTCACGGTCATGTAAATTATTTTTTTTGATTGAAAAAATGAAGATCCTATTGCACCACTAGTATATATATATGCCTATTAACATAAACTATTAGATAAGATACTAGCATGTTATAGGTTGGAGTCTTGGTATCCTTTTGGGTGAAGTACCTAGCAATGGTTCCAAGATGATACAGGTAGGGTTTCGTATCATTGAACGTTAAGTGTAAAGTTTTTAGACCAATATTAAAAGAGGATGATGAAAATGAAACACCAGATAGACCTTGTACGATGGAAAATGTGCCATCCATAGAGGCTGCTAGATTGTGGTTGTTCAATCCAAAAATTAGAAGAGGAGAAAAGTGGAGGCCAAGGAAAATTGGGGCTATTGTGAGGGCGTGGCCAAGGTTTTTTTAGCATCCCTAACCGAGATAGCCATCAATTTGTGGACTTTTGTTGGTCATAGTTACTATTGTACAAAACCATTTTGTGATATAGAGAATGACATTGGCCTTGGTGATGAAACAATTAAATTTAATTGGGATCAATTTCAATATAATCCTTGGCATACAAAATGGAAGATTGAAACAAATATTGAGGCTCAATGTGAAATAGATGATGAAAATGGGTATAATATCCAACAAAACACCATGGAACATGAGTGGGAGATCATATCAGGCCTACACCAACGACAAATTCTGCATGTTTCTGAGATTGATATGTTGGGTAGAAGGGATATTGATAGGCAAACACCTTGGAATATAGACTGCCCGGGTGAAGAACAAATGAATATAACTCTCAAATTCATATCCATGGCTAATGATAATTATTTACTTGGAATTGAAGAACCCTCTAATTTTAGATATGACAGTCTAATTGAGAAACAAAAAATAGCATTTGATATAATTATTAGACATTATAATCAAGGACATAATGCACTTTCATTGCATATGATAATCCTAGGAATGACGGGAACAAGAAAATCATATCTTAATGGAGGGATTAAGTTAGTATTTCTCGAGTTATCACAACCACAACGTAGCCCCCTTCTACTACTTGCTCCAACTAGAGTTGCAACATTTAACATTGGTGCGTCAACAATACATACAACCTTGCAAATGCCTATTTCAGATTTTGAAAAATTAGAAGGATCAAGGTTAACGAGCTTTCAAGAAGAATACAACATGTTTAGTAAATTTTGATTGATGAGATGAGTTATATAGGTCAAAAGATGCTTCAAAATATAGATTCTTGACTACGCCAAGCATTTCCAGAAAATGCTGATACGTGCTTTGGTGGAAGGTCTATGATTTTTGTTGGGGATTTGGGACAATTGCCTCCAGTATTAAATACACCTCCATATGCAAGTACAACACAAGCAAAATTGTTATGGCAAAACTTCATAATTGTTGTTACATTAGATAAGGTTTTCACACAAGTTGAAAGTGAAAATATAGATTCTCGACTACGCCAAGCATTTCCAGAAAATGCTGATACGTGCTTTGGTGGAAGGTCTATGATTTTTGTTGGGGATTTGGGACAATTGCCTCCAGTATTAAATACACCTCCATATGCAAGTACAACACAAGCAAAATTGTTATGGCAAAACTTCATAATTGTTGTTACATTAGATAAGGTTTTCAGACAAGTTGAAAGTGAAGAACAACAATGGTTTCGACAACTTCTAACAAATCTAAGAGACGCAATTTCAACCATTGAAGATAGGTAGTTGTTGATGACTAGAATTGATGCTTCTCTTCAAACAGCTGAAAAAGAGGATTTTAATGAATAAATACATTTGTTTGCAACAAAGGAAAATGTGCATCAACATAATAAGAGAAAATTGTATGCATTGAATGAATCCGTTGTACGAAGCATTGCATTTAGAGGAGGAAATAATATTGTTTTTCGATTGGATGATGAACAATTGGAAGTTGAATTATTGATTGCTAGAGGCGCAAGGGTGATGCTTACTACAAACTTATGGACAAAAGCAGGTCTTGTTAGTGGTGCACTTGGGTATGTTCTAAGCATTGTTTGCAAACAAGAAGTGGCACCCCCTAAACCTCCTACATATGTAATGGTTCAATTTGATAACTACACATGGATTTCTTTTATCGATGCAACTCCAACGACAATTCCAATCACCCCTATAGAAAGGGGTCTCATGCGTCAGTTCCCTTTGAGATTGGCATGGGGATTGATTGACAATCCACAAATCACATGGCTTAACACTTAACAAAACTACAATTGATATAGGACTTACAGAAAGACAAGGTCTGACATTTGTTTCTATATCACGTGTCAAGTCACACCTCCTTTCACATATGACCGGTTTGAAAAATTGAAGAGTGGAAGGAGAGAAGAGAGAAGAAAGCAGGAAGAAAAAAGACTTAAATCATTGGAGGAACAAATTTATGGATGAGGATTTATTCATAAACTGCAAATATGTCATATATATATACACACAAATGTTTTACTATATTCATGTATTTATAATATTTATTTTTAAAATGTATATTATGAATATGAAATACTTTTAATAAATTTCATTTAATGTGATGTATATTATTGTGTTTTTAGATTAAAATTTCATGCTACAAGTTTGGATTGATTTAACAAAAATCAGGGTTTTACATTTTACACACAACACCAACTGGTACTACTAGCATATATATCTTAAATACATTTATCTAAAAGACACCAAGAGATATCAATCTCGAAGTGCCTATTTAACTCATGTGGGAATTCCAATATAGGCACCTCCGGATTGATATCTCTCGGTGTCTTTTAGATAGATTATTTAAGAGATCTATGCTAGTAAAATATAATTAAAACAATTATTTTAGCAAATATGAACATATTCCAATGAATCTAGACTCCAATATTACAATTTTTGGTAGAAATTTATCACTTTTTTGTGTATAATGGATTATGTTTTCATTACAATTAGATTCCATTATTATTGTTGTTGGATTCCATTAATAGTACTATTGGATTCAAGTATTGTTGTTATTGGATGCAATGGAGTTCCAATATCGCTATTTTTGGATTCCAATATTGTTGTTATTGGATGCAAATGAGTTCTAATTTTGCTATTTTTGGATTCCAATTTTTCTTTTTTTGAAATATCATTTTTTTATTATTGGATTCCAATTTCACTATTTTTGAATTCCAATTTTGCTAAGTTACATAAGGCTAGTGGCCGCTAAGCTACATAAGGCTAGTGGTCACTAAGCTACATAAGGATAACGATTGCTAAGGCATTTTATTACTGAAAAGGTGGACATTTTAAATGATTTCACCCAGATTTAGGTGTAAAAGGTTCCAATATTTTAATTTTTGGATTCTAATATTCCAATTTTGCTATTATTGGATTCTAATTTTGCTATTTTCAAATTCCAATTTCGCTAAGTTACATAAGGCTAGCAACTGTTAAGTTACATAAGGCTAGCGGGTGCTAAGTTACATAAGGCTATTATTGGATTCCTATATTTAAATTTTCGGAGTCAAATATTTCAATTTTCAGAGTCCAATATTTAAATTTTCAGAGTCCAAATTTTCAATTTTTAGATTCCAATATTTCAATTTTCGGATTCAAATATCTGTAATTTTGGAGTATAACAAATACCAATATTTAACATTTTGGACTCCAAAATCAGTAATATTGGATTCCAACGAGAGCTATATTTTTTAGTTTTTTGGACTGGATTATGTCCAGATTTACTGAAATAAGTGTTTTGAGTGAAAATTTGAAATATTTAACGTTACTTTATATTACGAAACTTATCTTTTTAAAATTATACGTTAGTCTTATAACATTTAAAATTTATAGTTTAACAAATTAAATGATTCTGTGTGTGTGTGTGTGTGTGTGTGTGTAAAGAATAAAAATAAATGTATATAATTTATTATGATACTGAGCCACATGCAAGAGAGAAATTTACTATTAGCGAGATGATGTACTACTATCTCCAATGACAATGTAGTAGTGGAGGTTTTTATGGTCACATAAATTAATTCTTTTCTTATAAATCACTTCTTAGACACAATTATTATAGAGGTAAGATTGTTATAAGCAAATAATTTCATATTCAAATATTATACTGCGATAAATTATTAGGTTACAAATAATTGGAAAAATAAGTGTTTTACCAAGAAATTTTAAAACATGCTTTATGGCTCATGTTATCTATGTAAATATCTAAATAAACCATAATTTATATTAATATTATTTTATTTCATTGTACTTATTTAATAATTTAAATAATGGCATAGTTTTTTAGATATTATATATCTTGGAGTAAATAAACAAAACACTTAGATAATGTATTTATAATTATGTTTTTCTTTAATTTTGTAAATATATGTTCTCAAATTTAAATACCAACCTCTGCGTAAACAATTTTCATTATTCTTATAATGACAACCTTTGTTTCCAAGAAGTATTTAATACTATCATCGTCTTTCATTACCTTAAAATTCTCTCCCCATTAGATCTATGATTTCTATTTTTTACTACATGATGGATAACCATCATTTGTTTATACTCATAAATGAGATTCAAAAAATTCTCCTTTGAGTCATTGTCTCTCAAACATAATGGGCCATCCTTGTGAATGAGGTACCGCCCCCATTCCATACCCCAAAGTATTACATTAAACAATAATGGCTTTTAAAAAATCTAGAGTAGCATGAACCAAATTGGTGCACATGGGCTCTTTTATCTTCTCAAATGTCATCTTGGTTACTACATTCTAATAAAATGATTATTTATTCAATAACATTGTGAATGATATTGTTATGCTACTGTAAGATTGTACAAATTGACTATACTACTTAGTGAGCCCTAAGAAGCCCCATATATTCTTGAGGGTTATAGAAACTTTCCATTCTATCATGTCCTTGATCTTGTGATAGTCCACTTATATGTCTTCATATAAACAATATGATTGAAGTAATCCCTCTCCTTGATTCCAATAACACATTTATAAGGATTGAACTAAAAACAATGTTGCTCAAGAGTTACTAATGTTATCTTATATATTAAGATGTCATAAAAAATTAAAACAAAATTTTGATTGAAAAACGAAGTTATTTTAGAGTTATGTTCACACTAGCTAGATAGTTTGGGATATTTTCCATTTAGTTTAAGTATGTGCTCATATTTATTATGCCAAAAGTTGTGTCTAAGTTGAAATTGTGGTTATTGGGGTTGACATGCGCCAAGATGGAGGATTGTGGATATCACATGGGATTCACTATGTAAACTTATAGCCTATAATGTGCTTTCATAGGATATTAAATAATACCCATATTTCCAAATGCGCATATCAATTTTCAGTTAATAACACCCTTTCCCAATGTAACTTTTCAATTATAAAATATCCCTTATTTTACGATATACCCAAACTACATATTTTCCCTTTGGAAAATTTTATACCCCTTTTATTTCCACATTTTCAATTCAATATCTTACATTTCATAAGATTTAATTACATTTCCACTTATAACCTTGATGAAATTCATATTGGACTCAAAAAGTACATGCCTTGATTATTTGTAATTTAATGTCTCTCTTCCTTTCTTTTCTATCTACATTTGTCACACTAATTAAACTTTGTATATATATTAATTTGAAGGGTCGTATGAGGTTGCATTTTTGTCTGTTAAATTTACTAATCTTCATGATATTTATCCACCTTCTTCCATTCTCAAGGAAAACAACTTCTTCCTCAAGAAAATCTTATTTACTAGAGACTTAGCTTGGTATATCTCACCCAACTTTTTCCAAAGCTTATCCAAAGTGGATTCTTCATGGACATTTATCAGGATAGAATCTGCAAGATAGAGTCTATTAAGACCTTTAGCTTTTTTATCCATTACATCATATTGTGCAGCCAAAACTGGATCCGTAGGCCTATAGACCTTCTCATCTACCACATCCCATAGATCTCAATAAACCAACAGATCTTCCATCTTCAGCTTCCACATTTCAAAGTTTGTGCCAGAAAAATTCTCTACGTCAATCCTCCCAGATGTGCTCGCCATTTGAAAAAATATCTGCAACCAGAGAACAAAGTATTCTCTGCACAAGCTCCCACTCAAACCCGGATTAGCACAAAAAACCCAACAACCCACAACTGAAACCAAAGGTGATTAGACTCTGATACCACTTGATAGGAAATTAAGAGTAGCGGAACAACTTCCTACGCTAATATTTGAGGAGAGATATTATGCAAAACTTTTCAACATAGTAAAACAGTTACAGAAATATCAACAACATATTCATAACAAAACACAAACACCAGATATACGTGGGGAAAATCCTTTCGGATAAAAAACCCCACACTCCAAAAGCCCACTCAATGTATTTCAAATCTAATAACAATATTACATACACTTGCAGAGCAAGTTTCTTACAGGAGTATCATCAGAAACAATTCTAGGAGAATTAAAACTCACTACTTCAATTGCTTCTCCAAGCCTTCAATTTATAGACCTCCAGTTATACAAAAAACCATCTATGGTTTACAAAACCATGTGCCAAACCTCTCATGAGGTGGATAGCATTAAAGAACAAGATTTCGGTCTAAAATTAGGCTCCCACGTCCACAATATTCTCCCCTATTTTTGACCCTTACAGAGGTCATAAAATTTGTCATAATATCTCTAAAAATAGTCCTTCCATGATATACTATCATATGAGAATCTTTTGACAACTCCTATTTCTATTTTTAGAGCCTAGACAATGTGAAACGGTTGTAGGAAAATCTTAAATGAATAAACCAAACAAGGTTGAGACACCTCATTTCCAACAGATGTAGGCATGTATCTTATTGTTATTTTTCATTCTATAACTAATTCTAACACCATAACATGCTTAAATTATAAAGCTACCGAGTGTTGATTATCCCAAATAACTACCATATTGCATTTTCTTATTCTTCTAGAGGTATAGCGAGAAGATTGTACAAACATTTCTGTTTGTCAAACCTTAACAATAAAGTTCAAATAACTTGACAAAGAAACATGAATGTTTTAAGAAACATTTCTTTGCTAACCACAAAAAAGTTGCCTTATGTTTATTAAATGATTATATTGCCTTTTCGTGTGCAAGAGAGCCATATTTTCCTGTACCAAACAAGCAATAACAACATAAGAGTAACCAAGATTTCCAGCTTTAAAAGCGTAGAAAATTTGGCAAGATATTACAGATGCAATATTTCATCAATAACCAATTGAGGCTAAATCTTCATGGACACTTGTGAACCCAAAAAAAACATTTGAAAACACCCAATCTAAACCATAGCTTCAGTTTTTCCTCTACATATGGGAAATAATTTTCATTTTCAATCAAGCCTTCAATATAGGCCGATTAAATGTTTGTAAATATCATGAGCGGGGACAAATGATGCACCTCTCAGTTTAGGAAAATATCTCGCCTAGCTGGGCACACAATGGGATTATTACTCAATTAGGTGGTAGGTCAATCAATAAATGGAAACAAGTCGATGCACAGAATCCAAATTTCAACAGAAAACAGATTTGAAGAGTTAATGAAGAAGGTTTTGAAGCAAAATTTGGCTGTTGGTTCACAGATGAGTATATCCACCAGGAGCTTACAAATCACTTTTAAACAGAACCTTACATGCATCCAGCCACAACAAGACACTGCTCCAGGATATAAGCTACAATGAAACATGCAACAAAAGGTTAAATTTGTTTATTTATTTAATTATTGATTTGGTTTCTTTTTAAATAATTTAGAAAAACAAAATTTCAACTGAAAATTTTCTGATAGATAAAGCTCTCCACTCTTTGACACTTTTATTTTGTTTGATAATATGTACATAAATATACCTCCTTTAATTATTAAACATAATTTTTTGAATCTTTTTTTTCGGTCATTTCCTATAATCCATCGTCATCAGAAACAAAAATCATAAAAAGAAAATTAAAAAAAAACAAAAGAGCAAAGGATTTGCATATATTGATAGTGAGTCTGAAGATGGATCCGCGAATGAGGAAGATGTGGTCCTTGTGAATGAGGCGGTCATCCCTTCCTCTCTAGAAGAGAAGGCTTCACCCCCGATTTCAGAGATTTTGGGGACTATGCCCCCTCCTCATGGTTCCATGGAGATCCAAAATAACGTGGATAAGAATAATTTTGAAATTATCATACCAGTTCATACTAACGAAAATCTAAATCTGAATACCGGTGATGACTGGTCTAATGCGGGTAGAAGGAAGAAAGGGAAAATTCTTAATGAGTCCCTTAAGATGTATTTAAGATCACATGGAAAGGATTCTCAGGTATAGCTGGTGGTTTGTTTACCTTTGTTTTTGTTGTGTTGTTGTTTTGGTTGTGCTTTAGTTGTCCCTCTTTTCCGTTGGTAGAGGCAGCCCTTTATGATCCTCATCTATATACTATTGTCTCGATTGGTACTTACTGTAACAAGACAGGGTCCCCTAAACCCTTTTTTACCATTAATAAAAAAAAATTGTTGGATAGAGTCTTGTTAGCGTCTTTCCTCTAAGCTTTAATATTATTATAGCAATTTTTATTTTTAGGATGGGCTCATCCAATCTCTAGACTTCATTCGGATTAAATTATCTTGTAAATTGGGGGTTCTTTTGGCAAAATTAAGAGTTTATTCACATCACCTCCGGATAGAGACATACCACCATATTCTTTAGGAATTCAATATTTGTCAGATTTGTTATTTGGACCTCGAAATTGAGGACCATTTTGTTTGTAAGTGTTCTCCTTATTATGAAAGTAGAGGACGATTCTTTTGTCTTTTCATATACTTGTACAACTCTCTCAAAAACTTCATGGTTTATGAGGGTAAAAAATGTTTGGCTCTTTTCTTTCGAAATATGTTTAATCTTAACCAACATTTGACTAGAGATTTTACTACTTCAATGATTGATACCTCACGAATTGCTTCTTTTATTCAAATTATTTCTTCTTCAAGATTGAGTAGTAAGAGATCTCCGAAAAAAGTTGTGGATATGGTGAGATAAGTACTCAACATCAAAAGACATGTCATATATACACAAACTATACACACACACACACACACACGTGTGTGTGTGTGTGTGTGTGTCTTTATTATTTTGAGGGAGTTGCTTTTGCAGAAGCCCTTTTTCTTGTTTCACATTATACTTTTTTCAGTGTCACATGCCATTTTGGCCTTTTATAGATACACATGTTATTATTAGTACGTATATCACCATTCTAGCTATACCACCATGTTAGGATAAAATAAAATAGCAAAAGGGGGCTCCAAAATCCATTGTATAGCCAAGATATTATGCTTTCTCAATTGGCTTCTACATGTAAAAAACGTAAAAACTTCTAAGTGATAATCAAATGGACCTTAAGCTTTAAGATTTTAGTTGTTTATGATGATAAAATAGATGTCAATTTTAAGGTCAAACACAAAAGTGAACAACTCACTATATTACACTCCACTCCCCATTGTCATTAAATAGAATCCCTGTCGATGTAACTTCCTCATCTTCTCCACAAATTTTCCTTTGTACGTTAATAGATTCCCTTAATAAGGCTACAACATTACATCATATTCCAACATCGTGTTAGAGTCCATATTGATTAACAAATCCATCACCCTCTTTGCAAATTTCCCTTTGCCTATTAATATATAGTCTTAATATAGCTACAACATTGCATCTTGTTTAGAAAAAAAGGCTTCAAACTATACATTATGCGTAAGATATCATGATTTATTGACCACTTTTTCCATTCACAAAGAAAAATGATATTTTTGTTTTTTATGTACATATTTCATGTATTGTAGCATTATTGTTTCTTATGGTATATTTTTTTTCGTATCTATATCAATTCGAATCATGCCAATATGCATAGGGGTTAGGGAATGTCTATTTAGTATATGTTCACACTACATTAAATTATGAAATATGATTATTTATGTAACTACCAAGAAGCAAGATAAATATCTACAATACAAGGTTAGGATTTATTTGACTGCGAACATTTATTTAATAAAAACTATAGATTTTAACAAAACAACATTGTTAAAATATTTAGAACCTAACCCTTTTAGTTTAGAATAATTAAAATTATATAGTGCTAACTTGATTTAAAATAACAAGATATCTCTATTTTATGTATATATTATGAGATACTTGAACACCTTTTAGAAACCTGCACAGAAATTGTATTAGTAGTTTGATTTTGTTTCGACTCCACCTTTCTTTAACAAGCGTGTGTTTTGGTTCTGCACAACGGGTTAGTGGCTTTCCATAAATAGAATAAACATCATTTTTGCTTCTCAAGATCGTCCAAGGACGCTAGAGAAGAGCATACATGAGGTTTTTTTAGGATGCAAGAATTTACCAAATGGAAAACAATTAATTCAAACACACCAATTTAACTCATTCTACTCAATTAAGACATTCTCAACTTTTTTCAAAGTGCTAAAAGACTTAAGAATCATTTATGATTCCCAAGATCACCCTAAAGGATGCGAGGGAAGAGCATACACAACCTTACTCTTACAAGCAAACATGCAAAGTCTATCTAGTCTAGCAAAAGCGTGTAAACATACCCTACAGAAATAAGCATTAGTTAGATAAAAACTACAAAGAAGTTAGCACTTTAATACAAAAGATTTGAGAAAATTGAAATATGCAGGTTAATTCAAATTGAAGCACCTACACGCAGGTTTAGGCATGTGCGCGCGGGTTAGGGTGGCTTTGCCCCTCTTTATTATTCAGATTCACAGTGCGCTTGCACCACCCGAGATGTGCCTACGCCAGGATTATGGTATGTGCGCCATGGTAGCCAAAAAGAGGTACGGAACTCAGATAGTGTACCTGTGCCACCCAAGAGGTAACTACGGTAGGGTTATGGTATGTGTGTCAGGGTAGCCAAAAAGAGGAATGGAATTCAGATAGTGTCATGTGCCACCCGAGAGATGCCTGTGCTAGGGTTATGGTATGTGCGCCAACCTGACAGGTTTCTAGCTGCAGTGAAGGTATAATACGAAAAGAGTGTTTACGTCAGGTTTGATGTGGCTACGCTAGGGTTAGTGTGTCTGCGCTAGGTTTAATGTGCTTGCGCTAGGGTTAGTGTGCATGCGCCCCTCCTGCAGTCAAAATATGGCCAAAGACACCAAAAAGATCACAACACTTCAAATTTTAGTAAGTTAGCTCGAAATTGACAACAAGCCATTAGAATGAAAGCTCTAAATGAAAACCTACACATATAATACTAGAAAAATTCTAAGAAATTGAACATTATTTACTATATGTGCATATCAAAGGTTAGCCAAAAACAATAGAATTCAAGCTAGAATGTTAAGGGACTAAGGATCCATCCCACCGGGCATGCCAAATGTGTACATGTATTTGTTAGCAATGTAAAAAGAGTTAGAACTAACACCTAGTAGTCCTAAAACAAAGCTAAATCAAATTCAATGCACCATCATGCTTAGAGATTAAGCAAGATTAATCTACTTACATCCTTGCATTTAAAACATGAACAAATATTCAAACTAACATGTTAATCCATTAATCTCTATCTCTATTGAATGCTAATCAAATGAAATGAACCTATTTAGATTCTTAGCAATAAAAGGTTTGTTTGTATGTTTGAATCCCAAGGTTTTCAAGAATGGATTCTTGCCAATCCATGGCTACAAGACCATTTGACATATCCCCATATGACTTCAAAACTTGAGTGGATGAAAATAAGAAATGAAAGTAGCTAGCTTCTCCAATGAAGAATGCTCAAAGATGATAAATGGCTATAGCTTAGGCTCTATGCTCATTTAGATGTGTAAAGGTAGGAGGAGGGCTCTTTATATAGCCCAATGGATAGAAGAATATCTACATCCCTTTGTATGTGGGATAATAGAGATGTTGAGTTAGTTGTGGATAAGGGGGGTTTAGAAAGGGTTGAGTTGACTCTAGGAGAGTTTAATTTGTCCTTTAGTGACTCATGGGGATAAAGAGGGTTTATTAATTAACCAAAGTGGTTAGTTAATAGGTGTGCAAGCTTATAAAATCTTTGTAGAGGAATATTAACATGATTTAGACTATAGAAGGGAATTACATAAACTAAATAATGATTTATTGATTTAACGAAAGGGGCATCTAATTAACTAATATTAATTAATTGTCTAGATAGAATGAAGGATTAATTAACGGAAGGTCGTTAATTAGGGTATTTGTTGAATAGAAGACTTAATTAATTAATGCAATATAATTAATTAATGATGAAAGGAGAGAAGATGAGCATTATTGATGATATGTCGCCAATTTGTAGAAAAGGGGATAATTAGCACAATTTAAGTATTTAAATTGTTCAGGCTAAATTATAGGTGTCTACAGCTACTACTCATAAAAACTGTTCAAACTTAATATGAACATCTAGGGATGCTACAATGCCAGTCATCCTAATAGCTAGAAATGTCATGAATTATGTATGGCATGCTTTATTCTGGTAACTCTTAAAGTAAACACCATCTTCAGTACCTTGGAAAATACATACTTAGATTGGAGCTTACCGCAACCATCACATGGTGCCCATTGCATATTAGTAATTAGACAAGCTTGTATTAGGTATGTTCATGCCATCACATGTTAGCCCACTAAAATTATATTTCAAGAGTTCGAGATGTACCATCATGGTTGGCATTAGGAACAAGTTTGTACTGCCCACTGATTGTTTCTAGCATCACTACTTTATCTATCTGAATGGTTACTTTCCCCAAAGAACCCTGTCAGTTAAAAAAATTAAAGTGAGAATTTAAATAGCTTCAAATGCTTTTATATTATCTTCAATAAAACATTTGACACAAATTTTAGTATAAATACAATAGGCAACTTACTTTTCCAAAGGTATTCTTGGTCTTACTAGATATTTGTAGTTTCTGCCCCTTGGGAGGCATATCAAAGGCCCACACAAAACCCTGTTTCCATTATGATTTACAACCTATGCATTTTCACCAATCAGATAAGCTTAATTCAGTATCATGGAATCACAAAATTGTTTACCCAGTGCCACTCCCAATCATCAAAAGCACTGGATTGAAAAATAGTACCAACCATTGCATTATTATCTTAAAAGTTAAAACCAAAAATTCCCTTTGTTGAGCATCTTAATGGTTGGATCTAAAAATCCAGAATGTAGCTGAAGAATGTCAAATTTTGAAAAAGGCTCTACAACTCACTTTGGTTTGCCGTGGAGGACCATTTCCAAGCGTCAATTTACAGAATGCATTGGTGTTTCCTATAGATTGCTTCAAGTCATTACCACGTTTTATGGTTATTGTCAAGCTTCTCGGTAAACATTGTAAACAATCTTGTTAGCTTTCTCCTAAAAATGAGGTGGACTAGACCAGATCAATAATAAGATAGGAATGGCCTCTATTACAACCATGGCTTGTGCTCTGCCAAATTCAAGCAGGAATAGATGACCATGAGTCCTTTAATAAACATAACACATCAAGAGCTGCCTCCTTAAGCTGGTTTTGTTCGAGCCTTAAGTGCACAAACTAGATGTGGGATACAAAAAGTAGTTATTTCACTACCCCGAACCCTCGAAAAATTAATTGAATGTGGTATTGATAGCCTTCACAATCTCTTCATTAATAGTAGCAGTGGCCCAAAACTCTCTTATAAAGCACCTCCAAAAGTGAAAATGCCTACCACTTGAAACAATTAAATAAATACAGCTTAAAAAGACGCCAAATGTTCTTCAACAATATTAAAAACTATTGTTAACCAATATGCTAACAGAGATTGTGGCTGACTAGCTTGCAGCGAATTTTTGTAGTCAGTCAACAAAGAATATTAGGATTTCAAAAATGATTTTGTGCAAGATTTGGCAATATGTATCTAATTATCTTAACATTATTTTTGGCTGTCACCATTTCATAGAAACAACAGAAGCATTCAAGATAGAATAACAAAAATACCAAGCGAACTATAAGGAACTAATTCCATTCTAAAAACTTAAGGATTTCAAGCCAAAATAAATAAACATATTGGCACACTTAGAGCTAATAAAAAATAAGAAGTGAAAGTAAGTTACAATAGTTGAGAAAATAATATGCCTCTCACAAGCAGCGCATGGGGCATAACAAAAGGAAACAGAGGCACAATAACAACATGGCTATCATGGAAACGGGTGTCATTTCCATAGGGGTACTTCTTCAATTTGTTTCAAAATGCAATTGCAGGGATATGGGTATATATACACGGGTTTTGTGATGTATACGCAATGTGTATGTCATAACTAAGGATGTTTGACGGGTGTGCAAATGAATGCTATGGGTTTTCCCATATTGATCAAATTTTGTGTGGATGGAAATTACTGCTGACTGCTTCAGTTAAGTTGGGACAATGGGAGGAATGGTGAGTGAAGCAAAAGCGGGGTAAATCCTAAATATGTCAAGAAGATGCACATTCAGAAATGTGTGATTAAAAAAATTATGTAATTAAGAGATGTGGGAAATGCTCTTGCACTTGCCCTTGACCTTCTTCAGCTTGAAATTTCGCATGGCGAGAATGTGATATGAGGAAATTAAATCTTGCGGATGCTATGCGAAGCACAAAGTTCAAAGCTGCATTAAATGAAATATAGAAATGATATCCTCATATAGAGTATTGAGGATCACTTAAGAAAATTATAGGCATTAATTGTTGCAAGCCACTTGTCCCCTGTATTGTACAACATAGTTTTTATGTTTACGCCGAAAGGCATGTTCTATTGTGGGAATGGCAGAGGCCTTCTGACATGCACCAGGGCATCAACGATGGGGCTTTGTTGGTTGATGATGGACGAACGCCCAGGTGCCGTAGATGTGGCGGATGAACAAAGAACCATGTTTAAAGGAGGGAGAGGCGTATAGGAAGTCAGAAACAGAGGATAGTTGCAGGAGTCCGGCATGGAGGTGGGCATGCATCTGCCATTAGCAAAACAAGGGGAGTATGGCTGGCCCGTAGTATACCAGTACGTAGCAGTCGAAGAAGAATTAAAAAATGCCTTGCTTAGGGTTTCGGGAAGGATTTTGTAATGAGGAGTGTTTTTTCCATCAAACACCCGGATGTGATGCGCTTTTAGTGATTTTGTAATGAGGATGTGATGCACTTGCTTGGTTGTCGTGGTGATTGGCACAGGGATTCTACTATGGAGAATGCAGAGACAGAAAATGCGATGCGGAATTACTTCATTGAAATGGATATCACCTTTCATGGTGCAGCCACCTGTCTACATTTAACAACTTGACCAGCTTGTCATCCATTGCTCTCCGTCGACCTCCTTCCTTCTTGCATGTTTTTATTCGGCCATAGACTGCCGCGCATGTTACATACATATACTTATTTTGTGTATATCCGTGCATGTATGACTACAGGGGCTTTTTATTTGTTAGCATCTGTCTTTTTTCTGAAAATTACTTCTTGTTGTCTCTGAATCCCTGTCAGGCGGATATAGGTTGGTTTAGTTGCCCATCTTCCTTCCAATACTACATACACCCGCTTGCAAATTTGTGGGTTAGGCCTGTTCAACAATTCCAACCGAACCTTCTGTCTTTGTCTGTGTATTCGCAGGTTTTGGTCTCTCTGAAAACCCCAGTTGTATATCTCACCGACTTATCTTTCATATATCTGAACATGCCATTTCTGGGTTATGTTTTCCTCACCATTTATGAACATGCCATTTCTATTGTTTCAGGTATCACCATCATCTCGAGGAAACTCCCTGCCTGTGCCAAAAGAGGAGCTTAGAAACAAGGTATGGACATCCGGTAAAGCATAATAGAGAATGGAATTTTGTTAGATGATGTAGTTGCAAGTGCCCTGTAGACATGTATGCAAAATGTGGAAGCATTAACAATGTACATGAACTTTTTGACAAAATTCCTCAAAGAGAAGTTGTCTCAGTGATAGAGTAATTTGATTAACATTGAGAAACCACAGGTTATGAAAATTTTCCATTTTTTACCATCCCATTCAAATGATAGTGATAAACCTGAGTGTAAGTTTTGTTGTAGTGCTTTGGAGCCATTGACAACAGAACATTCATTGATGTTAATTTTACTATTCTTAGCAGTCTTTTTTTCCACACAGTCTTATTTATCTGCTTTATAAACATATGGTGTTGTTGATTCTGCTTACTCAACATTTGTTTTTAACTTTTTAACTGGTTGTTATGGATATAACATTTTCAGATTGCTCTTACAGAGTGTGATATTTGCTCAGTGTGTTGATCTGTAATACAGTCCCATTGACCTATTTTGTTCAGTACAAATTTCTATCTACAAAATTATTTTGTACGAGAAAAAATCTGTCTCTCAAGGACTTATAAGATAGACACCCTCAGTATGATTGAACTTTCATTGATTCTATCACACAAAATTCAACCAAACAATAACCAAAGATGGATCTACAGAAGGTAAAAGGAGGGTTTTTTAGGTCCCAGCCTAGCCTTCATTTCTTGGGTGGATGGAAGTCTCTTGTGGGAGTAAGGGAGATTTATTAACTTTACATTATTTACATTTATCAAATAGTCATACCCCATGCGTACCTCTCATATGAGGTGACTACTTGATTTTGGTGCCTTAGAAAAAGGGCTATTGTTCTCGAGTGTGGTATCATAGATCTCTTGTCCATATTGAATGTGCTGAATTTTTGTGAGTGGTATTTGAACACATTCCCTTTTACACCAGAGCATTAATATGGCGCATCAGATCAATTGGTCATCTCAACACCCTGACATTAAAGTACATGTAATGAAGTTGTTTAAAAATTTTAAGATGCTTATTTTTTTCATCACAAGAACACAAAATATTGACTGCAATGTTAATGGGACTTAGTGTAATAATTTTGAAATGATGTATAAATAAGATCATGTAGTCATGTCTAATGAGAACCCAACCCCATTGTACAGAATCTTGACTGTTTAAGAAATGATACTGATACGAGGGCTTTAATTTTTAGCTTTTTAATTCCCAAAACATTCACCCCAATATTAATTGGAATAATAAATGTACATGATCATTTTCGAGGTTAATTGAATTGCCTCGATGGTTTGGTTGGAGTCTTAAATATTTTTTTATTCTTGTTGGTTTAAGGGTAAACCATGAACTTGTTATCAGTGAAGGATATTTTTATGTTATGTTTGCTAATTTTTCTTCTAATATTTTTTGTAATGTGTATGCATGACATGCCCTATGGCTGAAGATATGTTCCATTGGAAAGCAACAATAATGGGTTCTGGTGATAGTCCATATGCATGAGGTGTATTTTACGTTACTATTCACTTTCCACCTGACTACCCATTCAAGCCTCCAAAGGTATTCTTCCTTTAGTTCTAAAACCTATGTGAGTGTGGAAATTGTACTCATCTTGATCAACATTTGCATCTCTCTCTCTCTCTCATATGCACATTTATGTAGGTAAGAATCTCTCATGTGGGTAAGAGAATTACTTTCCTTGCTTTTTTTCCTTTGTCCCCAAGGATCAAACACAAGGGAGTTCCATTCGCATTTCCTCTATCAGTCCTAAGTAGCTCCAAACAAACAAAATTTTTTATAACTAACTATATAGAGACAAGAGAAGGGGATACCATTTGCTCATATAAATGAAGGGGTGTTAAGGCCAACCTTAATCCTAAGCTACCCTCTCTGCCCCCTTCACACACACCCACACGTGGAGATTGGAGAAGCATAAGCACATATACATGACTGTAGGTTATATGCACAGTTACGTTGAATTGTTTATGCTTTTTTTCCATCTGCATATAGATGTGAAAAGGCAAAAATGCCTCTATTTTTTACTCTTATTTTTGCACCAGGTATTCTTGTTTTATATGCCATTTTGATGAGATTGGGTTATCTGGTGATAAAAGCATGATTGTGTCCCAGTTTTTTGTGGAATCTTTCATTTGACTTGGCTATTGAAAGGAAATGTAAAAAAATATCTTGATTTATTAGAGTTTTTAATTTTACAGTAATTGTTCCTTTTTAATATTTTTCTGGTAGTAATCACCACTTCAGAAATTTGTAATAGCTTGCTTTGCTCAGCGGAACATTAACATGGTATCCTGATCTACATAAGAGAAGGGATTGCTTCTGCTTTGGTAATAGATTTATCATTTTATGAATATTCTTATTGACATATGAAATGAGCCTTCCCATGCTTGATTGGAGGAGCCAATTGACAAAATATAAAAGTTGAAAACATCTTAAGTAAAACATAAAAGAAAAAATTATTAAAGGATTGCAAATAATGTAATTGTAAAAAACGCTAATGTTCTTGAGGCAAAAAGATATATTTTAAAATTCCAACTACAATTCATGATGATTTCTATAAAGTTCAATTGGGGCTTCTTGCTGCACCTACAGTTATTTTAGGTCCAATGTCTGAAAAGGGGTAGATATGATGCAAAAATTAATTGATATTAAAAAAAATTAGAGTGGCAAAGATTCTTTAGGAACCCATATTTTATTGCTTGATATTCAGTTTCAACAAAGATGAATGAAGCATGAGGGGTATATATGATGCAAAAAGTAATTAGAGGATAGGTGACAAATATGTAGTTACCCATATTTTCTTGCTTAATATCCACTTTTAACAAGATGAATGAAGCATGAGGGATATCGTAACCTGATTCTGACATATGGTTTAGTTACATCGATATGTCACAAGCTAAATTTATCAAGAGGTATTGAAGGAACTAGGAATAAAATCCATTTTGATTTCAAAGTGAAGCTCTTACTGTGAATACTGTTAGTTTGGTTGCTGAGCTTATTTAGATTCCGGAAAACAGTGCTATCATGGAATTTCTTAAGTCTTACCCCTAAAGAATAATTTGAAAGTATTGCTTATTAGCATAGTAGCTAGTTAGGGTGTGGTATAGGTAAAGGTTTTTATAATGATTCAAACCTCTCCTTTATTTTTTATGGGATAATTTCTCAATGATTCTATCTTCATTAGAAACGTGAAGAGTTTAAGTCGGTTTTGACCCTGTATGTTTGTGGACTTGGTTATCATTTGCATCAATTAAGGCCTTTTGAGGATCTCTTTTTGAGTAAGAAGATAAATGACGGAAAGTTGTCAGTTGAATAACATTTCCTTTGTGAAATATGTACACTGAAAATATTTCTCATGAATTTTGATTGCAGTGCCCAAATGGTCATACATTATGTCATGCATGTTAATCCAAGGTCAACAATCAGTGTCCAACCTGTAGGTATGACCTTTGTAATATCAGATGCTTGGCTCTTGAAAAGGTGGCAGCATCTTTAGAGCTTCCTCTATAGTAAATTAAAGCATGAAGCTCAGTTCCTACTGAGGACATACAACTGCCCATATGCAGGTTCTGAATGTAAGGAAGTCGGTGATATTCCATCTTTGGCGGTTCATTTGAGAGAAGACCATAAAGTTGATTTTCATAATGGTCCCACCTTCAACCACTGATATATAAAGTCAAATACACATGAGGTTGATAATCTTACTTGGATGCTAATGGTGAGTCCTTATATTCTCTTACGCACAATCTCCTTGCTCTATTCTTCGGTCTATGTGCTAGGCATATGGTTCATCATTGTTCCTTATATTTCTTTTATTTGCAGGTATTCAATTATTTTGAGAAACACTTTTTTCTTCATTTTGAATCATTTCAATTGGGAACATCCCCTACTTATATATCCTTTCTGCGTTTCATGGGAGATGATAATGACGCTAAAAAATTCATTCCTATCCTCTTTACTCTTTACTCTCACTTTTTTGGTCCTTTTTAGTTGTTTGAACATCTTATCTTTTTGTTAGTCAACATTTTCAATGTTAGTTATGAAATTATAGCGAAGGAATCATATAAATATAAAGTTATGTGATCATAATAAGGGACCAAACACTAAACATCTACTATCTCCACCTAAGGTTGCATCCATCAAATGAATCTATAGCTCCATTTGCATCCATCTAGCTCCATCACAAGGGACATAAGGCCAATTCATTTGCATCACACTTCATAGGAGGGGAGTCTATTGTTTCCATGCACACATTATTTACATTCTACATCTAGTTACTTGCTCACTACTCACAAAGTGTGACAGGTATAAGAACAACCTAGTGCATAATTCCACACACACAGAACTACATTAGGTATGAGATGTAGTGCAACGCTTAGTGATAATTCCATCAATTTGGCAGCTGAGGATAGTCTGACGCCTTCATATGCATCTTTATTTTTTAGGGATCATTTTCTCCAATTTTTAGATGATTATTCCTATTGGATATTCAGGAAGAGGGGCCTCAATATCATTTCACTATTGCATTATGGAAGCCATTAATGGAGGCTTAAAGTTTTGATAGAAATAAAAATTATCCAAGTGGAAACAATGAGCTTGGGAGGAGAGTTATGAAAAAAAAATCACATTCAAGGTTGATCTAGAACTTGTTGGGAAACATGGTTACTATTATATAATGTGTTTTCAGGTTTAATATCATCAAAAATGGAATATTGGTATAACTTCATGAGAAAAACACTTAGTAGTTCTTAATTTTGAGTGTTGACACTCACCCAATAGTAAAATTTTATCATGGAAGAGTTGCAAGTGATTAGAAAAAAGTTATGGTTTGCAATAGCTTAGCATTGGGTACATTTTTTGCCCTTTATCCCTTTGGTAATGGGCACATGAGGTACAAAAAAATTTACCTCAAGGAGATGGTAATAAGTGGTGCAGTGTGGTCGAATGGCATAGGGATCCAAAATTACTCTACTTCATCAGATCAATCATCACAAAGAAGGAAAAATAATACACGGAGGTTCTATATTTTTAGTAACAGAATCACTGCTCTATGCAGAGTGGTGGTTACAGAACTACCACCCAACCAAGGTGGTGGTCTTGGGACCACCATGGTGGTCATCCTATGGACTTTCGGTCCTGGCTCTTTCGGATAGAAAACAAAAATATGAAACGAACAACCCAGAATTTGGAAGGTTATCTGTGTCTCTTCTCCTCCATGACCTTTCCCATTCTCTAGTGCATGGGAGGACATGAGAAAGGCTATAAATACATGTTTGTAGAAGAGAATAGGATCATCAAAGCATGAAAGCAAGTGAGCAAGAAGTTCTTAGTGCTGGAATTGTGTTTTGTAGAAGAAAGGAGTGTTGAGACAGAGAAAACAAGTAATTGGGAGGAAGTGTGAGATATTATCTACTTCTCTTTCATACTTATTGTAAATTTGTACTTGTTATTTTGAATTGGCCAATAAAAGTGGGAAGAAAGAGAAATTTCCCTTCCCGACTGGTTTTTCCTCCTCTGGAGGTTTCCAGGATAAAACTTGTTGGTGTTTATGAGCTTAAATTATTTCCTTTCCTACAATTGTGGATTCTAAGCATAAGCATAATTCATTCACTAGCTATCTCTGTCATTTTCTAATAGAAAGTAGAACAACAACATTTAATTTGTGATTCTTTGTGATAATTCCAAAGTAGAGAGTTTACAGATCATTTTGGTATAAGAGCTAACAAGTATCCAGGACTGTGGTATTCATTCTTGGATTTGTATGACAGTGACAAGATCTAAAGGTGAAGAGGCTTTACCTTGTGATCTAGAAATTTCTACAAAGAAGTGGAAACAGAGAATTTGGGGACAAATGGAGGAAGAGAACTTGGTCCATAGAATCGAGATGTTGGAGACCATGATGGATAGGATGTTTAGAAGGCAAGAAGAACTTGCAGATTTGCAGAAGACAACTTCTGTCAAGCAAGACTCCATGGACTCAGTGGTTCAGGGGCTTAGCTGAAAAATTTTGGCATAGGAAGGAGCCACCATGAGGAAATTATGGGGAAGAGCATGAAGAAGAGACTTCAAATGCAAGAGAAAAGGTAAAATCTGATCATACTCCTTTTAAAGTTGAGACAAAAGTTGAGATTAAAAGCTTTGAAGGACAAGTAGATGCAGAGTTGCTTGATAAATGGTTAAAATAGTTAGAAGTCTACTTTAGCATCCATAATGTCACTGAGGCACAGAGGATCACCTTTGCATGTCTCAAAATGGAGGGACATGCTCTGGTTTGGTGGGAAACCCATCTAACCACTTGTGAAAAGAAGAAGCATCCTATTGTGAAATCTTGGCAAGAATTTAAAGAATTACTTAGAGCTAACTTCTATCCTATTGGCCACAAGACTGACCAAATGATTAAATGGTAGTATTTTAGACAAGGCAGTGGTCAAAGTGTGTAGGACTATACTACGGAGTTTCAGAGGTAGGCCATGTTGCTAAACATGGACTTGGAGGATGAGGATATTCTGACTAAGTACTTGGGAGGACTTCACACTCACCTTCGAAGAAAATTCATCTCCACAAAGCCCAAAGATCTCAACGAGGTGTGTGTGCAGGCATACTACATAGATGATGAAAAGAAGCAAGGAGAAGTAGAGCCAAGGGAAAAGCAGTCGAAAAATCAGCAGAAAAAAGAGTATGGGAAAACAAGTAACAAGGGTAAGTGGAAAGGGAAAGGTAAACAAGCTGCCACTACTTTAAATACTTGTAAAGATCCCAAGAATTTTTGCAAGAACTGTGATATCAATGGTCATACTGATGCTACATGTTGGAAGTTACATCCGGAGTTACATCCAAGAACCAACCAAGGACTCAAAGAATTCCATGACAACTGTAAAAATAGAAGGGGAGGTGGAAATCAAAGATGACTCTGATGTAGATGAAAGGCTTGGATGCATGGCCACCAACATGGACAGCCAGGAAGAGGAGATGAGTAGACTATTCCAGATCAAAATCTAGATCAAGAGAACTAAGGTAAATGCTTTGGTTGATACCGGTTCTCAGTCTAACTTGATTTCTGAAGCAGTTGTAAAGAAGCTTGGTCTTGAGACTTACGAGCATCCACACCCTTATCCTTTGGGTTGGGTGAAGAAGGGTGTTGAAATTCAGGTAACAAGAAGATGTAAGGTCAAGTTTGGGATAAATTCCCAGTATATTGATGTTTTGGAAGCTGACGTTATTCCACTTGATGCTTTTGATGTTGTATTCGGGAGTCCTTACTTGTATATCAGGGATGCTATATTTATGAGAAGGGAAAACTGGTACAGATGGGTCAAGGATGGGATCAGCTACAACATCCGGGCACACCAGCGTAAGACACAGGTTACTATGGTGAGTGCTAACCAAGAAAAATGACTTATTCAGGAAAATCATAATCAGTTTTGTTTACTTTTGTTAAAGGATAAACAAGATGGGGTAGAAGTTTCAGATATTTCTAACCAGGGAAAGCATGATTTGGATAGTATTATTCAGTCTTTTCAGGAAGTATTTCAGGCTCCCAGTGGGTTACCACCAAAATGGGAAGTAGAGCATGAGATTCAGCTATTGCCAGAGTCCCCTCTACCAAACATCGGGTTGTATAGGAAATCCTTGCTTGAGAGTACTGAAGTAAAGAAACAACTCCAGGAACTACTAGACCAAGGGGTGATACATCCAAGCACCTCACCATGTGGTTCACCTATTGTGATGGTGCCAAAGAAGGATGGTTCTTGGAGAATGTGCATCGACTACCGTGCTTTGAACAAGATCACCATAAAGAACAAATATCCACTTCCCCACATAGATGATCTCTTGGACCAGCTTCAACATGCCAAATTCTTCACGAAGTTGGATCTCAAGTCAGGTTATCACCAAGTCAGAATGAAGGAGGAGGATATATGGAAGACTTCCTTCAAGACAAAATAGGGTTTGTATGAATGGTTAGTACTTCCTTTTGGGTTATGCAATGCACCCGCTACATTTATGAGATTGATGAATGATGTATTGTGGGATTTCATAGATTCATGTGTCATTGTATATCTAGATGATATCTTGATTTTTAGTGCCACATGGGAAGAACATCTAACTCATTTACAACAAGTCTTGCAAGTTCTCAGGGAGAAACAACTGCTTTGTAATATGAAGAAATGTGAATTTTCCAAATAGTCACTTGTCTATCTTGGGCACGTGGTTGGAGGAGGAGAGCTACGAGTGGATCCAAAGAAGGTGGAAGCCATCACTAATTGGCCAACACCAACAGGAGCCACAAAGACTAGGAGTTTTGTGGGAGCAGTACAGTACATGCGGAAGTTCATTCCGGGATTCTCCATGATTGCAACACCTCTACACACAGTGGCCGCAAAGAGTAAGGGTTTTGACTGGGGTAAGGAACAAGACAAATCCTTTGAGTTATTGAAATACAAGATTAGTCATGCTCCAGTACTTTCTCTTCCTAATTTGTAGCAGCCTTTTGAAGTAGAGACAGATGCCAGTGATTACACTATGGGTGCAGTGTTGCTTCAAGGAGGTAAACCCATATGCTATCATTCTGAAACTTTCACTTCAGCAGTTAAAGGATATTCAGTATATGATAAGGAAATGTATGCACTAGTTCAGGAAATTAAAAAATGGAAGCATTATTTGTTGGGTAAAGAAACTATTGTGCACACTGACCACAAACCTCTCCAGTATTTGCAAGCACAGTCTAAATTACAGCAGGCAAGGCACTACAAATGGATGGGGTTCCTTCAACAGTTCCATCTGGTGATCAAATACAAGAAGGGTAGTACAAATTTTGTGGCAAACATGTTGTCTAGGCCACCCACATAGGAGAAGTTTTCCTGTTTGGCCACTATCTCTCAGATCGAGCCCTTCACGAAGGAAGCTTACGGAGAGGCATATGCCTAGGACAGAGACTTTGGGGTGACATTTCAGTAGTTATAGTCCCAAGGGACTGAAAGGATAGGGATTGAAGATTGTTATCTCAAGGACGGGCTGCTCTACCGATGGGGGAAGCTTTGTGTGCCTAAAGAAGAAAGACTTCTATTGATGAGGGAAGCACATACCTCGAAAGTAGTGGGACATTTTGGTGTTGGTAAGACCCTAGCCCACTTGCAAAGGTACGTGTATTGGCCCAATATGCAAGAAGAAGTATCAAAATTTATACGTGGATGTAAACTTTGTTGTACCAGCAAGCCTAAGACTAGGAAGGAGGGTTTGTATATGCCTTTTCCAGTACCTACTCATCCATGGGAGGACATTTCTATGGATTTTGTAGGAGGATTACCTATGTCTAAACATGGCCATGACTATCTCTATGTTGTTGTTGATAGATTCAGTAAGATGTGTATTCTTATGGCATGTAAAAAGACAGTAAAAGCACATGAGGCAACAGATCTTTTCTTTGCTAATGTATGGGTGCATTTTGGTTTGCCAAAGTCTATTGTTTCTGACAGGGATTCTAGGTTCTTGGGGAAGTTTTGGACTACTTTGTGGGACAAGATGGATACCAGGTTACAGAGGAGCACAAATTTCCATCCACAGACAGATGGATAGATAGAGGTGGTGAACAAGACTTTGGTACAGTTGATCAGAGGGTATAACAACAAATACCCAAGGACTTGGGATGAGTCCTTAGCCTACATTCAACATTCCTATAACTGGGCAGTACACACATCCACTATGAAGTCACCATTTGAAGCATGCTTGGGATATCTACCTACAAATCCACTGGACATAGCAGTTGGGAAGCAGAATGAGGAGGAGACATGAGACACATAGGTGAATAGAGAAAACAAATTCATTGAGAGGATCTGACAAATCCATCTCAAAGTCAAAGAACAGCTAGAGAAATCTCAAGCCAAGTACAAAGCTAGGCACGATCAGCATAGGAGAGAACATAAGCTTCATGTTGGAGATAGAGTTTGGCTTTACTTGAGCAAGGAGAGACTACAAGGTCAAGCACGGAAGCTCAAGCCACTACGATATGGGCCCTTCACCATATTGGAGCAGGTTGGAGAAAATGCTTTTCAACTTGATTTACCATCATTTATGAGGATGTACTCTGTAGTAAACTGTGAGAACTTGCACCTATATGAGCCATCCATGCTAGATGAAGATGAAGGACTACAGTTGCTACCTTCCATTGAGGATTGTGTCTTGGACTCATGAGGTGAATTGGAGGAGGATGTAGTGCTGTAGCAGAAGGTCAGAGAGACTAGGAGAGGTCCGCAGGAGTCTTGGCAGATTGGACTGAAAGGAAAGACACCAAGGTAGGCCCGGTGGTACTCAAAGGAGCAAGTGAGGGAATTATTTCCTCATCTACTCCCCCACTAAGCTTTTGTGGGACCAAAATCCTCCTAAGTAGGGGAGGTGTGATCCATAGGGATCCAAAATGACTCTACTTCATCAGATCAGTCAGCACGAAGAAGGAAAAATAAATACACAGAGGTTCTGTCTTTTTAGTAACAGGACCACCACTCTATGCTGTGTTACAGAACTGCAGTTGGTTACAAAACCACCGCCCAACCAGGGTGGTGGTCCTGGGACCATCAGTCTGCATTGGGTGGTGGTCCTGGCTCTTTCAGATAGAAAATAAAAATATGAAACGAACAACCCAGAATTTGGAAGGTTGTTCATGTCTCTTCTCCTCCATGACCTTTCCCATTCTCCAGTGCACGGGAGGACATGAGAAAGGCTATAAATACATGTTTGTAGAAGAGAATAGGATCATCAAAGCATGAAAGCAAGTGAGCAAGAAGTTCTTAGTGCTGGAATTGTGTTTTGTAGAAGAAAGGAGTGTTGAGACAGAGCAAACAAGTAATTGGGAGGAAGTGTGAGATATTATCTACTTCTCTTTCATACTTATTGTAAATTTTGTACTTGTTATTTTGAATTGGCCAATAAAAGTGGGAAGAAAGAGCAATTTCCCTTCCCGACTGGTTTTTCCTCCTCTGGAGGTTTCCAGGATAAAACTTGTTGGTGTTTATGAGCTTATATTCTTTCCTTTCCTGCAATTGTGGATTCTAAGCATAAGCAAAATTCATTCACTAGCTATCTCTGTCATTTTCTAATAGAAAGTAGAACAACAACGTTTAATTTGTGATTCTGTGGATAATTCCAATTTTTTCTACCGATGATGCTCTTCTAGAACACATGGGTGTTTATGATCAACTCCTTTCCTTTCACCATAAGCAGTGTCCTCTATCATTCCTCCATGTTATTTCTTACTTTGGTGAAATTGATATATCCCATGATAACGCTAACCCTCCTAACACTATTTCTGCTAATCCATACATCGAGGACCAGTAAACCCTTCTCAATGAGGAGACAATTCAATACAACCTAGGTACATATGAAAATCCATGCATAGTTTTGGTCTCTGCTTCTCTCACTCCTATTCAGCAAAAAGACATTAAACAGGTCCTTCACAATTTGTTTGACATTTTCACATGAGACTATAGTGATATGCCAAGTATTGATCCCTTTGTTGTAATGTTTAAGGGTAAGTGCACCAATCTGGGGGGCCAAAAGGGGGTCTTAAGTGGATGCATTTTTCTGAAAAATAAAAACTTCAACTTGTATGAGTTTTTTGAAATATTTACACTCAAAATTGGAAGATGTTGTTACAACTTGAATCGTAGAATTTTGTGTCTAGTTTCTAAGCTACAAAATTTTATTGAAAATAGATAAGTTTAAGTGGGTCAAATAACTAAAATACCAACAGGTGGTCTTGTTTTTGTTTAAAAATAATAATAGAGTGACTTTCGTGTGCCCCAAAATTTTTTGATCACCATTTAGTTTTTTTGAAAACCCTTTGGTAGAAAGATAGCTAGGAGCATCTAGTTTGGGCTCCATTTTAAAAGTTTTTTTAGTGAGTATTTTTGTAATGATTTTTCTAGTACAAAAATTTAAAATTTTGAAAAATAACGGAGCTCCGACCATGCGCCCCCCCAAACTACCTCAAAAATGTCAAAAATTAGATTTTTTTGAATATGTATAGAATTAGGCCTACTTTGGGCTAGTATAATTTTTTTTCAATTTCGAGTAGCCAAAAAAAAGATACACAAGGAAATATAGACATGTTTAAACTTCAAAAAATAGCTATAAAAAGGAATATTTAGAAAATAAATAATATGTAAACCTTACATTAGACAAAAAATTTGAAAAATTGTATTTTTAGAAAGAAGAAACTCTGCTCTACATCGCAGTATAATGTTTTTAAAATGAAACGATCATTTTATGTTGATTTATCATGGCAAAAGTGGCATTTTTGCATTTTCCTGCAAAAACATGTTGTTTGTTGTGTTTTTGTAGGTCCATGCCTCATGCACGGGGATCCAAACTGGATCTAAGCCTTGAGGCATGCCTTGGAAAAAGGAAAAACTTAAAACACGTACATGTTATAATGCGCACAAGTTCCTATGATTATAGGTATTATATGTGTTTTTGGCATGCTTTTATTTACAAAAATAATAAATATAAATAATAGTAAATGAAAAACTTATACTTTAAATTTATTTTAGTAAATATAAGAAATTTGGGTCACTCTACACCTTATGGAACTAGTCTCACAGCTCCATGAGTCACGGTTTAGGAGATAGTTTTTATAGTATAATATGGTCAGTACATAGGTAATTTTCAAGATTTAAGCTTTCAGCCTAATTATTTTAGTATTTAAATCCTACAATCAAAATCCTAAACCCTAAACCCTAGGCCCTAGACCTAACCCTAAACCTTGAGCCCTTAACCCTAAACCCTAAACCCTGAACCATGATCCTAAACCCTAAACCCTAAACCTCAAGCCCTAAAACCTAAACCTTAAACATTCGACCCTTACCTGTGAGCCCTAAACCATAAACCCTGGGCCTTAAGCCATAAACCCTGAAACCTAAGCCTTAAATACTAAACCCTAAACCATGAACCATGAACTGTAAATGCTAAACCCTAAACCCTAAGCCCTAAAAACTAAATCTTAAAACCTAAACCCTAAACCCTATACTCTAAACCCTAAACACTAAACCCTAAACCCTAAACCCTAAACCCTAAACCCTAAGACCTAAACACTAAACCCTAAACCCTAAACTCTATGATCTAAACCCTTAACCTTGAGCCCTAACCCCTAAATTATAAACCCTAAACCCTAAAACCAAAATAATAACCCTAAACCCTAAACACTAAATCTTGAATCCTAAAACCTTAACCCTAAAACCCTAAACCCTAAACCTTGAACCCTAATCCCTAAACTCTAAACCATAAATCTAAAGCCCTAAGCTCTAAACCCTAGACCTTAAACCTGTAACTCTGAACCCTGAAACCTGAGCCATAAACCCTGAACCATGAACCCTAAGCCCTAATTGCTAAACCTTAAACCCTAAATCCTAAGCCTTGAACCCTACACCCTGATCCCTAAACTCTAATCCCTAAACCATGTACTCTAATCCTTAAACCCTAAACCATGAGCCCTAAACCATAAAACCTAAAACTTAAGCCATAAATGCTAAGTACTAAACCCTAAAACATGAACCCTAAACCTTGAACCATAAACCCTAAAACGTAAACACTAAATCCTCAACCCTAAAACCTTAACCCTAAAACCTAAACCCTAAAACCTGAAACCTAAACCCTTAACCCAGAGCCCTAAACCCTAACCATAAACTCTAAAACCTAAACCCTTAACCATTAACCCTAAGCCCTAAGCCCAAAACCTAAAACCTACATCCTAAACCATTAACCATGAACCTTGAACCATGAACCCTAAATGCTAAACCCTAAACGTTTAACCCTAAACCATGAGCTATAAAACCTAAACCCTAAACCCTTAACCCCGAAACCTAACTCCAAAAACCTAAACCCTTAACCGTTAACCCTAAACACTAAACCCTAAACCATATGCCCTAAACTTGAACCCTAAACCCTAATCCCTGAACCATGATCCCAAAACATTAAAACCTAAACGTTAAACCCTAAACCCTAAACCTTAAACATTCAACCCTTACCCTTGAGCCCTAAACCCAAAACATTGAGCTTTAAGCCCTAAGCCCTAAGCCATAAACCCTAAAAACTAAATCCTAAACCCTAAACCCTAAACATTAAATCCTAAACCCTAAACCATGAGCCTTAAACCATAAACCCTAAACCATGAGCCCTAAACAATAAACCTTAAACCCTGAACTATGTGACCTAAACCATAAACCTGAAACCCTTAACCCTGAGCCCTAAACCCTAAACTATAAACCCTAAACCCTAAAAAAAAAATAATAAACCCTAAACCCTGAACACTAAATCCTAAACCTTTATCCATAAATACTAAACCCTAAACCCTAAACCCTAAACCTTGAACCCCAAGTCATGAGCCCTAAACCCTAAACCCTAAATCTAGAGCCTTGAGTTGTAAACCGTAAACCGTAAACTCGTAACTCCAAACCCTGAACCCTGAGCCATAAACCTTGAATCATGAACCCTAAATCATAAGCCCTAAACCCTAAACCATAAACCTTGAGCTCTACACCATAAATGCTAAATCTTAAGCCCTAAACGATGAATCCTAAACCCTAAACTATGAATCCTAAAACCTATACCCTAAACCATAAACATGAAATCCTCAACCCTAAACCATAAACCCAAAACCTTAAACCATAAACCCTTATCCTTGAGCCCTAAACTCTAACCATAAAACCTAAGCCCTTAACCCTAAATCCTAAACCATTAACCCTAAACCCTAAACCCTAAACCCTGAACCCCAAACCCTAGAGATTGTTTAAAATACCCCTCTAGTCTATAGTAGTGATTACACATTTAAAAATGCTCTTTATCTTTTGCACTAAAAGGATAAAAAAAACCTCATATATTTCCAGTAGGTCTTGTTGGTACTCGATTTAGTCTCGCCCTGTTTGTCCTTGAAGTTGTCTAGTTTGCAGGCTCTGTCGTGTTTTCTATCTCCCCATATTAATGCTTGAAGACTCTATCCTCCATTTGGTTGCCATGATAAATTCTTTCCTTAATTAAGGATCACTTAAAGGTCTAGAATTCATTTTCTGTTCCTCTATCCATCTGTTCAAGAGTCGGTAACTTGGGCGTAAAACTTAGGTTTTTCCTTTTCCTTCTATTTTCCACAATCACATTTTGTTGTCCATGTCATTTTTGTCCCAAATACCTATGGAAAAGTGATTAGATGTAGCTCATAGGATCATATTTGAGCCTTATAACATTTCCAAATTCTATCCTTGAAGAAAGATTCATTTTCAGGCTCAAATGGTGATTTTTCTACATTTTACGGTTTGACGGGTGTATTTTTCCTGGTCAAATTTACATCTCAGCATCATTGAAAATGTTTCCCTTTTTGGTTAGATGTGACTCGGCGGGGATACTATAAAAACTATAAGGCTTGCTTCAACCCAAAACTTGTCCACATGGAGGAACGGCACTCATTTGAAAATTCTCCTTTTTGTTTGGCCTTGGAAATTGTGCCAAGGGGACACATGGAGGTTTCCACTACTTTTCCCAGACTTAGACAAAAAATTTCATGTAGCTCGGTACAGTTTTGGCAGACCATGGACATGTGGAGGGTTGGCACTCATTTGAGGATCCACCTCAAGGTCCCACCTTAACAATTGTGACAAAGAGACATGTGGAGGCTTCCGCCAGCTCTGCTTTGTACTTAAACTTTTCAAAACAATTTTCTAAGACCTGGGACACGTGGTGATCTCACACTTGTTCAGGGTCTCCACTCTTGGACACCATCTCAAAGTTCCATCATAAAGACATGTGGAGGCTTCCGTCAGGTCTTCCCATACTTAGAATTTTCAAGCAACTTTCTAAAGGCCTAGGACACATAGGAGGGACCGTGCCTATTTAAGGACCAACCCTTAAGTTTTATTTTAAAGAACCATCAGGAGGACACTTGGAGGCTTCCACTCACTTTTCCCTTTGCTTGGAATTTTCAACAGACAAATAAAAATGTCTCAGACCCTACACACATGGCACCTTCCGCTGAACTTTCAACTTTTGCAACAACTCTGCCTGACTAAGACATGTGTTGAGCCCGTGCTTGTTTGGGGTCTCTAGTTTTGGGACACCATCTCCAAAGAGTTCCATTAAGACACGTGGAGGTTTCTGCTGGATCCTTTTTACACTAAGACTTTTCAAAGGCCAAAAGGTATGTTTTCTTGGGCCCAGGGCATGTGAAAGGACCGCACTTATTTGGGAACTTTCCTCTATGTACTTCTCCTTTGCAGTTGCACCAAGGAAACACATGGACAGCTATGATATAAAGTGGAAAAGGGGAAGAATCAATAGTTATTATGCATTTCACCTATTTCTCCACCATTTTTGCTCCAAGACTCCTAGAGACGTGCAAATACACACTATTTTTCATCATTCTTTTGATGAAATTCCTTGTCGTCTCTGTCAGTAAGGTGTCATTGAATGGATTTGAAACTTAAATTATGAGTCCAAGGATTTTTAAGGTCAATATTTTAAAGAGGGAATTACTCAGGCACTCACAAAAATGGGAATTACCAGAGGAAATGGATGCAGGGGCAGATTTGCAGAGGAAAAAGAGGAAAAAGGGATGAAATGATGAAAGTGTAGGTGTAAAAGATGAAAATGGTGTTTCCTCAAGAGTGAAAAGGATTACCTGTCATATCTAGCTATGCAGAGTCTCCAAAAAATGATTAAAAGGGGGATTTATCACATGAAAGATTTAGAATGATTAAAAGGACTCCCAAAAGTTGTGGCATGGCATCCTTAGTCATTAGTCGAGGGCCCAAGAAATGTGATCAGTTCACAATTGGTCCACCTGGTGGCTTTCGTATCTGAATTTGTTAAAATTTTCTATTCTGAAACAAATTGTTAACAAGAAAAGGTCCCTTGAATATTATTCTCTTTTGGGGGGAAAATTGAGTGAGAAAAATGTATAAATGCAATGATAATACTCTTGCAAATGGTTGGAGTTTGAATTCCTAAGAGAAAATTTGAGAAAGCCTTATTCTGAGAAGCCCATCTGAGATACCTAGTTAATTTCCTTTGTGTTAGATTTTCTATCATGTCAAGTTGGTTACATATGTATAGCCATTGACGAGCACTGATATTTCTCTAGAAGCTTTCCCCTACTGATGAATTTAAGCAATTTTGAAATTAATTTGTGTCCAATCTCTAGCAATTTGTGTCTTCTTTGTTTCAGAATGTCTACAAATAGTTTCTTTCATTCCTATTGCAATCTTACATTGAAATATTTGTGAAATCACACAGGATCTCATCCCTGTGATAATTTAATGGTATTTGCAATTTCATTTCAAGAAGAGCCTTCATCTTGGATGAGATAAATAAATTTAAAATCAATTCACTATCATTTGTTGATAAAGATTGTTTATAAGTCTTTGGGTGTACCTTAGGCATGATTGATCAGAGACTTTGGTGTTTAATTGAGTCTTTCAATTCAATCCTTTGTGTTAGAGTCTCAAAGATTATGTGAAAACATGCTGATCTGGGCCTCCATTGAAGCACACCTTCTGGTTGAAGGAACGTCTTAACTATTCTGAAGTATTTTTTTGTTGAGTTGTTCATTGTTGTGAAGTCCCTTCAAAGATCTGGTATAATCAACTTTATCCTGCTTCATCTCCCACCAAAATCATTCAAAAACCATGAATCCACCCTGAACTACCCCTGTTTTCCCTGTGTATCAAAAAAGGAACAAAATCTACTTACAAAAATATGTAGAACAATTAGGATTTCTTAATGTCTTTAGTAACCTTAGCCTTGTGTTGAAAGTATCTCCATCATTTAGAAGTGACAACTCTTAAGAGTTAAATCATGGAGTATTGACCATATTTTCCCAAGGTTCTCTTCATAAAATTTGTGTAAAAGAAGGATATCTCCATCTCCTTCATCAAACAGAGGTTACACTAAGGGTCCTCTCACCCTAGTCAAAGAGGCACGGCCTAAAGTAGTGAGGACAGGTCAAATCCTCTTAAAGGTGTTATCCATCTCTCCACAAATCTGAGTAACAAAGGGCCAGTTAGATCTCATCCCCGGCTACAAAACAACACACACTATGATCTATCTACCTCTAAGCTCCACATCTAATCTGTGTTGCTGCTCGGCTTGAAAGGGAGAACAAATTTGGATACCAACACTCGTGGCACCATTGTCCAGGGACTCTTTGAAGTATTTGAATAGAGGTGTACATGTACAAACCCTCGTAATGTTTCTTACAGATTTGTGTGCAAATACATTTTGTAAACATCATTCTCTGATCAGATCTATAAGATTGAACAAAGTTATAAGTTTTGTGTGCAATATTTCTAATTTTCTAGCAGTTATTATACTAAGTTTGCCTCACCATTGATAAATTTGGGTGAAGGAAGGTCTGATTTGTAAAGCTTTGCATGATTTTTAGTGCTGATAGACATTTGATAAATTATTTTAGTGCATTTGCACAAACTAGGGTGAAAATCCTTAGTGGCGACTCCGTGTTGATTTATTTTTTATAAATGCCAGTGTCTTGACCTCTATCAATGTGAATTTGTTACTAATATTTGCAAATCTAGAAGGAAGAAGATCTTTCTTTGTTAAGGACCCTACTAGAAGGTTGTTTCCAGAGCTGGGAAAATCAAATTCTGAAGGAAGAGGAATTTGGAAAGTGGTTGGAGATCAGACATCAAGAAAAGGGATCTCCATTGTTAAACTGATCAGTCCTGTCATTGAAGTTTGCAGTTCTTCCTCAAGCGTTTATGAATAAGGCAGTTTCTTTATAAATCCAAATTCTCCAACTAGAGAGGGTCCTTCTTTTGTATTTGAAATATTTGAATCTCATTCTACCCCTGTATTTTCCAAATATGATAGTGTCTACTGTGAAAAAGATCCATTAGGGGATATTCATTTTGAAAATCACATTCCTATTCCTAACAGACCCCTCAGTCCTCATCATCTTGCAACTCCTGTAAGATCACCTCCACAAAATAACATGGCTCAGCCTCCACCCAGACCTCCATTTGTTGTTAATACTTTTGGTCCCATCAATTTTAGAGGTATGGCTGGCTATCCAAATGTTGTGCCACAAGATGTAAGAAACAGATTACCTAAGTTTCAAGGAAATAATGCAATCACTGGTGATCAGCACTTGAAGCTCTTTGTCAATATGATGGAGGACTTTGAAATAGAATTTGAGGATGTATACATTAAATTATTTATCCATACTCTAGAAGAAGATGCAAGGGACTGGTATAAATCTTTGCCAGATAATTCCATTGATTCTTGGACAGAGATGAAGAATGCTTTTAGAATGTAGTATGGTGATAAAACAGACCCTAGGTTTCTTTTATCAGAGTTTGAAAATATAAAAAAGAATCCTAATGAATCAGTGCATGATTTCAATACTAGATTTAACAAAACATTGAGAAGACTGCCTGTTAATTTGAGGCCATGTGATGAATCATGTCTGATAAAGTATTCAGATGCATTTGATAAGAAAGATGCTTACTATTTGAGGGATAAGAACCCTAGGACTTTGAGGCAGGCCTTTACCATGGCTCTGCAAATTGAGAACAACATTAAAGTAGTTGGAAAACCTCCTAAGAGGGAGGGTGTTAAACTGATCAACCCAAAGAAGCCTCAATCAAGTAAGGCTGTGGATCTTGAGGAAGTTGTAAAGAATTTGGCAGGGGTTGTCAAATAAATCTCATACAAATTAGCCCAGGTAGAGAAAGGAATTGGGAAGGTTCTCAAGGTCAGCATAGGGCAAAAAGGACAAGACAGACTTGTAAATCATCCTAGGGGTGATCAGAGGTTTGATGATAGAGGTAAATGACCCACGGGAGATAGATAACCCCAAGCTAGGGAAAATAGAGTAGTGCCTGGTCCTCTAAATGCCAGATTTTTTGTTGTTCAAGAGACAAATCAAATGGATTGGTGTGATAAATGCTTCTTACCCCACCTCCATGTGAAGTAGATCAAAAGTTGAAGAAGCTGATGATGATGATGATACTGATGATGATGCATGCATGGTGGACTGCTCTACAAGCTCACAACAAGGAGCAACTTCAACTGAGGTAATAAGTGCAAGAACTACTGCAAGTTTTTGGGACTGCATTCACCGGGTACCTCTTCTTCCTCCCTCTCATGCTTTAGAAATAGATATGGTACAAGCATTTGAACTTCCTAATAATGATTTTGAGTACCTAAGAGCTCTAATGATTAAGAAGTACGATGGAGGAATCCCATCAGAAGAGGATAGACAACTACTAATGAATGTTGTTGTGGCCCAAGAAAAAGAGTATAACACAAGAAGTAAAGTTGTCAAAGGGGCAGGGCCTCAAGCCAAACCAAAGACCCCAGTTCTCACCAATGTCCCAAAAGAGGCTCCAAAGAAAGATGCATCTGGAAAAGGCCTTATTGTCTCAAGTAGAACTGGTGTTCCCACCCATGCCCAAAATGTTAAAAACCTTGTGCCATCTGATGAGTTTGTCAACCTTTCTCCAAATGTTGCTTTTCCCAAATACATTCCCTATGACATTGCCCAAGTCTTGAGTCAGATCAAGATTTCTGTCCCAATTGTTGAACTGCTTAGGATTCCTGAGCACAAGAAGAGGGCCTTTGAGTATTTGGGGTTGGAAGAAGATAGGAGTGCCCAAGGCAGAAATATAAATAATGTAAACACCCCTCCTTCAACCATTGTAGACCTAGAAAAACCACCAGCATTAGAGGAGATAGGTGAACCACCTGAAGTCTACTTGGGGACATCTTTAGTTGAGTCTCAGTTAAATGTTGATCCATTTTTTACAACACTGATTATTAAAGACAGACTGCTGCACAATTGTATGTTTGACTCCAGAGCATCATGCAATGTTATGCCTCTAGAAGTCATGAATGAATTGAACATTAAAGTGACAACAACTTATGGCAAGTGTACTGCAATGGATTCTAGAGAGGTCCCAGTTGTAGGGTGTGTGAAAGGTTTGGTGGTACAACTTGCAGCTTATCCGGGTAAGAACCTGAAACTTGATGTTGTCATTGTTGATTGCCCTACCAAATGGGGCATGCTGTTATCAAGAAAGTGGGCTGCAAGTGTTGGTGGAAGTGTTCAGATGGATATGTCTTTTGCCACCATTCCAATTGAAGGCAGCCTTGTAAAGCTGTATGGAGAGAAGAAAATGTTGCACCTCATTGAAGATCCAAATAATGCTTCTTATGAAGTGTTATATGCTGATGTAGATGCAGATAACTTTGTGGGGTTTGCTGATGGCAAGGAGCACAAGATTGATCAGTGTAAATGTCTTGAACAAGTGGGTTTACCTTGGACCTTGTTATTTGATGGAGCTTGTTCCAAGTTTGGAAATGGTGCTGGCATTGTTCTGATTTCTCCAGGCCAAGAAGAGTTTGTCTTTTCTTTCAAACTTAACTTTGAATGCACTAACAACATTGTTGAATATGAAGCATTGTTATTAGGCTTGAGAATTGCATGGAAATATGGTATAAAGGATATCATTGTCAAAGGGGATTCAAAATTGATTGTCAAGAAAATTAGAAAATTGTATGCTACTAAAAATCAGAGAATGAAACAATACAAGCATGCAGTCTGGGATTTGATTGAAATGTTTGACTCTTTTAATATTGTGCACCATGATAGAAAGTTTAATGTTGTTGTAGACAAGTTAGCAGTGCTAGGATCCAGATTTGGGAATTGTACAGTGTCTCCATTTTGTGAGTATGATGTTGAAATACTAACAAGGCCATCTGTCCCTGATAATGTTAAAAATTGGCAAGTGTTTGATGATGATGCCCAGGTGAAATGGTTTCTATAGAACCAAGGTGAGTTTGCTGACCAAAATATAGATTGGGAACCAATGGTGTGTGTTGCTGAAGGAAAGGAAACTTTATTTGGCAAAGACATCATCCAACTGAAGACAAACATGATTCCCAGAGGTTTGGTGGCTCTTGAGTCAAACTTTGATAATGTTGATTGCATTATTAAAAGGAGTATGTTGGTTTCAAGAGATGTGGAAGAGCACGACCTGGGCACAAAGGAAAAGCCACGTAAAATCTGGTTAGGAAGCAATCTCAGCAAGGAAGAGAAGCAGTCCTATATTCAATTGCTGAGGAAATATCAAGACTGCCTAGCTTGGTCTTACTCTGAGTTGAAGGCATACAGGGAAGATTTGTTCCAACATGAGATTCCTCTTGAATCTAATGCAAAGCCTTTCAGGAAAAAATAGAGGCCTGTCAATCCACTCCTTTCTTTAAAGATGCCAGAATAACTGAAGAAGTTGATGGATGGAGGGATCATTCAGCCCACAAGGTACTCTTCTGGGGTTGCAAACCTAGTGCCTGTCAGAAAAAATAATGGTGACATAAGGTATGCGTAGACTTCAGGAACCTGAATAAAGCATCATTGAAAGATAATTACCCTCTGCCAAACATGGAGAATATGCTACAATTGGTAACTGGTTCTGAATTGTTATCCACTCTGGATGGTTTCTCTGGCTATAATCAAGTTGTTGTGAAGGAGTCAGAAAGAATAAAGACTACCTTTACTACTCCTTGGGGAACTTATGTCTATGTCAGGATGCCTTTTGGCTTAATGAATGCTGGAGAAACTTTCCAAAGAGCAATGGATGTAGCATTTGCTGGTTATATCAATGATTTCATTGTTGTTTATCAAGATGATGTAACTGTGTTTTCTAGAAATAGAAATGATCACTTGCAACACTTGGAGAGAATGCTGATAAGGTGTAGAGAGTATGGCATATCATTGAATCCCAAGAAGTGCCACTTTGGAGTGCAAAAGGAAAAGCTTCTTGGTCACATTGTATCAAAAGAAGGGGTCATGATTGATCCAGAGAGAGTGGAAGCCATCAACAAGGTTCCAATTCCAAGAACTAAGAAGGGAATTCAATCCTTCTTTGGAAAAATAAACTTTATCAGAAGATTTGTGTCTAACTTTGCTGAGCTGACCATCCCCATTACTAGTATGCTGAAGAAGGACCAAGTTATCAAATGGGAAGAAGTTTCCATTCAAGCTTTCAATGGGATCAAAGAAGCACTAAAGCATGCCCCTATTTTGGCAGCCCCAAATTACAAGAAGCCTTTTCAAGTGTTTTCTTTTGCTTCAGAAAACACCATTGCATCTGTTTTGTTACAGAAGGATGATGAAGGGGCTGAGAGACCAATTGCCTTTTTCAGTAAGGCATTGCAGGGAGCTGAGTTGAAGTACACCATCATGGAGAAGCAAGCATTTTCCTTGGTGAAAGAAACAAAGGTTTTCAGACCCTACATCTTGAGCTCTAAAGTTGTTGCTTATGTTCCCCACACCATGGTGAAAGACATCTTATCAGAGATGGAGGTCTCAAGAAAAAGATGTAGATGGGTGAACAAGTTGTAGGAGTATGACATGGATATCCAAACCATGAAATTGGTAAGAGGTTTGGGCCTAGCTAAGCTTATGGCTGAGAGAAACTTGCAAACTATTGAGGTGAATGAAGTAGAAGGAGAAAGGGTGGATGTCCTTGAAAAGTTGGTAAGTTCTGAATGGTACAAAGATATAATATTTTATCTCAGACATCTATGCTGCCCTGAATATTTGAGTAAAAATTAGAAAAGAGCTCTTAAGTTAGCCTCTCAAAAGTATGTCATTACTGATTTTGGGTTAGCTTGGAAGAACCCCAAGGGAGTGCTCTTGAGATGCATTACTGAAGATGAGGCCCCCAAAATAATTGTTGATCTCCATGGAGGAGTCTGTGGGGGACATTTTGCTGGAAGAGTTACAACACATAAAATCTTGAGGGCTGGTTATTGGTGGCCAACTCTCTTCAAGGATACAACTCTATTGGTTAGGAAATGTGAAAGTTGCCAGCATTTTTCTGGAAGAATGAAAGCTTCAGGCTCCCTTCCTTTGCAGCCTGTGTCAGTTGAAGCCCCATTCAGACAATGGGGAATGGATTTCATTGGGGAAATTTCTGATCCTTCCAGTGCTGGTCATAAATGGATTCTTGTAGCCACTGATTATTTCACTAAGTGGGTGGAAGCAATCCCCACCAAGAAGGAAACACACCAAGTTATCATGGACTTCATGCTGAATCAAATCATATGCAGATTTGGAGTGCCAGCTAAAATTGTTGCTGATAATGCCATGAGTTTCAGAGCCAAACCTTTGGTGGCAATGTGCAAAGAGTATGGAATCAATTTGACATATGCTTCTAACTACAATCCCCAAGGAAATGGACAAGCTAATTCCAACAATAAAAACTTGTTGAAGATCATTAGAAGAACCTTGGAGCTGAACAAAAGGAAGTGGGGTGAGCAACTGAAGTTTGTTGTTTGGGCTGACAGAATCACTGTCAAAAGAGCTACTGGTAAAATCCCATTTGAATTGGTATATGGAACTCAAGCTTTGCTGCCCCTCCATTTGCAATTGTCTTCATTTCAGTTTGTTCAACAAATTGAAGACCAAGAAGTTAGTCCATATGATGCTCGAATCAATCAGATTATTGAGTTGGATGAAGAAAGAAGGGCATCCCATCAGTGGCATGTGAAGTTCAGAGAAAAGTTGAAGAAGTTATTTGACAAAAAGGTGACTCCCAGAGCTTTCAGCATTGGGGATCTTGTGCTTTTATGGGATAGCAGGCATGAAGATAAGGGAAAGCATGGTAAATTTGATGCATTGTGGATGGGCCCTTATTCCATTGATATTCAAATTGGTGAAAATACCTTCTTCCTAAAAGACTTAGACAGGGAACTACTTGAATTTCCTGTTAATGGCAGGCATTTGAAACATTTCCTTGATTGATTTCTCAGAATCAAGGTATACTCCATTTGTACAGTGTATAGTTCTTTGTTCTCATTCTACTTTTTTTTTTGTTTGTTTTGATCCTTGGTGACCTGGTTTTGCTGGTTTCTCGGTTCATTTTTTGGAGGATGGTTATGGTTGTTTTGCTCTGCAAGCTTATTCTTTGACTCCATTGCCCAATGGTCTATTTTTGGCACTTGGTCTACTATTTGTTCTTGTGGCACTCACAGGGAGTGCCCATCCCTGAGTCGGAGCCGATGTTGGTGCTCAAATTAGTCTCACCCCATTTGTCATTGAAATTCCTCAGTTTGCGGCCTCTGTCATGTTTTCTATCTCCCCGTATTGATGCTTGAAGACTCTATCCTCCATTTGGTTGCCATGATCAGTCCCTTCCTTGGTCGAGGATCACTTAAAAGTCCAGAATTTGTTTTTTGTTCCTCTGTCCATCTGAAAGAGTCTGTAACTTGGGCGTAAAACTCAGGTTTTTCCTTTCCTTCCATTTTCCACAGTCACGTTTTGTTGTCCCTGTCATTTTTGTCCCAAATACCTATGGAAACATGATTGGATGTAGCTCAGAGGATCATATTTGAGCCTTATAACATTTCCAAATTCTCTGTCCTTGAAGAAAGATTCATTTCCGGGCTCAAATGGTGATTTTCCTACATTTTACGGTTTGACGGGTGTATTTTTCCTGGTCAAATTTACATCTCAGCATCAGTGGAAACATGGCCCTTTTTGGTTGGATGCGGCTCGGGGGCACTTTAAAAACTCTAAGGCTCACTTCAACCCAAAACTTGTCCACGTGGAGGAACGAAGCTCATTTAAAAATTCACCTTTTGGTTTGGCCTTGGAGTTGTGTCGGGGGGACACATGGAGGTTTCCACTGCTTTGCCCAAGACTTAGACAAATTTTTCATGCAGCCGGTACAGTTTTGGTGGACCATGGACACGTGGAGGGCTGGCACTCATTTGAGGATCCACCTCAGGGTCCCACCTTAACAATTGTGACAGGGAGACATGTGGAGGCTTCCACCAGCTCCGCTTTGTACTTAAACTTTTCAAAGAAATTTTCTAAGGCCTGGGACACGTGGTGAGCCCGTGCTTGTTCAGGGTCTCCACTCTTGGGCACCATCTCAAAGTTGTGCCATGAAGACACATGGAGGCTTCTGCCGGGTCTTCCCATACTTAGACTTTTCAAGCAACTTTCTAAAGGCCTGGGACACATGGAGGGACCGCACCTGTTTGGGGACCGGCCCCTAAGTTTTATTTTGAAGAAGCACCAGGAGGACACTTGGAGGCTTCCACTCACTCTGCCCTTTGCTTGGACTTTTCAATGGCCAAAGGAAAATGTCTCGGACCCTAGACACATGGCACCTTCCGCTGAACCTTCAACTTTTTTAACAACTCTACCAGACTGAGACACGTGTTGAGCCCGCACTTGTTTGGGGTCTCTACTTTTGGGGACCATCTCAAAATGTGCCATTGAAGACACGTGGAGGCTTCCACTGGCTCCTTTTTACACTGAGACTTTTCAAAGGCCAAAAGGCATTTTTCTTGGGCCCAGGGTACGTGGAAGGCTCGCGCTTGTTTGGGACTTGCCTCTGTGCTTCTCCTTTGTAGTTGCACCAAGGAAACACATGGACGACTATGATATAAAGTGGAAAAGGGGTAGAATCAATGGTTGTTGTGCATTTCACCTATTTTTCTACCATTTTTGCTCCAAGACTCCTGGAGACATGAATACGCACTATTTTTCATCGTTCTTTGATGAAATTCCTTGTCGTCTCTATCTGTAAGGTGCCATTGAATGGATTTGAAACTTAAATTGTGAGTCCAAGGATTGTTAAGGTCGATATTTTGAAGTTGGAATTGCTCAGGCACTTGCAAAAATGGGAATTACTAGAGGAAATGGATGCGGGGTAGAATTACAGAGGAAAGAGAGGGAAAAGGGATGAAATGATGAAAGTGCAGGCGCAAAAGATGAAAAAGGTGTTGCCTCGAGAGTGAAAAGGATTACCTGTCATATCCAGCTGTGCAGAGTCTCCGAAAAATGATTAAAAAGGGGGATTTCTCACATAACAGAATCAGAATGATTAGAAGGATTACCAAAAATTTGTGGCATGGCACCCTAGTCATTAGTCGAGGGCCCAAGAAATGTGATCAGTTCATAATTGGTCCACCTGGCAGCTTTCAAATCTGAATTTGTTAAACGTCACTTTCTAAAAAAAATGGTTAACAAGCAAAGGTCCCTACAATATTCTTCTCTTTTGGGGGGGAAAATTGAGTGAGAAAAATCTATAAATGCAATGAGTATACTCTTGCAAATGGTCGGAGTTTGAATTCCTAAGAGAAAATTTGAGAAAGCCGTCTTCGTGAGAGACCAAAGCCTGAGATACCTGTTATTTTCTTTGTGTTAGATTTTCTATCATGTCAAGTTGGTTACAGATGTATAGCCATTGACGAGCACTGAGATTTCTCTGGAAGCTTTCCCCTGCTTGATGAATCTAAGCAATTTTGAAATTAATTTGTGTCCAATCTCTAGCAATTTGTGTCTTCTTTGTTTCAGAATGTCTGCAAATAGTTTCTTTCATTCCTATTGCAATCTTACATTGAAATCTTTGTGAAATCACACAGGATCTCATCCCTGTGATAGTTTAATGGTATTTGTAATTTCATTTCAAGAAGAGCCTTCATCTTGGATGAGATAAACAAATTTAAAATCAATTCACTGTCATTTGTTGATAAAGATTGTCTGTAAGTCTTCGGGTGTACCTTAGGCATGATTGATCAGAGACTTTGGTGTTTAATTGAGTCTTTCAATTCGAGCCTTCGTGTTAGAGTCTCAAATATTATGTGAAAACGTGTTGATCTGGGCCTCCATTGAAGCACACCTTCTGGTTGAAGGAACATCTTAACTGTTCTGAAGTATTCTGTTGTTGAGTTGTTCATTGTTGCGAAGTCCCTTCAAAGATCTGGTATAATCAACTTTATCCTGCTTCATCTGCCACCAAAATTATTCAAAAACCATGAATCCACCCTAAAATACCCCTGTTTTTCCCTGTGTATCAACAAAGGAAAAAAATATACTTACTAAAATATGTAGAACAATTAGGATTTCTTAATGTCTTCAGTAACCTTAGCCTTGTGTTGAAAGTATCTCCATCATTTAGAAGTGACAGCTCTTAAGAGTTAAATTATGGAGTACTGACCATATTTTCACAAGGTTTTCTTCATAAAATTTGTGCAAAAGAAGGATATCTCCATCTCCTTCATCAAACAGAGGTTACACTAAGGGTCCTCTCACCCTGGTCGAAGAGGCACAACCTAAAGTAGTGAGGACAGGTCAAATCCTCTTAAAGGTGTTATCCATCTCTCCACAAATCTGAGTAACAAAGGGCCAGTTAGATCTCATCCCTGGCTACAAAATGACACACACTATGATCTATCTGTCTCTAAGCTCCATGTCCAATCTGTGTTGCTTGCTCAGCTTGAAAGGGAGAACAAATTTGGATACCAACCATCCACCACTCAACGTCAATTGCTAATATTGTCCCAGTGAGAAAGAAGAGTGGTGAGATTCGCATTTGCGTGGACTTTCGAGATATGAACCAAGCCTCTCTAAAAGACAACTACCCATTGTCGATTATGGACCATATCTTGCAAGCGGTAAATGGTTCAAAAATGATGTCTATGCTCGATGGGTTCTCGGGGTACAACCAAATTGAAGTTGTTAAGGAAGATCAATTCAAGACCGCCTTCACTACCGCATGGGGCACCTTTGCCTATCATCACATGTCATTTGGCTTGATGAGTGCAGGTGCAACATTTCAACAGGCCATGGACTTAGCTTTTAAAGACTTAAGGGAAAATGTATAGTTGTGTACCTTGACGATCTAATAGTGTACTCCAAGAAAAGAGGTGAACATTTGCAACTTGAACAGGTATTGATTTGTTGCAGGAGGCATCATATATATTCGAACCCAAAGAAGTCCATATTTGGGGTTACTTAAGGAAAACTCCTTGGTCACATCATGGCCAAGGAGGGCACCAAGATTGATCCAGAAAGGGTGGAAGCTATCCAAAGGTTATCTCTACCTACCAGCAAGCCATGTGTGCATTCCTTCTTCGGCAAAGTCAACTTCTTGAAGAGATTTGTACTAGATTTTGTAGAGCTCGTGAAGGATATTGTAAATATGATGAAGCCTAAGGGGTCCTTCGAATGGAGCAATTTGGGAAAGGAAGCTTTTGAGTCTATCAAAGTTTACATTGCCAAAGCACCTACCCTAGTATGCCCTGACTTCGGCAAGGAATTCATTCTCTATTGTTATGCTTCTGAACACACTATATTTGTAGTCCTAGTGCAAGAAAATGAAGATAAGGTACAATCACCAATAGCATTCATGAGTGCCCCCCTAAAGGCACATGAACTTAATTACTCTCAACACGAGAAGAACACATATGCGGTAGTAAGAACACTGAAAATTTTCAAATTTTACCTTCTGGATTCTCATGTTGTGGTCATGCTCCTAAGTCCAGCAATTAAGTCTATCCTAATGCAGCAAGATCCAGGGGCAAAAAGAGGAAATTGGATTTCAAAGGAATAGGAGTATGATCTAGAAATCAAATCCTCCGAGCTGGTGCGAGGGAATGGATTGTGTGAGTTTTTTTCTCGAGAAGAGTGGGAGGACTATTCAAATCGTTATAACGGGTTGATCAAGGATCTTCCCCTTGTGCTTTTTGTAAGTACAACTAATCCATGGTATAATGATATAGCTTACTTCTTGACCTGTGGAGATTGCCCTCCTAGCCTCGATCAAAAGCAAAGAAGAACTTTGTGACTTAGAGCTGCAAAGTATGTCATTTGGGGTAATGTTTTATACAAGAAAGAACTAGATGGCACCTTATTGAGATGCGTGGAGGAACAACAAAAGAAGATCTTCAAGGCATATCATGATCAAGTGTGCGAGGGTCACTTCTCTACGATGGTCACAACACACAAGATCTTAAGGGGTGACTAATACTGGCCTACTCTATTTTGTGATGCGTACAAATGGGTTGGGAAGTGTGACCCATGTCAGCAATTTGTATGAAGGCCTAGGCTCGTTGCTCTACCACTCCGGCCCGTGATCATTGAAGAGTCTTTTCAACAATGGGGTCTTGATTTCATTGGTGTGTTAAATCCTCACTCCATCGTGGGCCACATGTATGTACTTACTGCCATGGATTACTCCACAAAGTGGGTAGAAGCCATTCCGACGAGGCATGCAAATTCTAAAATTGTGTGCAACTTTTTGAAAGAAAGTATCATTGTCAGGTTCAGGTGCCTAACAAGATCGTAGCCACCTATTTCTCCTCAAGTGGGCTAATGAATTTTGGCTCCAACCATGGCATTTCTTTGTCTCGCTCTGTTGATTACTACCGGCAAGGCAATGACCAAGCAGAGTCTAGTAATAAGAATATGGTCACAATTGTTCGCAAACTAGTGGATGTCAATCAAAGGGATTAGCATAAGAAGCAATATGATGCCCTATGGGCTGACCGAAGCACACCTAAAAAATATTGGGACTTTCTCCTTTCCAATTGTACAGGACTGGAGCTCAAATCCTCATTACTCAAGAGTTGTCTGCCTTGTAACTTGTGAAGGCAATAAAAGATGAAGAGTATTCATATGCTCTTAGTAAGCAGATATGCTACTTGGAAAAGCTCCACGAAGACAAGTTGGTAGCAGTGGACACATTGAAGAAACATCAATCCAAGGTAAAAAGAATCTTCGATCGGAAGACACAAGATAGAAGCTTTCAAATCGGAGAACTTGTCTTGCTCTAGGATAAAAGAAGAGATCCATCTCTCTTTCATGGATGGATTTGCGAGCTTAATCAACTCTGCTAATCAAGAGAAGACCTCTTTCATGACACCATGGGGAACATTTTGTTATACTGTCAGTGCCTTTTTAGCCTTAAAAATTCCAGGGCCACTTATCAATGAGAAATGACACATATATTCCATGATTATATCCACAAGATCATCAAAGATTACGTTGATGACATCTTGGCTAAATCTAGCTATCGCTCTTCCCCCATACCATGGACCTACGAACACTATTTGAATGTTTATGCCAATATCATGTGCACCTCAATCCCAAAAAAAATGTGTTTGGGGTCACAACCAATATACTCCTTGGATATATCATCTCACAACGTGGCATTAAAATCGATCCTAACAAAATTAAATCCATAGTATATATACCTCTGCCTAAAAGTTTTTCATCAACTACAATCATCACAGGGAAAAATTCAAGCTATTTGGCGATTCATTACACAACTCGCTGATAAGACTCAACTATTTACATGACTCATGAAGAAGGACACTAAATTTGTTTGGGATGAGCAATGTCAACAAACATTTGATGACATATAAATCATACCTATTACACCCACCTTTCTTAGTCCCTCCACTCGTTGATCAACCTTTCTTATTGTACATTTCCACTACATTTCATGCCTTAGGCACTCTACTGGCACAAAACAATGATTCTCAACGTGAAAGAGTAATCTATTATATTAGTTGAACGTTACTCTCTTATGAATGCAACTATAGCAATATAGAAAATCTATGTCTTGACCTTGTCTTTGTTGCAGATAAATTATGTCACTATCTTCTCAATACTGAGGTACATATCATCACCAAGGTATATCCATTATGATACCTCTTGTCTCATACACATTTTTTGGGACATCCAGTGCATTGGGTTATGCTTCTTACCAAATTTGATTTCAAGTTCATACTACAAAAATTAATTAAAGGCCAAATCATCGTTGATCAATTAGCCACGAAACCCCTCTTTGATGCATCTCATATTTCTGACTCTTTCTGTGATGACTTCACTACCTATAATATTGATTCTGACACATGGACAATGTAATTTGATGGGTCTTGTTATCACTCAGACACAGGGGCTAAGATTGTCTTCATCACCCCATAGGGTGACCCACTCTCCTTTACATATAAATTAGGGTTTTCATGTGCAAATAACATAACTAAATATGAATCCCTCATCCTTGGTCTTCTCACCGCTCAAAAATTACTCATTCGCAACCTATGTATAACACGGTGATTCTCAACTCATCATAAATAAGGTAAATGATACATATAATACAAAATAAGAACACTTAATCCCATACAACACGCTTGTCAAATATGTCTTGGCTACATTTTAATCCTACTTTCTCACTACTATTCCTCGTAAGGATAATCATCATGTAGATGCCATGGCTAGTGCGACATCACTCATTCGATAAGATATTATTGATGATGAGCAAACTACATTCATCATTAGACACTTGCAACATCCTTTTGTCTCTGATTTACCTCTTGCAGCTTGCACCATCTTGTGCAATCACGATAATCCTAAATGGTTTACTCCTATTTATAATTTCTTATATAAACAAACCATTCCGTATACTCTACAAACCTCATGAAGCTCATCATTTGTGACGTGAGGCTACTCGTTAAGTCATTTTAGACACAAAATTATTTAAGAGTGCCATTTATGGTTGAATCTTACATGTTGAACCCTGGTCATTGGTGTTATCATTGATTTCAAGTGGCATTGATGGAAACATAGTGAAAGGTGAAGTGAGACATTGTAAGGAAGTTCAAGATGGTCTAAGTGCTCTGTAGACTTGGTTGGTGAGGTAGGAGTCCAATGGAAGCATGGAAATGTCAGGTATGCCTAGTTTATATATGATAAATGTCAGTTATGATGGTATAAACATGATAACAAGATCCTACAGTGAGTACCACGTCAGTTAGTGGAAGTCTCAGGTTAAAATGATTCATTTAGGTCAGTATTCCTATATACTAGTAGGGTTTTAACCATAAATGAATTATGGGCTTTATTTGTGACTTCTGGCAACATTTTGTGTTTTTGGTGTTTTCCCATTTCGTTTTCTGTGAAATTTCTCTGGATCAATTCCTTTGCCGGTTTGGCCTAATTCTTGGCCTGGAGTATCTGGAGATCACCTATGCACATTGTGCCAGAAGGAATTTGCCATCATAGGTTTGGTTCCTCTAAGAAAAATCATGGGAAATCATGCACCAAAAAGCTGTCTTCTGGGCTGGCATGCAAAATTTCAGGTCCTCAAAAGGTCATTTGGGCAAGTGAATCATGGATTTTTGGAAGCAGCAGGTCTTCTTAAGAAGTTGCATTTGGACCTGCCTGGCAAGGTACTTAGGTGTCAAGGAACAATATAGTGTCTCACTTAAGGTAAACAATGGGAAGTAATTTTCGAATAGGATTCCAATCATTGAGCTAGTTGCGGGAAATTTTCAAGTCACCTGGACATGTCATTGAAAAGATATGAGCATTTTTAGTGAAGCAAAATTTCTTAAAGCCTTCTAATGTGTGTTATTACCTAAATCGATAGGAGGAAGAAGAAGGTGTTTTTGGCTTCAAATAATCCTTATTTGATAACTTATCAAATAAGGTTCTTTAGTGGATATAATGGGATTTTTGGAGTTGCCTTGATCAGGTGTGTGAATCAATCTTCCATTTGAATTGACTTTTAAAATCTAGGAGTTCAGGTCTTATTGTCCAAAATAGTGTTTACCCACCTTGAGTTGCTGAAGTAATAATGCATTGAATGTAATACTTTAGTGATATTGCATTCAATAATTCTTGGCTCATTGTCAATAGTCAACAAAGGGAATTGGACATCTCATTCAGTTGGAACATTTGGGTAAATTCTTAAAATTAAATAAATGATTCACTTATTCAATGACTAGCCACCTTCATGTCAAGAAGTGCTTCACACATTTGGGATGAGAAATGAGTCACTTTCTTGGAGTATTAAGGGTGAAGAAATTCAATTGATTTTGTGGCTAAGGTCATTGCATAGGCTGTGAGGCTTGAGTTAACTCAAGGTACCATATTTGAAATGGAGATAAATTCCAAGGTTTATTTCAATTGATAATTTTGAGCTGCACAATTGATAGTTTGCCTTAGCTTCTCTTCTCAAGTTATGAACTGTACTTGCTAAGATTAATCAAGGAATATCCCAAAGGCTCTATGACAAAATCATTGTTTGATGAAATTAGGGGCTGCCTTTTGTGAATGTATTGTTAATCATATTAAAATGCATTCTAAAGACTTGAATTTAAGTGTCCTTAGCTTGAAGAGGATTGAAGTGACTAGTTGCAAAAGGTGATGGTTACTCTAAAGGTCTTCTAGACTGGATTCACAGCTTGATGGAGATGATTTGGATGAATTTAAAGGATGAATAATACATGGAGAAGTGAAGCAAGGTGTGACAAATCCACAGAAGTTTAAAGTTTCAAATTTCTTCATATAATGATAAATAAAACATCATAATTAGAGCTATCAAGCATGACAGTCTTCTACATCCTGAATTATGCAGATTTTTATGATTAAAATCCACTGTTCATGTTCCGGTTTCCATCTTTGTCTGAATAAAATTAGTGAAAATTGAATCTCATCTCTGTGGAATACAAAGGAAAAGGTTAAAAAAGGAATTTTATTGATTGATCAAGTATACAAAGAGAATTGCTTGGCATAAATTATAAAACCCCCATCTACAGTCAATCATTTGACAATTATATTAGCATGTACACTCTTTATTACAAATTGATATGAGTCTTGGATTGGTTTAAGTTTCTAAAACTTGAATAAAGGTCAATGATCTTCTGCATGATTTGAAAATGTCTCTACAAAGGATACTCGAGCACATTTAGTTGTATGTTCTTGTTAAAATCTGCAGTGTAGAGTTGAAGTAACTATGCTACAAGACTTTGAATTGGAAATGTTCTTGCTATCTTAGTAGAGTATTTAGGATTATTCTTGAATATCTTGAATGCAAAATAAAAGATTTATCAGTCTAAAAACATAAGAAATGGTCAAGACACAATGTGTTTCCTTAGTATATGAAGGTAAATGTTGATTAAATGCCTTGAATTCAAAGTAGTGCATCTAATAAAGAGCAACATGAGCTAACTTCTTCTTCAAACACATTTAACATCCTCTTGAATCGTGGGACATTGAAAGATCACTCTTGAGAATAGATGCATGAGATGCTCTTTCAATTTCAAGAAGAATATAAAAAGAAATTGACTTGCCTTAATCTTTTTGAAAACTCCTTATCTCAAGCTTGAAAAAGAGAAGAGAAAGTTGAAATGTGAAAAGGCGTGTTTTGATGCTTAAGGTTGGAAAAAGGACTTAAAATGGTTGTGCAAAATGATATTTTTAAAAATTAAATTTAGTGAAGTTGAAGAGACAAATTTTTTCTCCTTGGAACTCAAATTGACTCTCTAAAAAGAAGTGTTAACAAGTGAGCTTTGGTGGTGTGTATGGAGATTGCTTGATGATGAAGCTCAAGCTATTAGAATAGTGAGACAAAAAAAGAGTAAAACAAATAACTATGATCACAAAACAATGAAGTGTGTGAAAAATCAAAAGAAATAACAATGAACAAAGATACAAGTAAAACAAAGAATAGATTGAGAGTGAGTTGAGCATAACATGAAAACAATAAATGTAATATAAACAGTAAAAGAAGAATTCAGACATGAATGAAATGAAATTGATATAGATAGTGTGAAGGGAAAATAGTGAACTTAGAGAGACAAATCGAGAGTTGTGATCAAAGGAGAAGAAAAAAATTGGGTGAGAACAGGGTGCTATGATCAAGAATTGAAGTGGTTATAATAGTTTGAAATAAACTCAGAGGATAGTGGATGTGTATGATATATAGGAACAACCTATGATTTTCATGAGAGTATGAAAACCAAAGATGGTCTAATCTAGAAGGTGAATACAACGAGTTTGGTAAATTTTTCATAAATAATAATTCTGAGGACAGGTTTAGGAGTGAAAACAAAGGTCAAGGGTGTTGATTTGTGGAGCTAAATGGCTTCATAAATAGCATGTTTTACAAACTTGTAGGTTTACACAGTAACCAATGTCAGTCACCTGAGAGAAACTAACATCGGTTACATGTACATTAATGTTTTTATTTTAAACGTGGGATTATATTTGAATGTTGGTTATAAAGGTGATCGGAGGGTTGTAAATGCATATCTAAGTTGCCCTAATGTTTTTATATGCTTATAAGCTAGAAAAACTAGGGTTAGAAGAAAAGTATAGAGATTATTGTAAGAAGGAATTATTGGAGAGAGCTAAGAGAATATTGTGAAGGAAAAGTATTGTACATCTGGGAGAGGTGGAAGATTGCAAATCTTCATTGTATTTCCTCTGTAAAGCAAATAATAATATATTAGTTGTTTCTTGGTGGACGTAGCCCACACTGGGTGAACCACGTTATATCTTGTGTATTTTAATTTTGGTATAATTTTCATTTTTTATTGCTTGTATGTTTTAATTGAATATAGATCGGTTATTTTATGCCCTATGGGATTATCATACTAGTTTGTGTACGTCTACAAATGCAACTCCTTTTTACTTGGTCTACGGTACTGAAACCGTCATCCCACTTGAGCTTGAGATACCCTCATTATGGGTCTCACTTAAAGGTATACATAAGGACAAAAAATATCATGAAAATCATCTACATGAGTTAGAAATGCTAGACTCTAATTGTGTTCAAGCACCCGAACATATTCGCATGTATCAATCTCGCATAGTGCACACATACAACCATGAAACCTTTCCTCATGAATTTAATATTGGTGACTTGGTTCTGAAAGAGAATCAGAAGAACACAAACGTCAAAGCTCCACTTAAAGGTAAATTTAAGCCAAATTGGCCTGGTCCTTATATTATCACCGAAAAACTTGGTGGTGGAGTGTATTATCTCACCACACTTATGGGAAAGCCATTCAAAAACCCACTCAATGTCATGCATCTTAAGAAATACTACACCTAACAGCTATGCTCACTACCTGATGATGCACTCTAGTCTCACAATCTCTACTATATAGTTAAAGGTATACATCACAAATGGACTACATCGCTTTCCCATACCCAACCATTCAATCCTTTTCTCATGTGAAATTCCTAGGTTAGTGATATACGTTTTATTCTACATCATCACTTTCCCTACTCATCTTGTAATGATATACACTTTAGGATAAACCATCACACATACTCACGCTTCATCTCTATGTTGCACATCATCACTTCATACTCATCACATCATAATACATACAACACATAGTTCGACCATTTCCCGATGACAAACTCTCCTTTGCGGTTCATTCTTGACTACTGAGGGGGCATAAACAAATGAACCTCATCACATACAATTCCATTCACTCACAGGGCACATGGCTCCTATCATTCACTTTACATTCCATTCCATTCATCCACAACATGATGCATATCTTGGTTGCATTTAATCTTGCTTGCATTTACTCCTACATGTTCACTTTATTACACATGCTAGATACATATATTGTATGTCATTATCTTTATCATAAAAACATGCACATTCACTTGCCTTTCTAGTTGTGATCATAGATTACACAGGTCCATTACACGTAGCATGGATGCTTGGCACCAGTCCCACAGAGGTTCATGGGGGCATCCAAATTCATACACTACAGGTGTTATTATTTCATTTTTGTTCATAGAACACTACTTTATTGGTTTGCACATGCTTTGACATATGTTTTAGCTTTCTAATGTGCTAACGGGTTCTTCATGTGCAACATTATTTTTCTGGATTATTTTCCACCATGGTTGTATGCTACTTTGCTTATACATATTTGTCATTGTATGCCTTCGCATGGAGGATTTTCCTTTGTCTTGTGTGCAAACTTGTTTTCTTACAGCCACTATGGCCTTGATTGTCTTGCAACGAGCGTGAGGTGATGGTCTAGAGTGTTTGCAACCCGTCTCTGTGACGGGTATAGGTTGAGTGTTGATTCTTGGGAGTTTACATTATTTGCTTACATCATTAGAATCTGCGTAGAATAATTGTCTTCTACATGCCATGTTATACATTTATAAGGACTAAGGGACTTGTTTCAAAAGTCACAAGTGGTTGTTATGACAAGTGCCTTGAGACTCTATCAAGTTACATCCCCTCCTCCCCCTGTTAGGTACATATAGGTGGTTGAGTTACAAGTATATGAGAGAGTCCTAAGGAGTTTTGAGAGTGCATTATTCATACATCGAGGATGGAGGAAGGAATGCCCCAAAAAAGGGGGAGAAACATCCTGGTTTGTATCAGTCACCCCATGCAAGGTATGACAGTACATGAAGAACTTTGGTACAATACAATCTTCAGTAGTGTTGTTTTCTTACAAAAGCATGAAGTTGGGTCCATGTTTTCTTATTGATTCCTCCTATATTTTCACCGCCTATAACTCAAGTGGAATATAACACAATTCTAGTGATTTGACTAAGTATTTAGGTGTGACAAATATTTCATTACTTTTTTTGATGCATGACTGAATGCTTGACATGGTTTGTTGGACATATGAATGGATAAATAGAACTAGTATTGTATTCCAAGCTAGAGATAATTACAGGTTAAGATTTGATATACTAGGTCATTCTAGGTTTCTAGACTCACATGTTGAATGATATTCTCTTTATGGTCACCCAAAAAACTAGACAGCATATATTTCCCTTTCAGTTGATAAAAGGAATCCGAGGTTTTACCTAAAATGAGATGGTGTAACAGTTGGAATGATTTTGTTTTGTATACTTCTTGCTGATAGTGTGTCATGAGAATGGTATTGAAGGGGAGGTGAGACACATGATCAAGGGTTTAACAATCGAGTGAAGGATCCTTATCTGACACCTTTTCCCCTACATTACAGAGTTCAGGTGCACAACTTCCTTTTTCCTTTTGTAGTTTGAAGACCCTATCTTCAAGAGCATGCATACGTCAGTGTCTTTACACACATTTTTTAGACATATACAGTTTGGAAGTTTGGGGATTATTTGATTGTCTTATCTTTTGTAAGATACTCATCTTTTATGGGAAGAAAGCAGTCAGACATCAACAACAACATCATGTGACATCACACACATTTGAGTCTTGAATCATTAAAGGTACATCATACAGTTACATTGCTAAAAATTGTGCTTCTACCTTAGGCTACACAAAGTTGTCATCACATTAGGTTTGAGCAAGGGCATGATATTTGAATCTAGCAAACTCCAGGAAATTTGGCACTGAATGTTTTAGAATAGTATCATAATGACAACGGTCCTCCAACATCAATCAACAAGAATTATTAGGATTCCATAGGTGAAAGCTCCTACTTTATGTTACCAAACAGTCCCTACTGACCAGGAAAATGTACAGTCCAAAGACTAATATAGAGACAAAATCATGCACTTTGAGTTTATTATCTCGTCTTGATTGCATACTACTATTCATATGGTTCCTAAGTAAGAAAAAGTACTAATTAAGCCATGTCTCTGACCACATTTTGTTTTTTTATGATTGCTAATTTCGGTATCGCACCTTGTACTGTTCTCAGTGTCTGTATTTTCATACTTTTGGCATTTTTCATTTATTGGATTGGATCACCCATCCAAGATGCCAACACTAGGCAGCCCCCATCCCCTCTGGACACCCTTGTCCTTTTTGTACTTTGGTCTCACTTTCTGGGTCCTTTCTCAGCCATTTGATCATCTTATCTTTTTGGTAGTCGACCCTTTCAGGGTTGATTACAAAATTCAAGTGAGGGAATCTATAAAAATATAAAATTATGTGATCATAATAAGGGACCAAGCATTAAACATCTACTATCTCCACCTAAGGTTGCATACATCAAAGTCATATATATATATCCATTTGAATCCATCTAGCTCCATCACAAGGGACAAAGGCTGGTTCATCTGCATCACACTTCATAGGAGGGGAGTTTATTGTTTCCATTGACACATTATTTACATTCTACATCTAGCTACTTGCTCGCTATTTCACATTTGACTGACACAAGAGAAACCTAGGGCACAATTTCACACACACACACACACACATAGAGAACTACATTGGGCTTGAGATGTAGTTCAACACTCAATGATAACTCCATCATTTTGGAAACTTAAGAAAGTTTGACCCCTTCATTAACATTTTTCATTTTTAGGTTTTGATATTTTTTGGGGGTTTTTAAGTGATTCATTCATTCCAGATTTATAGAGACATTTGGTAGAATTCAACAACATACACACAAAAAAAGGAGAATAAGTTTGAACCTCTTTCAACACCTCATAGGCATTTTTATGAGAATCTACGTAGACCAAGGTGCTCACTTGCGCTCTAGGGCACCCTAGGCACCCCAGTCTAACCAAATCACTCTGGGCAACATTTTCTCAGGCTCCTTTGCGACGGTCTCCCATTCATGTTCAACCAGACTTCATTGCAACACAATCCTGTGGTATCTTCGAATCACCTAAGGCTCTTCCAACCCTCTTTGAACATTAGGGTTTTGGATTTTTATTGCTTAGTTTGATTGAGTTATTTCCTTCATTTATTTATTCATTATTTACTATAAACTTGCATTATATTAGGCTAGGATATTACATTTTAGCATAATCAAGGTCCATTTTGACTAATATTTAATACCCTTATATATGAACTCGAGTGATAAGTAACCTTTGGTTTTTTATTTAATGTGGTGGAGATCATCTAATGGTAGTCATACACATCTAACAGAATCTCATCCCTTCACTACCTCCTCAAATGGATTCTTAAATAAAAATAACTCACTACAAAGATGTCATGTGCAATGATTTGACAGAGCTAATGTAGTGCCACATGGATGCATTATTCATTTTTTTGTTTCCAACTGGTAACATGCCATATAAAGTGGCAAAAAATGGGAATAAAGCACTTGGATTTTACACTTTTTAAGAAACAATCTCACCCATTGATCCCTACCCTTGATCAACAACATGGTTGATTTGGATTTTACAAATTTCTAAAATAATTGTCTTATATGGCTTGAAAATTTAAAATATGATTCTTTTCATGGAATATGTTATTAAACATTTTTACATGACACCTATGATATTAATTGACTTTTTCCACAATGTCCTCGTTGCTAAAATCAACTACCCTCTACACACACAAAAATTTTAATGAATTGGTAGTTAGCGCATTTAATTCTGATAAATTCCTTACCAAATTTATGAGAATAGGTAGCCCATATACTTGACCCTCTCTCATCTTTTTTGACTGCTCCCTCAAAGTCCAAAGCCACACAATACCAATATTTGAAAATAACAGACGTAAGAATATACACATGATAATGTTTCAAATTTAATGAGTGTTAAGAACTTAAAATTCTAAGAAGGTGGTGCCAAATAAATTTTTTGAAGGAAAAATATTGTAACTACTATCTTTTTTTGAGCACGAAAGTATTGAAAATGGATAAAGAAATATAAATAATTCATTCTCCCAATAGAAACCCATGGGTGGTTATTTCGTATTTTAAATATATGACCCCTGTAAACATGTGCTTTGAAAATATCTCCCACCACGGTTAAAAGTTGATGATCATTTACATGTTTGCCATGTTTTTAGTTGTAAACTACTTATAACTTTTTTAAAAATAGTCTCGCATGACTTGCATATTTAAATTATGATAGTCATTTCTTATATAGATTTATATACAAATTATTATTATTACGAAAAAATATTGATAATGATCAAAATACAGATAAGGTTATCTTTAATAATATGTAAATAGTATTTTTAAAATATATTTTGAAGGGTAATATTAAAAATTACCGACATTTAAAACTTTTTTTATGAGCAAAGATGACCATCAAATTTAAACCCTGCTTCCGACCACAACTAGATTTACCACGTATCTTTAAATGTGAATTAAAAAAATAAACAAAAAAGACCTTTTGCCATTTAAGGACATCTATAAGCAAGTATCAAAGTTTTATAAACGAAAGCCATACTACATAAAATAATGAATCAATATCAACAATTAATTAATTATACATCCACCCCAAAATGTTCACATGAACAACTAAGATGAGAATATTTGAGAGGGAAAAGGAAATGAAGACCCCGTGAAGTCTGTTTGGACCCACGAATAAAATAATGTTTGGTCAGTAATATATTTTATGTCAATCCCTTGGATAATTGTTAGAATTACTGAGCCAAATTTTGAGGATTGGGAGGCCATTATGTCCAAAGCATATGTATTTTTGTGTATGGAAGAAAGATATTTTTTTAATTCCTCACTACATTTGTTCACAACAAATGGTTTCCTCGACTTACATAACTAATAAATGTTAAAGCCATTGAATGTTCCTATTACCTATTGCAATGCAAAAAATACAAGATGAAATGCCTTGTCTAACATAGATGATGATCAATTGCAAGTCAAATTTCTTCTCTACAAGGGATAAAAGGTTATCCTTACTGCCAACTTGTGGGTAGACATTGGGCTTGTCAGTGATATAATCGAGCAAGTTAAATCTACTGTTTATAAAGATGGTGAAAAACCACCTAACCTACTAGGGTTTGTGGTTATCATATTAAAAAACCACATCATCCCAACATTGGATGTTGACTCCCCCCAATATGTCACAATATTTCTATTTTACTACCACAAGCACACAAAAAATCCCCTCAAAATTGTGCGGGTGCCAACTATATATAAAATACAATGACTAACATTAGGAAAATCAACTATTGACATTACAAGTATTGAGTGATAAGAAATTACTTTCAAAATTATCTGTAGAGTATGTTGCATTAATGATTTGTACATCACATACCATTTCTCCTTTAAAAGGTTCAAAAAAATGACACGTGGTCAGTATGAAAATTACTAGAAGAAAGAAGAGGGCTGACCACGTTCCTTCCTACAATTTTCACACCCCTAATATTTTCCTCCATCAATCCCTTGCTTCATCACCCTCCTTCCTCATACAATATTTTACCTTGATTGCTTCAACTCTAACTTCTTCAGTTTATTTAACATAAATGGTTAATATCTACCTAGGGGTAGTAAGAAAAGGTAGATTATCCTAATTAATTAGTTTCCAAGGCTAATTATAGAAATATTAGGAATAAACATTAAGTAATGATAAACAATGATGAATAAAATAGATAAACTACATGAAATAAGAGAGAGAAGATTACTTAGCTGATATCCTACTCTGTGTGATGATCTAGGTTGGTCTAATGACTGAAACAAGTTGACAATGACCTGATAGAGCCTCTTCATTGAAACTATGTTCTAAACTGCTGCTTAGACCAAAGCGGATGGCATGGGCTAGAGCGTACCCCTATTATGGCCCTTTCTATATGCTCATCCGTATAGATTATTAGCTTCTAATACTTTTTAAGTGTGTGGATTGTATTATGATATGCTCCAGTATGAAATGTGAACCTCCAAAACTTCATGATACTCGATGTGTAACTGATTGATCCTTCAAAACCCTAGATATCAAAGAAGTCCTACAAAAAAAAAAATAGGTGGGTTTTGAGCACCCTTGTGCACTGCTGATGTCACCACTACTCTAAAGAGGGATCAAACCTCATATACTTCTCACCTAACATGTGATCTCTAAAATGTAATGCAACTAAATAAATAATCATGATCTTACAACAATGAGATTGTATTTGCACCTTTGACATAACTTGTCTTGGAATGATGATATGTTCCTTGTATTTGTAAATCTTAGTGGATGACTTCCCTAGAATGAGTGTGCAGAGTATATGGAACTCAAGGGACTCTTAGAATGCATTTTCTTGAGATTTATCTTAGTGTATGCTCATTAGGATATTTGGGTGTCATGTGTGCATCATCTACTCTTTGATAATAGACAAATAACTAGCTTATATATATGTGTTCTTGATCTTGAAAAATTGAATAAGGGTGGCTAGAAGTGTACCAAAGGGATTTGAATTAGGAAAAGTGTTGTTTGAGGGAAAAAGGGACCAAATCAGATGGGAAGTGTCATAGCGTACAAATGTCATGGCCCTTTTTGGGAGCTTTAATACAAGATGTATTCTTAGTGATTTGGAAAGTGGGATTATATTGTGTAAGGGTGTATCCTGATTCTATGGACTAATATGACCATTGTGTGAATAAATGAGTTGTGTATGTAAGCAAGAATTTTTTACCATTATGTGGTTTGTGTTGTCATTGATGCCAATCCCATTAATGGCAAAGGGTTTCATGGTGTCATATGGTGTCTAAAGGGTGCTAGATTAGAAATTTGTGAATGTTTACAAAAATAAGGTATGTGAATCCACTAAAGGTTGCTACAATGGCTAAAAGAGCAAGAAAATGGTGTCTTCATATCTTTGATGGTGCATTCAAGAGAGGATGAGTAAGTCTTTTCCCTCTAAATGTGAAATATCCAAGAGGAATGTTGTCTAGACATTATAGATGGTGTTCACTTGCAAATAGTCTTATGAAGTAGGTTGGTTATACAAGAAGGATATGATAAGACCATGAGAGACTGAGAAGGAGTTTGAGGACCATGTTGAAATGGTTTTCATCACCTGTAAGGCATGTAAACAAGGTAAGAGAAAAATTCATGTGCTTGCAGTTAGAGTTGGGTAGTACAAACCCAGGGGGTCTATAAGGAGCATGATTATATGTTTGATTTGATTATGTAGCATGTTGAAGTTTTCCATTTTTGCACTAAAGAGGATCTTTATGAAAAGTGGTGCTAAAGTGGATATCTAAGCTTTGAAAGTCAGAATTTGGATATGAGAATGGCCTAGTAAGAGAGGTATTGCATGATTGAAGACAAAACAAATGTGCTCATGTCTAGGGGGATCTGATTTTTCTAATCATTACAGGTCATTGGATCTTTTTTAGGCTGTTGAAAGAGTCAAAGACAAGAAAATATAGTCCCCGGGGGATTTATCTGAGTCATGTAAGTTAAATTTTGCATTGTTTCCATTGTGTATTGTCTTTTTTTTGTCATGTTTCATGTCTAGGAGTCTATGTATCCTTTTTCATAGATGTAAAAATGTGTGGGAGAGAAGCATCAGAAACATAGAGTTGAGGTCATGTAGGTATGTTTGTCATATGGTTCCATTAATGTTTCTGAAGATGGTTTTCATCAATGAAAAATGGGGAGATTATTGGCCATTGTGTGGTTGTGTTGTCATTAATTTCAACCCCATTCACGGAAAAGGGTTTCATGGTGTCATGTGTGTCTCTCTATGATGTTTTTTCAGGTGTCAAGCATGAAGTTCATATGGTTTGGTGAAGTTCAGTGTAGTCCTGATACATGGTTAAGTGAGCTAAGTCATTGTTTGAGTTCTATAGAATATGTTAGAAGCTATCATGAAGTCATTCATGGTTCATGAGGTGTGTTACAGGTGTCTAAGTGTCTACATTGAGTCAACATGGTCAATTCATGGGTTTTCAACATTGAGTCAAGTCATTTCAGGCGTGTTTCTAGCCTTGGAGCAAGTAGAATGAGGTAGAGCTATGAGATTTGGAGATAATGATTATTGTTTAAGAATGGAAGTATAATATTGATAGTTTACCTAAGGTGTATGGTGAGTGTCAAGTCTGTATTTAGTGATTCAATGCATATTTGAGGTCCTTGGGAAGAAAACAGTGAGAAACAGACATGTAAGCACAGGCAAGTCAATGTGGTTGGAGAATTTAAGAGATATCTAGACTATATGGTGAGTATGGATAGTTATAACAGGTTTTCATGGTGATTCATGAAAAAATTAAGGTTATTTTGAAGAATATTTTGAAGATATGCAAATTTTGGTGAAATCAGGTAAGTTTCAGTGTGTTTTTTATAACAAAAGTGAACCTTTTGATGCTCGTTATGAACTGTGTGCTTTTCATGGGAACTTGAGATATTTGGAATAATTTATTAGGTCAATTATGAAGGTTTTTCAAAAATAATGAGGTTGTTTGATTGTCACACTTTTATGAACGATCCTTAAGAAGCAAAAGTAGTTTGAAACCCTAGCTAAACCCTAACTAGGAGTAGCTTGCAGAAAAGTGATTATATCAGGCCTAATTTTATTGGTTGTACAAAAGTAACAATTTTATGTTGTAGATGACTCTTCTGAATTTCTAGAAAGGTATATTATAGCATGTGGTGATATTTGGACCCCACCTGAATTGGCTTGTTTTTTTGAAGAGTTGTAGTTTGAGGAAAATTTATCCAAATGAGGTAAGGACTAAATTACCATTTATGATATCCCATGAGTTTTTCTAGATGTATACAGAGGTTTCAGGTCATGGTGAAGGTAAAAAAGTTCAAAGTGCGCCCTATTTGTGTTGACTGGTTAAAGGGCAATTTTGGGGCAGTTTGGAGCATCCTGGAGTAAAATTGACATTGTAGGAGATACATAAGAATTTAGGAGGTGATTCAAGTTATGTTGGAAGTATAATTCATATATATTTACAATAATATAATTTTTTCTCATTATGTTGATTTTTGATATGGTTTCCAGGCTAGTTTGTGGATAAGACGGTTTTTAGCTTTCTAGGACAAAACTGCTTTTGCTGAAAGTTTGAGTTGGTTTAGTGCATGGAATGGATTGGGTAATAATTAATATCACCTAAAATCTTAATAAGGATGAATTTTTAATTAAATTAATCCATTTTGAGGTCTTGAAAGTTTCATGAAGAGTATTAACCAGTTACATTTTGGAAATTTCTTTTTGGGCAGCTTGATTTGGTGAAGGAAAAAGTTGTTGTGGTTTGGACCAGGGGATGTTTCATAAGCTATAATTATCTTATATTTTTTCTAAAGGTTATTTAATTTACATTTAGTTTTCACATTCCCTACTTGAGGTGTTCTTGGGTGATATTGAATCCAAAACGTGAAGACATGATGCTAGAAATAGGTGTTTTGTGAAGGCAATAAGCCATTTGGCCCATTAAACAAAATAATGTGATTGGTTATTGATAATTAAGACCAATTTTTGTGTTTAAATGTGATTTTAAACATGTTTGGTGATTATTTTTAGAGCTTGAACTAAAAATAATTTTTGTGTATTAGGAGATTTTTCTCATTCCAATGTAAGGGTTTGAGGATGTTAGGTGCATTAATGAGTAGTTTTTGGATAGGCTGAACCTACTATGGATAATATGTGACCATTGTAATGAAGTATAATATGAATTTTATAATGTTGTATGGGTTTTATTTATCATGAGGGATTAAAATTTTTTGGGTTAATGAGTTGAAAAACATATTTAAGTTCTTCTTTAAGTTCATTTTTTAAGCTATTGCTCTTGGATGGGTGAAAAGTGTGACCCATAGGTAGAAGTGAATTTGAAGGTTCATGTGTGCATGATTTGATGGAAGAGGAAGATGTTTTTACAGGTTGAGAATACTTATTTACTGCATGAGATGCAAATGTTTTAAATATAATACAAGTTTAGAAAGAATAATATTCTGCAATATTGAAGACCTAGGGTTTGTGAGTTGAATAAGTGATCTCCATTGGTTGTGGCAGTAGAAAATCAGATATCAAACATCTTCAAGAGGATGGGTTGGTGCTCAGTCATACTAGGGGGTTGCAGCCTCCTTTTGGAGTTGGTGCTTCACTAAATTAGGGGTTGGTGCTCCTTGTGAAGTTGGTGTTTCACTAAATCTCTTTGATTTGTGTAATATAAGAAAAGTTTTGGTTTGTTTTCTTCCCCATGAAGGTTTTCCACTTATATCTTGTGTCTATGTGCCTCTTCTTATGTGTTATGGTTGTTTTTATGTATTGTGCACACTAAACAAGTAATGGTTGAATGCATGTGAATGGTTAAATGTTAATGGTTTCTGATATTAATGGTTAATGGAATGAGAAATTTGTAGGACTGATTCACCCCCTTCTCATTCCATTGCTCTTCCAACAAGAATGAATGGGATGCAATTAGGGATAGGATAATTGACCAAGTTGGATAAGTGTGGGCTAGTGTAAAAGCATTATACAATTCAAGTTGTTGTAAGACATGAATTACCAAAATGAGTGTCTACATCAACACATCCTTATATGCATCCCATTGCACCATTCAAGTGTGATTGATATGCATGATATAAATGATCAAACAAATCATATTAAAGTATTAATTAATACAAGGATCCATTTTTTTAGTGCCCTCATTTTTAAAATAATTATATCACAATAATATTTCTTACAAGTGTAAAACTAAATAAAACTTTGAACCCTTTAATTGAAAAATAATTTTAAATTAGTTTTTCAAGTTCTTTAACAAAACATTTATTTCTCTACTAAAATGTTTTAAAAAATTGTATTAATTACTTCATAATTTAATTTGAATATGAATATATTAAAGCAAAATGGTAACCACAAGAGGATAATATAATTGTAATGAAAGTACATTTTAAATAAGAATTTGTAAAAAAAAAAAAAATTAAAATATTAAATATGAAAGTTGTTGACTTTTTATCTGATAATTTGTGACTCTTGAATATGAGTTTATTTACATATTTAAAATTGAAAAGAAGAAAAAAGACAAAAATTGAACCATTCAAAACAAAGAGTTGTGTTGATGATTCTTGAGGAGACTATCTTTATGTTGACTTCATCTCTTTGATGAATAGAATTACACATCTCTAATCCTATTAATGAATACTATTTCATAAAGATATTTGATTTCCTATAAAGAGATAGTAAAACATGTCCTAAATATCATAATACATTAGAAACCTAAATAAAAAATGCTCCTATGATTGTGATTCACTATTGCAAAGTTTATATATCTGTTGATGTTGCAAGAAACATTTATCGGTCAAGCATACCCATGACCTTCACCCAAGTCTAACATAATTTTAGAGTGGATTTTTTTCCATTTAGAAAGACAGAAATGTAAATTTCTTTTCTCATTTTGCTATTGATTGCAAATTTTCAACTTTTAACAAAGCAGTGACCGTGCCTAATATTGTTTTACAAATTCAAGTTCTAGTGATAAAGTTAGCACTAGAGGTGGCTCAATTTCAAACCCCATGTAAATTTGATAAGAACATACCCAAAATTGAGCAAAAGGAAATATCAAACCATAAGGGAGCATGGTGTACTTATTTACATCTTCTATTTGAAGATGGTGCTCTAAATAGTGATGCACATTTATTAATAATGGTTTTGATGGTTATGCCCAAGTTGATTTTATGCAGGGTTTATAAATCTCATCTTTGATGCCTAGAGGTGAATGTTTTGAATGAACACGTGGGGAACATTACTAGAAAATGCATTAGAAGGATACAAATTAATATCAATACCAACTCCATCTAGGAAATGCACACACACACACACACACGTGTGTGTGTGTGTGCCAACGTGTCTTACATGAACAGTTACATAATTGTTGTTGATCCCTTATTTTACAAATATTTTTTAAATATGATTAAGGGGCAGAGAAATCTATGTAGGCACATCCATCAACAAATGTCACTAATTGGTTGGGATTGTAGTGGTAAGGCATATAAATCCTTTAAATTGTCTTCAATGACCAAGCGAACTAACAATTCATATGGTTGAATATCAAGGCATTGATGCAATAGAATCCATTGCATGTGGCTACTGACCATATTTCTTGTAAGTTTGTTGGATACCATGGAACTCATAACACAAACAACCCAATCCTATCAACACTATAATTTCGGGTATGTATTCCAAATCACATAAAGATACATATGGAATATTGGTGATAGTTAAGACTTAGAAGATATACAACTTTGAATATGGTCACATATCTGTAACTCATATTTGGATAACCCTTTTCCCACAAATAACCATAATAATATGTAATAAGACCAAAACAACTTGCAATCTAATGTGAGTTCTAGAGTAGCATGCTAGCTTATTTAACTTAAGTGAACCTATGCAATGGCACGTGATGCATATCTATACAATAAAATGCACTTTATGATACCACTACTTCCTATACAAATGATATTAGTTTCAAAGTGTTGTTTTTTTGTATATTTTGTGTTGATACTTTCCTATAGAGGGTTTGTAAATTCAGGGTTCCTTCCACCAACATGTTGCTTACGTATTTTATTCAAGGATTAAATAGTTAGTCGGGTTCCTTATAATCTATCAAGATGTCTTACGTAAGCAATGCAAATAAAGTATGATTGTTCACAAGACATAATGTGATAACACAAGAAAACTAGACAATCCCTAAGTGATGATTTTATCAATTTTAGACAATGCAATTATCACATAAAATCCGTTGAACACTAGAAATAAAATGTTAAAGTGAGTTTCATCTATGCAGAGACTAAACTAAGTAGATTTATATAAATACATCTTATTTAAAAAATTGTTTCATATTAATATTTGGTACATTTAGGAGATTGTTCAGACTCATCCAACCATAGTTCCCATTAAATGATTTCATGAAAACAACCAGACTTAATATAAGATTTATGAGCCCCATCTTAATAACTTCAAATCTAGCAACTATGTATGTCCCTAATGTCAAATGCTCTTGTTAAATATCTAAGCAACCTGACATAAGTCTAAGTAGAAAAATGTTGATAACTCCTCTAGCTTCTCTTATTCACCTTAAAATCAATCATGATATGGCTAAGACTAAATTGTGAATAAACAATTACTAATGCATAACAATATTTTCTGTCATAACTTAGTGACATTTTTAGCGGAGATTGATATATGAATCCACTCTTGTGAAGTTATGTGATGACACTTTGCATGGTATCAATTACACACTCTAAAATTCAGGTTTTTTTGGGGCACAACTTTAATTTTCAACATTTGCCACTATGTTTTTTACAATTTATGTAATCAAATTTTTGCATCATAGGTCAGTAGTCATTGAAATGGATTATTTTTTAAACCTTAGCAATCCACATGTGTCACCCAATGCAATGTGAACACCGAAAAAATTAGGGGATATGATTCTTAGCATTTAGCAAAGCACAAGTTATTACTTTTGTAGTTGAACAACTTGATAAGGGGTGTCCATTGAACAATTTGACATCTTAGCCTATTTTCTAATACTCACGAGCTTTAGATTAATTTGGGTAAAATAGAAATTATGGCTTTTAACATCTCTATAACTAAGAAAGCTAGGTGGTTCTTGCTTATAGAGGTGAGAGGGTTGAAGTAGCATTTTGATATGTTTTTTTGGGGATCCTCCTCTATATTGTGCTTTAGCTTGACTTTGTGTATAGAGCCAAACCTATGTAACGGATATGCAACTCTCACTATTATAGAGTTTTGCACAACCTCACTCATTGCTTCAGTGGAATTTTCTTTTACGACAACTATTCAGAGACTCGTATAGTTGTGTAGCTCCTAGAGTGCTCACCTTAGATATTTGTACCTTGCTTTCATATAATCTATGGAACATACTAACCACGAGCTTGATTTTTTTTGGTATGTAAGAACCTTGTTGTTTCATTATTTAATTGATCTTGATATTGATAGGCCACCCCTAATTTAGCTTCCTGGTGGATGTTCTCATTCTCTCTAAAATAAGATTAATAATGATATTCGTGATGCTATTTACATAACCTATCTCCATATTGTAACAATGAACAATTTAGTAGTTAAATATATATAACTTAGTTACATATGTTTGTATTTTTTAACTAAATGACATGGTTTCTTAATTACATAGATTGACATATAACCCATTTTCATGGCTCGTTTGTTTTCCTATCTACATCCCATTGCAACTTTTGACACAATTGCTAATTTTAGACTCTAGTTGATTAAGATTGTAACTTGACCACTGTTTCAAGATACCATGGAAGTCCATGTTTAATGGCAGACAACTTCAAACTTTTTCAAGCACATGTTACCAATATTTCATCGCCATGTTTATTGGGGTTCACCAAATATAATGGGCATCTTTAGGGAAATGAAAAAGACCCACCAATCATAACTAATTCACAACTCACTCTTGTAAATTTGAAGAGTAAGAAGGGGTTTCCAACCTTGCTTTAAACCGGAATGAGAAGAACTGCGGTGGCTCTTTCTTTTTTTTGCCTTTGTTAAGTGGAGTTACCATATATTTATGCACTCCAAACAACTATTTTTAACTTTTTAAAAAGATTAAATTAAATTATAAGATCCGTGTGGTTTAAAATATGAGCGTGTGGATGAGTTCAAGTATATATAAAAATATTCTACGCACGGATTCTAAATTTGTTAGATCATGAGTACATTAAGAAAATTTAAAGAAAATAAATATTACATGTCGAAGGTTTGGTGTTTTTTTTCCCAAATGAGGCTGATAAGTAGCGTTTATTTTGTATTAGAGTTTTAATCTTTAAAGTTTTAAGCCGCTAAGTAATTGTTGATCTTTTTAAATTACAAAACAAAACACCTCTCTCTCGATATAATTTGGAGGTATATACATATTTGAAGTGTTTATTAGATTTTATTTATTGAAGAGTTTTATAATAATTATATCGATGTTTTAAATATATTGATTTAAGGTTTTTATTAATAATTTTATTTATTTTTTCTACCAATATAGTTAGGTTAAATATAAAAGTGAACAACTCACTATATTACACTCCACTCCTCGTCGTTGTTGTATAATGCATATTGATGTAACTACTCCATCATCTTCTCTTAGGGTTTATGATTTTTTTGGGAGAAAGGGCTTCAAGTTCTACCATAAGCTTAAGATATTGTGTAGAAATATAGATGATCATGTCAATTTTACTTAATTTGAATACTCCTGTAGTTATTTTTGGCTACACCCATTCTACATTTCAAACTTGTTAAAAATTCGTACAAACAAGGTGAATACATTTGATACCAATGTGCACAAGGGTTCGATAGTTAATTATTTATTTTATAGTTGCATTATTGTTCAAAATGTAGCAATCGCATTTAAACGGTATTGTTATTTGTTTATTTATTACTTTTGTGTTGAGTGTTGATTGATTTTGTAAGTGTAGAAATGTGGGCCACTTGGTTGGTCTTTTGTTGTTAATTTATTTTATAGAAAATTTACAAGTTGTGCATCGGTTGTTTGATTGGTGTTTTGTTGGAAAAACATTTATTGTATAATTGATAATGTGCATGTGATTGATAGTTGTAGTGTATGAATTTAGATGAAACATTACATTGAAATGTTGTATGTGTACATTTAATTCTGTTACAGATTCGTACAATTAAAGTTGCATATCATATTTAAAAACATCAAATATGATGTAGATTTGCGTGCACATAATGAGACATGTACACATTTGCAGTATTTATATCATAAATGGTAGCCTTTTGTGGGAAATTTTAGTTTCAATAAACATGATTACATTTGATACCCCTTGAACATTTGACAATGTCGCTTTGGATAGAAGAAGTGTTGAGTAAAGTAGTGGTGGAGGTGCTATCAAAGCAGAGGGTAGCTTTTACGATAGGCTGAGTGATAGTAGTCTTGACCCCTCCTTTCTTCTTGCTCCAAGTGTTATGCTAAGCATGTGCACCATTTTTTAGTATCTCAAATCGAATGAAAAAGCAGGTGAAATACGCAGATTTGCAAGTGAGGGAACTCTGGAGAAAGTTGTGAATGTCAGACCTTACCTTTCAATGGTTCCAATACAAATCAGTCGATGGTTGCTCTATACAAAGTAAGTACATTCCACTTGTGGATAGTTAATCCCCAGGCCATTTTAAATCTGCAATTGTCTTCAATTCCCTCTTGAAATAGGGGGTATTAAAGGAATATGTAACAGGTTTGAGGGATCCCAACATGGGTCGTTGTATCTATCAAATTTGACAACAACAAATAAAGGTAATGTTGGTGGTTACATTGATGCGTCGTAGAACTCTAATGTCTTGAATGACTGTTCCTATGGCACCATTCATGAGGCCTATTATTGTCAACCCTTTAGATTTGTAACTAGTGTTACGAAATTGGGCAAGGAAAAACAAAAGCTGGAAAATTGTATCGAAAGTAATTATTAAAATATAAAGATGTGGCTATATTAGAAACTAAAAACTCTAGAGGCAATTAGACATCAAGAAATTAAAAATAGTAAGATATATTTAACTCCTAACATGACAAGCTAACAATTTCCTAACGCCTTGGGAATGACACCTAATAAGTAGAGATTGTTCTTCATGCTTTGAGCTCTCTCAATTTCTAAAATTGACCAATCTCTAAAAGCGGAATACTTACCATTGAGTTTGTTGGAATTTAGAAACAGATGTTAATTAATCTGGTCAATGTTATTAATATCTCATATGGAATTGGTCCCTCATAGCGTATTATTAGCAAAACGACAAGTGATGCAAATTTATGCAAATTTATCAAACGACGGTTCTTGTAGTTGGGAAAGTGAACCCAATTCTTGTGGAATATAGCCATACAAGGAATTAGAAGATATATTTAACTCCTCCATGAAAGAACAATTTCCTAGCACCTTGGGAATGCCACCTGTAAGGATATTGTTCTTCAACTTGAGCTCTCTTAGTTTCCATAATTGACCAATCTCTTCCAGGATACTACCATTGAGTTTGTTGGAATTTAGAAGCAGATGTTCTAATCTGGTCAATGTTGTTAATATCTCAGATGGAATTGGTCCCTCAAGCGTATTATTAGACAACGATAAGTGATGCAATTTTGTGCAGTTATTTAGAGAATTGGGAATTTGTCCAGAAAGCAAGTTATTTTTTAGATTGAGCACTATTAAACGCCTGAGAGCACCTAGTAAATAGAAATAATAAGATAAGCTAATTATTCCCTATAAAATAGAAATAATTGAGATAAACTAATTCACGTCCATATTTGTTGTATAACCATTTTCATCAACTGTATCAGGCCCGCAAATCAACCATTTGTTTGTTTATGAGTTGATTATCTTAATTTTCATTTACTTATTTAATTTTAAACCTGGGATATTTGGGAGAAACACAACTTTGCTTATAGGAAATCATTCAGATCACAGGAGAGAGTATCGTTGATCAGATATGTGGCTGACTATCTCATGCAAAATTTAAAGCAACTTTACATATGAAACACCAAGTTGCCAACCAGTGCTTGGCGAAACATGCTCTCGCAATGTTGATAATACAACTCAGATTCATGTCTGTCAATTACATGATCTCACAATGTTGATAGTACAACTCAAATTCATGTCTGTCAATTAAATGAATACGCTACAGATACAATATGGTGCCAGACCAGTGCATACAAAAAACAAATTATTTTAAACAACAAAAATTAAACCCTAACAGTATCATCCACAAATTCTTAAAGGAACTGTGTAAAGGCGTCTGGAGCATAACTTACCAATCCAGAAGAAGTGTTTGAAACATCAATCTGACTTCTCATGCTTCCACTATTGTTTTCTTTTATTTCTCGTGTCTGTATATTCTCTGTGTCACTCTAAATTCCTGAATCTCCTTTTGATCTCCCTTTTTTGGTGTGCGTATACTTTCTTTTCTAGCTTATACATCGTTTGCAATCTATTATTGATCTCCCTTTTTCTATTTTCAGCTCAGCCTAATTAAAAACAAAAGCTAAAATTGTTAATTAAAAACAAAGTTAGCTAAAATTGTTGATTATTAGAAACATTTTCAAATTATTAAAAATAAAAGTTAATTAATTGCTTGTTAATTAAAAACAAAAGCTAAAATTGTTAATTATTAGAAACAAAATTATTAAAAATAGTAGAGAAAAGTTTCTCTATTTTCAGCTCAAACCTAATTAAAAACAAAAGCTAAAATTGTTAATTATTAGAAACAAAATTATTAAAAATCTAAAATTGTTGTTAATTAAAAACAAAAGCTAAAATTTTAATTATTAGAAACAAATTAAAAATAAAAGCTAAAATTTGTTAATTAAAAATAAAAGCTAAAATTGTTAATTATTAGAAACAAAATTATTAAAAATAGTAGAGAAAAGCTAAAATAGGGAGGAAAAACACAAACGTCAAGATGACCGTCAAACCGTCAAATTTAACATAGTTGTAGAAACGTCCATAGGGGCCTTTCCCATAGGGGGAACGCCTTCGACGTAATTACAACTTTTGTTTTAAGATTATTTTTAATTTTAAATGGTGAAATAACATATAAATAATTTAAATGGCTAATTCTTTCAAAATAAACTAAATAAATTAAAATATATAAATGCATAAAGTAGAAAGTAAAATAGAAAAACTCTAATCACTAAGTTAAATACGCTTTGATTTCATTGTATTTAGCACTTTGGAAAATCAGTTGAAACAAATTGTGAATATCCTTATGTTTGAAAGTTTTGATTTGAAACTAAGTGCATGTGATAATTCAGAAGTTTACACATGAATATAGACTACAAGCCTTGTTCATTTCATCACTTTGGGTGATGTTGTTGACGATGCCATTAGTGGCAAATACAAACATATTTGTTAAGGGTTCTATATATGTTGGAATCGCTTCTATGTCTAACACTCCTCATTTAGGGAAAAAATATTCTCATTGGTATGAAAAGTTTTTCCCCATTATCCAATAGGGATAAGCCACATGGAAGTGGCCCTCTTACTAACATAATTCGATTGGTTGGGATAGTATGTTTGTATCTATATTAGTGTCGAATTATATTAATTCAGGGTTTGTTTCATAATAAAAAACATTACGTGCCTTACACCCAAGGCAAACTGATACCATCTTCATTAATCTTGAACTTGCATTTAATTATACAAACTCCAGATCGTATTACCTTAATATCATTAAGACTAATTTTTACCTCCTTTTAGTACAAATCTATCTTTGGCGAAGGATATTAAAAGTTGGCAAAATTTTAGCAGGAATCAAATAAAAAGGGGATAAAAATTTCCTAGCATACAGATAAAAAATTATAGGACCCGCATAACCAAGAATACCATCACATGTATCAGTATATATTTGGTGGTTTAGGAAAAAGTTGACTCCTCTCCCCAAAATTAGGAGTTAAGATAGATTACTTGAGTAAAAGAAGAAATAGGAAAGGAGAAAGTGTCGTTCAAATTTCACCTGAAACTGGATAGAATGCCCTTTGAAACAATCGAAAACAACTGAACATATGAAAGTAAGGGCATCTTAATTTAGCACAACAATCAACAAACACTAAGTACAATACTAATAATACAAATTTGTAACAAATAATAGTTTCAAATAAAATAGGATCTTAATGCCCCACTATTATGATTTGTGCATACATATCAAAGTTCCAAAAATCTCAATTGAGATACTAAAAAGTTTCAATTTCTTAATAAACATATCGAAGTTCTCAAATTATTTTAAAATAATAATAAAAAGAAATTTAAAAGTAGATAGATCAATTAACTTCCATAGATTAAAGGGTTGCAAAGTACAATAAAGACTAATCATTCAAAACTCTGGGCTATCCTAAACTAAAACATGTGCTCCATGCAAAGGCCACACACAACACTTGGCTGTTTGAATAAGGTGCCTAAATGGCATTGTCCAAAACCTATTCTTGAAAGATTCTTCTATTTAAGAAAGAATACATTTGGATTGTTTACATGCATTGTGAAGATGCTCCGATTTAATCAGTCTTTTTTTTCAACATGCAATGGTGCTATCTCACATGCATTTCTAAGTGACATAAAAAATAATAAAAATTTTCAAATTATATGCACAAAATAGTTTACACAATGGATTGTACTCACATAGGAAATTTCTGATATATATCTAATATTGGGCAAGTGCATGCAGAAATACCATTATCACAACTTGCGCTATTTTGTTGAGATTGAATTAAAAACAATACTGAATAGATTTGTAATAATGTAACCATGAAATCTAAAGATAAAAATGGTTAATTAAAATATAATTTTGAGATTTGAAATTTCACAGAACTTGTGAACATATCTCAAAAGAATTAGATTAAACACATGATTGCATAAAAGGTCATAAATATAAAAGTCATGGCTAGAACATTTACAAGATTCTACTTTGGAAGCATGATATAATAATTAGGTTTACTCCATGTGCCCTTGTGAGGTATCTATAGAGATCCACCATTGTATTCCTCTTATGTGAAATATATAAGTAAAAACTGTAGAATGTCAGCCCCCCTGGTAAATGACAAAAAGGGAAGAAAAAGGTAATTCCATTATTCTAAGTATATGCAAACATGATGTTACCCTAAAGCGAGGTTTAAAAAAGATATGTACAATTTCCTATCCAAAATAGGGAACTTTCACTATGGGACCAGCCATGAGAAGATATACGCTTCAGTGGGGCTGAAAGCAGTGGAGATCCTTAAATCAAATTATATGTTTGTTAGAGTACAGGTCCTATGGCGTTTCAAGTTTATTTAAAGACATCCTGCAATGAATCACAACCATTTAGGGGTATAGTTTTAAAATAAATTGCACATTTAGGTTTGTAAATGGATAAATACTACTTTAATAGCTACTGTGAACAGTCCATTATTTTTGTTTCAAGAATTTAGTAAACTAGTTTTTAGAAATGCATTTCACATTGTGATAGGGTTGTTAATAGAGTCTATGCTTATGTAGCACAGAATTGTTAAATTGGAAATACATCATTTTGTAAGTGCAATGTGTTTTAAATATTGTTCACATGTTTATATAAAATTATAAGAAATGAATGTATGAGAGTTTTATGTTTTCCATTTTGTTGTAACGATTGTAAATGTTGATAAGGTAAATCTTAGGAATTAAAGCATTTTTGGTTCTAAAGAAATTATAGAGATAGGATCCATTTCTTATATGTATTTCCCATGGGACTATATATATGATGTTTAGATTTCTTTTTATAGACCCAAATTTCACGTATATTATACGTAATAAACTTTCAAAATTAATATTACATGTTTAATGGGGTCAATTTTTTATCACAGGTATACAAGGTGATATGCTTATGTGTAGATAATGATTTTATGTAATGAAATTACACATAATTCAGATTAGAGTTCAATATAACACCAAATAAACACATATATTTCAAAATAATGATCTCAATATGCACAAGATGAATAGCTATTTCGCCACTATCAAAGGGGCAACACTCCAAACCATATAATAAGACTCAAATGCTTCAAATGATATTGAAGAATTACCCTACCTATACTCTCCTTATATATTAAATGATATGATATCACCAAACTTTACCTATTAAGCATGAGTGTATAAATGATATAAAAAATGATATGGTAAGCCATTCAAGTCAGCTACTCATATCCTAATACAAGTAATAGGTTAAGGCGCGTAGCATGCCAATTCCCCTTCAAACCAATGTTAAACTCAACATTGAATAATCATGGATGTTGCTGCAGAAAACCTTCATCCTCCCAGGTTGCGTCTTCTATGCTCAGATTCTTCCACTTGATCAGATATTCCTTAATGTCTCTATGTTCTCAGCCTCTTAGTATGTGTTTGCAGAATCTTCTCTGGCTCCAAAATGATTCTTCCTTCCTCGTCAAGTTCTGGTAACTCTGTCTGGGCTTCAAATTTCTATCCAATAACCTTCTTCAGGCATGAAACATGGAATACTGGGTGTATGTGTGAAGATGGAGGCAACTCTAGTTTATAAGCAACACTGCCAATTTTCTGTAGAACCTGATAAGGGCCATTATTTAGGAGCAAGTTTGTTGTCCTTTTTCTGTTGCTTTAGGGACATCTATTTGTAAGGCTGGAGATGTACAAAAACCCAGTCACCAATTTCAAAATGTTAATTTCACTACGGTGTTGATCTGCTTGTTGTTTCATCCTATTTTGTGCTAATGCTAAATTCTCCTTCAAACTAGCCAAAACCTATTGTTGATGTTGAATGTGTTCCTCAACATCTTTGACCTTAGTTTGCACCCTCAAGGAGGAAGTGATAGAAGGTGGATGGTAACCATATAATGCTAAAAATGGGGTCATTTGAGAAGAGGTATGAAAAGATGTGTTATAAACCATTCTGCACAGTGGTAGCCATTTAATCCACCTTTCCTGCTTATCTGATACAAAACAATGTAGATACCCCTCTAAGCATTTTATTGACCACTTCTGTTTGCCCATCAGTTTGAGGATGATAAGATGAACTAGTGAGCTAGCTGAGTACCCAAACATGAAAATAATTCTCAACAAAAAATTACTTGTGAAAATAGGATCACGATCACTTACAATTATCTTTGGGGTTCCATGTAGCCTTTGAACTGTCTCCAAAAAAATAGCTGCGACTGTACTGGCTGCAAATGGATGTGATAGGGCACAAAAATGGGCATATTTTGTGAGCCTATCCACAATCACTAAAATAACATTCTTACCCTCTGAACAAGGCAATCCGGTGATGAAATCCATGAGAGACCTCCTCCCATCTCTAGCTAGGAATTGGTAAGGGTTGCAACAGACCTGGTGTCTTAATTGTTTCCCCTTTGTTCTATTGGCACATAAACACTCTGATACAAACTTTTGTACATCCCCCTTGAGTCCTTCCCAAAAGAATTCTCTTTTTATTCTATGATATGTCTTCAAAAACCCAGAGTGTCCTCCAACAGGTGAGGCATGTAGCTCTGCAAGAATCTTATGCTTCAACTCAGAATCTTTACTCAAGTATAACCTGATCCTTGTACCATAGGGCATTACCTTTCCACTCAAATTTGTTAGATGTCATAGATCCTTGCTTGATATTCTGTATTAGAGATTGTGTATCCTTATCTTGATCCCATTCCAATCTTGCTTCATCCACCCAATCGGCCAAACATGGACATTCCACATAGTAAGGCATCTGCGATGTATCCCTTCTGAACAACGCATCGACTACTACATTTTCTTTACTCCTTTTGTATATGATTTCAAAATCATAACCCAACATTTTTGTTACCCACTTTTGTTGTTCCTCAGATGATAACCTTTGCTCCAAAAAGTATTTGAGACTATCATGATCAGTTTTTACCTTGAAGTGTCTACCCATGAGATAGGGCCTCCATTGCTTGACCGCATGAAGAATAGCCATCATTTCTTTCTCATAGACAGGTTTGAGCAGATATTTTCCTTTGAATTGGTGACTCTCAAATGCAATTGGTCTTCCTTCTTGCATTAGAACTACTCCCAATCCTGATCCTGAAGCGTCACATTCAACAATGAAGGTTTTTGAGAAGTTAGGAGTAGCCAAAACTGGGGTGCTGCACATGGCTTCCTTCAGCTGCTCAAAGGATTTAGTGGCTACGTCTGCCCAATGGAAGGCATCCTTCTTTAGCAATGTAGTGAGTGGGGTTGCTATTCTACCATAAACCCACACAAATCTTCTGTAGTACCATGTTAGTCCTAGGAACCCACGAAGATTTTTGAGATTTTTGGGCCTTGGCCATTCCACCATAGCTTTGATCTTCTAAGGATCAAATTTGACACCTTCATGGGATACAATATGACCCAAATACTCTAACTCTTGTACACCAAAAGAACATTTGGATGACTTTGCATATAGAGTATGTTTCTCCAAAACTTCCAACACGTTATTTACATGTTGTAAGTGTTCTTCCCATGTCTTACTGTAAATCAATATGTCATCAAAGAAAACTAATACAAATTTCCTGAAAAACGGCCTAAAAATAGTGTTCATCAAGCTTTGAAAGGTTGAGGGCACATTTGTAAGACCAAAAGGCATTACCAAAAACTCATAATGGCCCTCATGAGTCCTGAAAGCCGTGTTTAACGAGCATCTTCCTCTTTTATCCTAATTTGATGGTACCCCGAATGAAGATCTAATTTTGTGAAATAAACAACACCATGCAATTCATCAACTAAATCATCAATTACTGGAATAGGAAACTTATCTTTAATGGTGTACTTGTTGAGTTCTCAGTAATCTGGACACATCCTCCATGTTTCATCCTTCTTACATACCATGACCACTGGTGAAGAATATACACTTTGGCTATGCCTGATGATACCTACCTTCAACATTTCCTCCACCATTTTCTTGATCTCACTTTTCTGGGAATATGGGTATCTGTATGGTTTGATGTTAGGTGTTTGGCTCCCTAGAATCAACTGAATGGCATGCTCATGATCCCTAACTGGTGGTAGTCCCTTTGGAATTGCATAAAAAACAGATGAGTGAGCATCCACAATCTTTTGAAGATCGGGTGGCATTGAAGATTTTGTATTTTGTACTTCTATGGAAAATAGCTTTGCTATAAAGCCATCCACTCCTTTTCTGAGAACCTTCTGCATTTGATGAGAGCTAATAATCTGTGGAGACTTAGCTACCATCCCATTCAATTGTATTTTCCTTCCATCTGAATGAAATCACATGAACAATTCTTTGAAATTCATCTCTATAGTACCTAAGGTTGTGAGCCATTGGACCCCCAAAACAATATCTGCCCCTCCCATAGAAATAACAAACATAGGTGAGTCTAACATGTAGTCTCCCATGGAAAGCTTGATACTATGGCACTTTCCTGTGCACTTGATTGTCCCACCATCCACAATCATAACTTGCATTTCTGGAGCTAGGTAAATAAAACAATTAAGGCGGGCAACTAACTTACTATTTATGAAGTTATGTGATCAGGGGATCATTTTTGAAAGTTCCCTAAACATCCCTAAATGGTGTCAATGCAGAAGACCATCTCGAGAGCTTTCCAACGACTGTGAGAACGCGAAAAACGGACAATGGGAGCTATATATATGTCTGGTCAAAGTTCAGACAGCGGGAAAGTCAACTCTGGTCAATTGGTCAATATTGGAACAATGACACTGTGACATGTGGCTTGCCACCACTCATCGAATTCACTCGATTTGCCTATCGGGAGATGATAAGTGGACTACATGATGACCGAGTTAATTAATTTTGATACCCCATGACATGGGTTGAAATTATATTTATTTGGTAAGTCCACTTTCCAAATGCCACGCACATGTATATGTCAAACCGGTATATTAATGTTCATACATTAGTATTTAACCGCCAAAGCCAATGCTTATGCTAAGACCACGTGGAAGGGAGGAGGTGAAGCGGTTGTTAGGGGGCATTAAGCCATATGTGGATGTTTCCACGTGAAGGATGGTGTGGGTAAGGGTTAATAAAACCTTACCAAATACTTCTCCCACCAAATATGGGATTTAATCCCATTTCAAAAAAAGCCGCTTCAAAGGGATATTATCCCATTAACCCACTTCACACCAATTTGGGAATTTAATCCCATTAAAAATGCAAACCGCCCTATATGGGTATGTAATCCCATTAATTTTGCTACGGGTGAGGCTAAGGTTTAAATATAGCCTAAAGATAATTTGTATTGCATTTTTTTAGGGCCCTATTTTTTGTATAAATAGGAAACCCATTCTAAGGTGAACTGATCCAAAAATGATCAGATTATTACTACCTGATCTCGGACCCTTGTAGGCTTTAATTATTTGCCGACTGATTTTCTCCTTTTAAGTAATCAATTTAAAAATAAAATGCAAGACATTAAAGACAATTGTGCAAAGATTGATTACGGAGTTCGGCAATTGCCTACGTCTCCGGGTTTGTGGTTGAACCGTTCCACTAGTCAAAACTTGTAAGTTACAATAGTACTTTCACAAGAAAACCTAATGGAAACTATTTAAACTTGTTTAGAAGAATACACCAAACCTTCAGACGACTTCCGATGAAAAATAGCACCTGATTTCTTCACCTTCCTGGCATATTTGGAAAGCTTGATGGCTCCAGCTCCACTGTTTAGAAACCTCCGGCCTTCCCGATCGGCCTATCAGACGCTTCGTAACGCCCTATGGCTCTCCGGTCGATATTCCAAGCTTCACAAGTAATTGGTGTGGCTGCTATGGACCTGACTAGGTAGTATTAATAACTCCTAGCCACAATAATGCCTATTTAAATAAATAGGTCTTCACACAATTACAATTTCTCATCCTCCTCTTGGCTCGAATATTCGCCTCCTGAGCTCTAGCAATGAGCTTGTCTCGTTGTGTGTGTGCCCCCACAATAAGCTTAACAAATAATAAGCTTAGATTGTGTGTGTGTTCCCATGACAATGCAGCTAGGTACCCTATTTATACAAAAAATAGGGCCCTTGAAAAAATGCAATATACCATTTATCCTAAGGCTATTTTTAATATCATAGCCCATAGCATAGTTGATTGGGATAGGCTTATCTCCATTTTCTGGCAGATTGCATTGTTAATGGGATAAACAATCCCAATTTGGCCGCATTTGCATTTTTTTTGGGATTAACATGATGTTCTTAGGTGATGGTTTTGCAAGTGGGTTAATATCTTCATTGCAGGTTTACACGTGACATCTATGAATTTGGTGTGATATACTAGTGACAAGAAACAAAGGACAACAAACATATAACAACCTTGCGAAACTAATTTTCCACGAGGATCTTGAAAAGTCATGGGTGCCCCCAGAGGAGGTCTGTCAGTGCCCCAATGCCTTCCAGTGCGCCCTTGACCATATCTAGGTGCCCCAGTCTAGGAAGATCTTGTGGTTGTATAATTTTCTAAGGTTCAGTGTGACACTAATATCCCGGTTGACTTGTTCATCTGTTTGTCATAAGAAATTGGACACAGTCCAAAATTACCATTGCAAATCAACTACATCTTTCTATCCCTTTATTTGGTAACTAGGATTTCTTAACTCAGTCTATCATGTATTTTACTTGGGTCAATTTTTTACTTCGATTGGCATATATTTAGTGTTCAATTATATGGCAAGCCACGTATTAGTGCATCTATTTATTCAATATTTTCTTAAGCATCTTGATACACAATGTCTACTATGGATCATTTTGCCAACTCTAAACAATATATTTCATCTGTTCTTAAATCAGAAACACCTTACTTCAAATGGTACCTTTGACTGGTATGGCTAGTGATATGATTAATCTATCGGGCCCATATTTTCAAGCCAATATTGATCTGGAGTGCATAAGGCTTCAGCTCAATAACAAAGATCTCGTATGTAGCTGGAATGTCTGCCACTATTATTTTCACATTGATCTTCTTATCATAAGCAAGTCCACAAGTGCTACCATGAGCATTGTTAACTTGACCGATGAGAGGTACTTATTTTATCTTACATAGAATAGCTAGTGACCCACCGAAGGGACGAAGGGTGAGATGAAGGCAATTGCAACTGTGTAATCAATTTTTAGTGCATGATGTTATCTTAAGGCGTCTAGAGTCAATATATAGTTATTTAATTTGTATCCATTGACCGGTAAAAGAGAGGTAGAAGGTTTCAATTTCATAGGAGAGGAAGATGTGGAGCCTAAGAAGGTTTTGAGATGCAACATTGCTAAGAGCAGGATGTGAATCTTTTACAGCAAGGTTTTTGGGATCATGAGCTGGTTGAATCCATACTTACTTTTCAGTAAATCTGGATTAACATTTATTAAATTACTTCAGGATGAGGTCTCAAATACTTCAAATTTGTGAAATTTGGTACAAGTGGACTATCTTAACATGTCTCAATTATTTCAAATCTTGAGGAAATTAAAGAAACGTATAAGGCGTAGATGCAGTAAAGAGAGGTTGACTACTCTCTTGGGATGACATGTAATACTATTTTTAAGAGGAGTATGCTCGTTTGATATTTGAACTGCATACCAATGGGGGTAGAGCTTTGACAAAGGTTGAGGTAGTGACTTACCCGCATCATAATATCTATAGGTAACTTACAGATACTTTGAGGCTTCTTCTTTGTTTATCACATAGGATGGGGTAAGTAATGATCATCCTTTTCTGGATTGTTCTTGAGTAGAGTCGCCACTTGAGGATCTTTGAATTTTCAAGTAATTATCCTTCTCTTGAGCCTTCGAACGGGTGAACACTGCATACTAGAGGCATTGGATCCAAGTTCACTATCTAACAATGGGATTTCATCATCTTCATCCTCTAAAGAAGGGGTATATTCATAAAAACCAATGCATTCTAGTAGAGTCAATCTCAGGCCAAGGATTCCCTCATCATTTTAATATTCAGGTTTGAGCTTCATCATACTCTTCTATATGGATATTACGTCGCATGCTGGCATTAACACTGATGGGAGACAAGCTTCAAGAGCTGATCTTCTTTCTCCTCTACCTATTCCTGATTTTGATTTTGATTTAGATAAACCTCCCCTTGGAAAGGTCGTCACAGTGCAAGTTATTTCTTTAGATGAAATCACATCAAAGATTTAATGAGATTCCACCTATAGGGCTATACCATGATGCATATGTTAATGAATAATTCTAGAACTCCACTTTTTCACTTAGATGAAATATTGGTTAGTGAGAGTTGGACATGAAGATATGGACTCTCTTATAGATGGATTCAAAGGCTACCATCAAATCCCAATTACATAAGAAAACCAATGCTGGAAGATCACTTTCACATCCGAGTGGGGAAGCTTTATGCCATATAGGGTCATTCCATTTGGCAAATGAAAAATGCACCCGTAGTATTTCATCATGAGTTATTGTCAGAAATGTGTCAGAAATAGTTTCATTCATGACTTTCTAGAAGTATACCTAGATGATTAAGAGGAATTGTGTTATCCTTATTCAAAGGAATGGGCATATTCAAGTGTACACTTAATGTTAAAAAAATGTAGAGCCATCTTGTAAGTTACATTAAATTTGAAAATGTTTTTCTTTACACCATTTGGAGTGCTACTTGGGCTATGTATGTAAAGGCAGAAGAATTTTGGTTGACTCAAGAAAAATAGTTGTCATAATTGGACTCAGGACCAGGTAACACCTCAGAGCTATGTACATTCCTAGGGCACACATGGGTAAGTCACAAGAAATTTATCAATGGGATATGCATTGCATAGTACAACTAATGGATGAAGTTGTTACTGTAAAGGTGAAAAAGTTTAGAGATGGACAGATTCCAATGTGAGAAATGCATTCATGTAGTTAGAAACATTTACAACTAGTTAGTGCGATTTTCGATACTTAGTAAATTCTAGACTAGTGCTCCATATTATCTCCTATGTGCATGCTTGAATGTGTACAAGTAACACAATTGGATACATAATTAACTCATATAAAGCTTGGAGATTGATCTGTCATTTGTACAGATCCAGTAGAGTTCACAGGAATATCTTCTCGGAACTTCATTCTGTGTAGAGGCATTGTGAACCTGTGTAACAGAGCTGGTAGCTATGATCACCGTTGACATTACATCAGGTCAAGAAACTTCATTAGCAAGAGGCATTGCGACTGTGTCAAGGAATGGTACGATATTAGTATGTCAACAAGAGGAGCTTCAGGATTAGCTCGGAACGTCATTCGGTGTCAAGGCATTGCGACCACACATATGAATGGTAGCTAATCAAGAGACTTAGAATCATGCATCAGAGGCGTTGAAATCTGGGAAGAGACTTAGCATCATGTATTGGAGGAGTTGAGGTCTACAACAGGAGAAGCATCAGAGCATCGGAGGCATTGAGGTCTGAAAAGGGACAAGTCATTGTCCATCATTGACATCAGATCAATCAAAGCTCTACGTAACATGGAGTTCCTTCAAACCAGTTTGGATTCTGAACAGAATCAACTCGAAGCCTGGAACTGTGTTATAATTAAAGAAGATCCTTGTTGTCATATATCAAGAAGCTTAGCACCGCACATAAGGAGCGTTGAGGTTTCATTCAGAAACTTAGCACCATAAAGCTCATGGAGGTGTGGAGGTCTTCTTCAGATATCAGAGTGGCGCAGCAGAAGTGTCGTGGGCCCATAACCCACAAGGTCCCAGTATCAGAGTAGAGTTGTCGAAGTGAGAAGGTTGGAGGAGAAGACCCAAGGGTCTACTACTGTAGCACTTCCGAGGTGGCAGTAGAGTTTTTTAGATTCAGGACAGTATGAAAGTCAACTTTGGGACAAAAAGCCTTCTCAGTGGGGAGGTGTGATCAAGGGATCATTTTTTAAAAAGTTCCCTAAACATCCCTAAAAGGTTTCAGTGCATAAAGATCATCTTCGAGAGCTTTCCATCGACTATGATAACGTGACAAACGGACATCGGAAGCTCTAGATATGTTGGTCAAAGTTTAGTCAACAGGAAAGTTAACTTTGGTCAATTGGTCAATATTGGACCAATGTGCACTACGACACGTGGCAAAAAGGCAAAAGGAATTTGTTCTTTGGTTTTCAATCACCAGTGGATGAGCATAAAAATGGTGCACGGGAACAAGCACCGCCCAATCACGAGGGGAGCCGACCTCCGTGTGGACTATGGTATTATCCACTGGTGGGTCCACAAGCCACCATTGGCTTGCCACCACTCATTTCCTATCGAGAGATGACAAGTGGACTATATACTATTGACCGAGTTAATTATTTCGATACCCCATTACATGGGTCGAAATTATATTTACTTGGTAAGTCCACTTTCCAAATGCCACACAAACATGTATATGCCAAACCACTATATATTAATGTTTATACATTAGTATTTTCGAACCCCACGAATTTTTAACTTGGTAACTCCACTAACATTATTCCCAAATGCTGTATACATGTTATCGCCAAACTTCCACGCACATGGAGAAGGTGGTGAAGTGGTCCATGTTGTGGGAGGCAAATGCCATACGTGGAAGCTTCCACGTGGAGAAGGAGGATGAAGCAGTTATTGGGGGCGGTTAAGCCTAATGTGGTCTTTTGACCACTACACATATGCGTGGGAAGGCCATTTAAGGCCTTAAACATTATCCAACCTCAAAATTACCCACATAATTCTCACTTACCTACTTAAGTGGGATATAGGGGACCCACTTACCTTAGCCGCGTAATTTGGGATTTTATCCCATTAAAAAATGCAAATCCGCCAAAATGGGGATTAATCCCATTTAAACATGTAATGCAAATTTTTGGAATATTTATCCCAATTTCTATGTACGGGATAAGGCTTAATAATAGCCTAAGGATGATGTGTAATTGCATTTTTTTAAGGGCCCTAATTTTTGTATAAATAGGGAACCCATTTATTGTAATGGACACACACAAAATACGGAGAAGATCATTCCTTAAGCTTATTGTTGGAGGTGAAGTCCGAGCCAAGAGGAGGATGAGAAATTATAGTTGTGTGAAGACGTAATTATTTATTTAGGCATTGATATTTTAATTATTGTTGACCTATTATATGTTAGGCAATAATAAATTAAAATTATTGTGGCTAGAAGTTATTCAAACTACCTAGTCGGCCCATAGCACCATAGTAAATTATTGCGGAGCCTGGAATGTCGACCAGAGAGCCATAGGGCGTTGTATTAGCATCTGGAAGGCCAATCGAGAACTGGAGGTTTCCGAACTGTGGAGTTGGAGCCATCAGAATACGCTTGATACGCCAGGAAAGTGGAAGTCAGGTGCTATCTTTCACCCTTGTCGTCCGAAGGTCTGGATATTCTTCTAAGCAAGTTCTTAATAGTTTCCATTAGGTTTTCTTGTGAAAGTACTATTGTAACTTACAAGTTTTGACTAGTGGAACAATTCGATAAGAACCTGGAGACATAGGAAATTGCTGAACTCCGTAATCAATCTATGTGCAATTGTCGTTATTGTCTTGCATTAATTTTTAAATTGATTACTTAAAAGGAGAAAAATCATCGGCAATTAATTAAAGCCTACACAGGTCCGAGATCAGGTAGTAATAATCTGATTATTTTCGGATCAGATGGTGATACCTTATCCAAAGGGAATATAGGAATCACAAAATGGCTCAAAGGAACAAGGATGTAAATGGTTGTGTACTCACAAAAGTTAGCAAGATGATGGATTTTGTTTAGATAATTGATAAACTCCTAAAGATGTCTCAAAGGAGTTTGATAATGTTCAACGAGAACTTGCAAAGGTAGTGTGGCAATTAAGATTGAGTGTGGCATTAAGATTGAGATCTGGATGTTAGGAAGGAAATTTTATAGGTTAACCGATCTAACAAAAAGGAATTTTCAGCGATTAGGGCCGATCGCTGGTGATTTAGGGGAATCGTCTGTGATTAATGTGGAAGTGTAAAAGAAGATAATAAATGAGATAGAATTGACCGATGCTTGTAAATGATGAACAAATGAGATAATAAAGAAATAGGAAGGCACTTACCTTACATACATTGATAGATAAGATTGAGTGGATGATAGTACTCAAGAGAGGACTGCAGATGTCAGAAGATTTGTTGAGTTGAATTCCTGGATTTTTGAATGACTTCCAAGGCTAAAGAAAAGAGTTTTGGATATTGTTGTGATGGGGAGGACTATAATATAGTAATATTGTAATATGAATTCCTTGAGAAATGTCCTGTTATAATCTAAGCCTAGCTTGAGGAAGCTAACTTTAAATGAAAATATAACACACGTTTATATAAGTTTATGTCAACAAAGGAGAATCACTGGCATTTGTTAGAATCACCAACGATATAGGAAATATGGGAAAAAAAGGTTGTAATAGCTTCCCAAATTGAGTCAATGTATGTTGAAAGAGGTTATACGTGTTAGGAATGTTGTTAAATGGTCAATAGGGAGTTAATTTTGTTTTATTTTGTTTTCTATGTGGTTTTGGGTGGTTTAGGAAAGAATAAAATAGGATTTTACAACCATAGAATGATATTTACAAGGAGTAAACATAATGGGGGAGAAATAAAACTTAGGATAAGGATTTAATGGATAATGGGATGATAATGGCGTGATAATGGATTTACCCTGTATAATATGATAGTGATGTGATAATGAAGGTGTGATAGAAGATTTGGGCTATGTCACGGGGATTAACTGTGCTAATTTTAGGTGTTTACATTTTCCCCTTTTTGTTGAGTTGGTTCACCTTGAGGCAAGCCACGAGACAAAAAGGAGCCTAGTGATAGATGAAAGATGCAAATTTATATGATGAGGTTATCCCCCTCAAACTATGGATCTTGATGACCTAATTTTAGGGAATCAATCATGAGTTTGAAAGAAATAGATGGAAAGATTCAATGATGGAAAGATGAGAGATGATGCCCTCAAATGAGGTATAAAAATAAGATGGGTGTTGTCAGAAACATCAAGTGATGGGGGAACCAAAAGGCTCATTTCCTTATAGATGTATGACTTAACAATGGAAAGGGGAAATTGAAAAAGGATGTTTTGACAAGGTGCAAAGGGAATTTTATGAAACTTGATGTTTCCATAAAGGTGGACTAACGAGGCCAAGAAGTCAAGTTTGATAAGGGAACCAAAGGGTAAAATTGTGTCATATAGACATATGACTGTAATGATAAAAAGATTTATTCAGATTATGAGGTCAAGGAACCACAATATCATCAAATAACTCAATATATGGAGATAAGATCTCAAATATGCAATAGATAGATACACTTCAGCCACTTCAAGGGGGAAACCTCCAAACTAATATAATAACACTTCAAATGCTCAATGATGATCCTAAACTACTACCTACTATCACCTATATATACCATTTCTAACCTATGGCCATCACTTAGGCTAACCTACTAAGCATGAGAAAGTATAAAGATGACATAATAAAATGATATGGTAAGCCATAAGTCGGCTACTCATATCCTAATACAAGCAATAGGTTAAGGGCGTATCATTTTACCAACAATTAATAATGGCGAAGGGACTCAATTTTTAAAGGACCTTTTAATCCTAGGTGTATGCTAGTACTAAGGGTTTAAGTTCAATGGGAGCTTACAAATTTTTCGTGTTTTTAACCATTTTCTTTATTAATACACACTGGAAAATTCGAAGGTGTTTGTAATGGTTTTAATTCAATCGTTTATCATCATAATAATCATTATATTTTTTGTGAGTCAAGATAATGTTAATATGAACATTGTTTTTTTCTTATTTGACCTCTATTCTTATATGTTGAAAAGTATTTCAAAATTTAGTTTGTTGAGAATAGATTTCGAAATTATGGAAATACTCTTGTCTTTGGTCTTCACTTCCAGATAAAACTTTATTGTATCATCTAAGTCATTGTGTAATAATGTTACAAATTAAGTATTTGTTTCAAAGAATATTAAATTCGTTTATTTTCATTATAATCATTATATCGTTTGTGAGTCAAGATTTGTTAATATGAACATTATTTTTTCTTATTTGACCTCTATACTTATATGTTGACAAGTATTTTAAAGATTTAGGAAATCCGATAATAGATTTCGAAATTCATGGAAATCATGTTGTCTTCGGTCTTCACTTCCAGATCTACAAACTTGTCTTTAGGTTGTATTATTAAGTCATTGTGTAATAATGTTACTCTATTAAGTATTTGTTTGGAAAGAAGATTATATTCGTTTATTGTCATTATAATCATTATATTTTTTGTTTTAGTCAAGATTTGTTAATATATAACATTATTTTTTCTTATTTGACCTGAGGTATGCTTATATGTTGAAAAATATTTTAAAATTTAGTTTTCCGAAAATTTATTTCAATGTTACGTTTTGATAGGATTGAAATCTTAAATTCATGCATTCGTTTTCTAAATTGCTTTAGAATGTCTAATTTCATTTTTTACTTATTTGATATGTGCAGCTAATATGTTTAAATGAATTTTAGAATTTCAGTTAGTCTACAAAACATTTGTGAGTGAGTACAAATACTTTGGACCCTTGTCCAACTCGTTTATCATGGGCTACATGTGCCTTACTCAGTACCAAGAGATACAACTCCTGTTGATGGATTATTTCGAGAAGAAGCATTCCTATCACGTCCCATAACAGTTTGATGTTAGACTAAGTATACGAAAGGATTTTAAAGTCGCCTAACGATATGACCTTCCCGTAATTATATCTACTCATTATTAAGTTGAAGTTATATGTTGCCCTCACATATTTCATAAACTTTTTTACAGTTGTATTTCTTAGTACAATGAGGACTAGGAACTCGTCAAACAGTCCCAATATCCCGTGATGTACCAACATGGACATTGTCTGTGAAGAGAGTTCATTGCGAAGAACATTTTTTTAGAAAGCAATTTGTGAACTTCATATTGTCTTTCATAGAAGATCAAAACTTAGTACAACAGAGATAAAAGAGGACCTCATGACAAAGTTTGGTACCTTGTTAAACTTCCCAGATGATCACATTTTTTCTTTCAGAGTTCAAAACATTGAAAAAAGCCTACTCATAGAGGTTTTGGTTTGATTTATGATACTCTATCAACATGCAATTGAATATGAACCAGGAACCAAGTTGATTGACCTACGGGATTTTCATGTTACAAATTCAAAATGTGAAGGCAGACCTGTCCAAATATTGACCTACAAAAATGGTGGATCTTATCCCAATTTCATGCTTAGTTAAATCATGCACATATAGCATTTAAAATGTCTACTTTTCTTATGTCACTTTAGGTAAAATTTATAATTTTAGATTTGAAATAAGTTGTCACTGATTCTGTGTCACCCTTAGCGTATAAAAAAGCTACCTAATGTAATATATCATTTTCGTTGCAGTCACTACTACTTCGTTATGGTGCAATTTCATAAAACTTCACTGCTACCTAATGTTTATTTCGATCTTACTCATGTTTAGAATATTAACTTACATTATGAATGTATCATGTGTGGTGTTAGATAGTTTCTACGAGCATGTAATTTTCCCTTACAATGTAACTTTACGCTATTTACATTTTTCTTTCAAAGAAAAAAATCATTTCACTCATGAAAGTATTAAGAACAACTACCTTAACACTAGTTTTCCTTTTTTCCTCAAACTACATTGATATGAATATCCAACAATATAGCTCACTGACTGCCTAATGAACGCATTCTTTACTCATGCAATGTCAAGATTAACTTACCTTTGAACTTTCCAAGACATCTATTGTGCTATATTATCTTGTTGCTAAACATATTTCATAAATGCAATGTATATATCCAATGTTTACAAATGATACGATCAAACCATCTTCTCCTTTCAATTAAACTTATGTAATCTAAATGTTTTATTTGATCCTTATTTTATTACTCAAATTATGTAGGACAACTCATTTACAAAATGGAGCGTCAAATTCTCATCCACATCTCAACGAATGCTTCTACTACATAACTCGCTAATCAACAATTTTGTTCATAATACTTCCTATTGGAGCATTGTCCCCATTTCATGATGGATGGACTATCTCAAGGTCAACTAATCAAATCAAACATTCGTAGCTTCACAACAATAGTCATTGGAAAGGTATTCAACTTTGAATTATTTCATAAGGATGAAGAACAATTACAGATTGTCTGCTTCAATAACAAGCTGATCTCAGATCATTATAGATATCTATCAGACATTGGAAATGTCTACAAAATTTCATATGGTAGATTACGAAAAGATGATAAGAAATTCAATAACTACCTTCTGAATATGAAATATTGTTGAATTTACATGTCAAAAGTTGAGGCTGCTCTTCATTGATGATGGATCTATCCCATCCAACAAGTTAGAATAATGTATTCTACTTGAAACACCTACTTGAAAGGCCATTGACTAAATGATAACGTACTTTCTCGTATACATCAAGTAAGTGAGTGATCTTCAAACTCTAGTTCAATACGGATGGGCAATATCAATGATCTAGGACATGTCACAACCCTACTGATGTTCATCTAATTATGTCATCTGATGTTACTATGGTTCTGAAAATTTATCCGCTCATGGAAAGTTCTCAACTCAAAGATCTTAGATTCCTTGGGTCCCAATCCTATTTTTGGTCTTTCAACTATGTGTTCGTTACACCAATTTCTGATGGAATCATGATATTAGGAGCATCTTTCATTTACAGCTCATAGTTGATTAGAAACCCAAGGATATTAAGAGGTATTTTTTATGAATTATCAAGTGTACCAAATATGGATAATTGATCACACAATGCTAATCTCAGTAAACTTAAGCCTTATGATTCAAAATCAGTGGTTCTCATTCTCATGAAGATAACCATATACTAGAAGCATACTGGCTAGAGGATTTCTTAACGTAAAAGCCACTATGGATGTATCCAACTAGATTGGACCTATACATTTCTTATTGATGAAATGGATATGTATTCAGGAGCCTATCTATCTTAGTTCATCAATCCATTCATCTAATGAAGTAAAATGAAACAACTATGAAGAAACTCCACAATTAAGGTTCTTTCAACTTGCGACCATTCTATTGCCTGTGAAGTGATAGCTTACCAAGACTGAGCACTTATCGATCATATTCTAGATCGTTCCTGTATTTCTAGACCTAACTTCCAATCTATTGTTGTACATGATTCGAAATTATGTGGTCTTCTGTTACTTTCCTCATTCATGCACCAGAAATTTGGGCACCATGGCTCTGTCCATTGCATAATCTCTCTTGCGATAGGTACCTACCTTCTTCAACTTGAAGAACTAGATTCTCATTACATCAATGATTCTTTTTTGCCTATTGTGAATGGACGCTCCTAATGTTCCACCAAAGGTGAAAACTTATACGTACCTTTATCCAAACTTATAAATTTTGATCTACATCTCTCAGTTAATTTCAAGCTTTTCATCAAGGCTCCTTACCTTAAATCTCAACATTTTATTAAAAATAGACTTATCCTCTTTATGCAAGGAGAGTCTTGTTCTCAAAACATTCACAATAAATACTCTCATTCAAGTTATTCTAAATAGTCAAATCCAACCTTGAAGAACCAAATATCTTATATATCTTATGATTTTAAATTATTCACTATTGCTTAAATAGACCATGACTCTCGAAGGACTTATGCTAGTATTAACTTCTTATCATGGTCATCAAAGGCTTCCAAATTGACGCAAGGGCCTTCTATTCTATCAGCATTCCCAAGTGAAATGACTTGCTTCACATTCTAGTATGTAGCTCTTTCTTTTACCCAGAGCAAATGGTCTAATAGACCTTTAGGATGCAAATTTTCCCATGGAAAACTACTTCCTAAATGCCTTCAAGTTACATCTTGAAATCACCCTTATCTCCTGATGTCGACATTTTTGTATTCTTGTCATCCAGTATTTCCCATCATGGTATTTGGCATAACTAACTATGTATTGGTTCTATGTGCTATTTTACTTGGTATGGTCGCAACTTTTGCATTGTTGTAACTTGGAGCCCTTTCTCAGTGTTACCTCCACTGCTAGAATTGGAGGCAGTCATTTTAAAATTACACATTCCTTGATTCTTTTGATGTAGCATCGTTCATACCCATAGGTCGCCTATTAACAAGTTGCATTCTATTCTAATTTTTCATACCTATCTCTCTCTTCATCAACCACATATCTTACCTATAATCTATCTATCCATAACTTCACATGTTTTAAATGTCATCAATTATCCATCACATCCATTTATGGTCATCCAACATTTATCCAACTAATATCATGTATCATGTAAGTAACGATACAATCTGCATTAACATACGTTTTCACTATTATCATAGTGACCAATAATAAATAAATACTCAAACACATATAATCACTATTGTGACATCCACCATCCACAATAAACATCATGTATAAATAAACATCATCAACATCATGTACAATGGACATGATGCTATAACCACGACGAAGAAGACATATATCATATAAGTGTCTCGATACATCATTGGCCTCTAAGGGCCCTCTCTCAATGCAGATATGTCATCAAAATTAGTAAAGGCTACATAAAAAAGCCTCAAATATTTCCCCCTTGAGGCAAGTCCCTCTGTTTGTCTCTCAGCCTCCTCTACTCCACCTTGGCCCTCCTCTCGGTGCAGCTGAGCCACACTCATTGTGCTCCCAGATGGCCCAAATCCAACTGTAGCTCACCTCTATAGATGCTCCCAATACCTCAAGGTGCAAGGTAGCTTATGGATCACAATATGCTCACGGTACTTAGCATCAGTAGCTAGTGCTTGACAAGCGAGCGTGGGAATCTACAGGTAACTCTTCCGCGTACCCGACCTCCCGAGGTCGTGCCGAGACAGCCGGTGGGGATGGAATATGCGTGGGATGCAGACAAACTAGTTAGGCAGTCTAATGTGTTTGACACGCACTAATAGAATTTGTGAATCTAAGGCAAAGAAAGCCCTTCTAACTTGGGCTAGTGTGATAGATCGATCGGCAAGGATGACTTCTCGAAGGCTCCAATCAATATCGAGCTCTGGCATGATTCGATCTATGGGTTGTGGAATATGTGGGAAATGACCTGGGATAGTTTCGTGTATGTCTCCAGATAAGGTCATATGGTGGATGGTGGAAACAATTGACTCTACGGATGATTCTCTGGCCTAGTCCAGAATTCCCTAGCTTCGTTAGCCGTTATATCTAGTAAGGACAATTGTTCGATGATGATGGGTGGAAGTGGAGTGGATTGGAATACTAGTGTGTGTAGGCCAGTGTTTATATCTGATTGACTTGTGGATTCGTTAGGCTGTGGGACTTGTGGGTCACAACCGTAGACTCTTGGTTGTTGCGGTCCTGTTATGGTCATATACGAAATCAAGTCCTAATTCCTAGTATCCAGTAATCATATGCTTTCTCAGCTTCTATGTTTAGGACCAACAACTGCGTGATTTTCTCAGAATATCTCACAGGCGTTCGTGCAACCTGGATCCTTAGACTAGTATCTATATCTGTGAGAGTGTCTCCTGCACCTGGCTGTGGGACCAAAGGATCACAACCAAAGGTTTGTTCTCTTTTGAACCCTTCTACAGTCATGTGAATGTTTGCCTAGGGTAATCTGTAATTTGGTTGATTTGACCAAAACGTGTGTGCTTGGTCGTCTTCTATGTTTAACCCTCTCAACTGAGAACTGATCAGTTGTAAATCTGTTGTTGTTTGGAATACTTGTATTCTGAGATTTTGGTCTATGTCAACTATTGCTGTGACGAGGTTTGGTTGAGGCACGATTGGCTCAAATATGTATTCCCTGGGCTCCCGAGGTCCCGTGATTGTCATACAAAATAAAATGTAAATCTAACTGTAACAAAGCAAATTCTAACTACGTGGAATAAATCTAAAACATATATAACTTCTATTTTTCTGAGAAACCTTTTAAGAATTTAAGGAAAGCAGCTATTTAAATGTATCTAGAAATAACAACTAAATAACAATTTAAAACAAACAAGATAACCGAGTGTAGTTATTTGTCTGTGCGATTTGTAGATTTATTCTAAATAATGCAATAACTTTCCTAATCTACTTGCAAGATTCTCGATCCTACCTCAGAAGTGAGGAGTGAATCATAGCCTCTCAGAAACTATCAATCCTCACAGCTTCCCTGGCAATATCGAGAATAGAATTTACTGAAATGAAGCAATTAACTATTCTATTTGATATGATTCTAACTAGAACTTTGAAAGCTAGAACCTGGATTCCGCAGAACAGTGGCGAATCCGATGGTGTGTGTGATCTTGTCCCCTCAGTGTGATCTCCTCGTTCTTTCGTGTTCACGTGGATCCAGAAAAGCGTGTAATGCTAGCATCGACAGAAATAGATATTGGGACAAGGACAGCTCAGAATGCAGACTGAAAATGCGAGTAGGAGAGGGATAGCGCAAGAGTACAGAGCTTGGCTTATGCAATTCCTAGCGGGATTTTACTGTGAGTCATGCAACATAAAGCGACCAGAACCTGAAACTATCCTGTTTGAAGAGCAAAACCTGCAACTTTAATGGCTTCCTAAGCTATTCTACTCCAATGGATTGGATAAAACAACAACACTGTTTGCACAAGCTGGATATGTGGCTTACCAACAGCTGAACAATGCTAACTAAGCATGCAAAGAATTAAAACTATGGCTCTAAACAAAATAAAAGACTGAACTAAACAGAGCTTGAAAGTGAATGAGGGGCAAAAGACTTGAACTACCAACAGCTGAAAATGAGAGCTATGGCCTCTAAAGATAAACTGAATGAGGGGCAGACCATTTGCTTGTGCACAAACCATTTATTTATAGCTTTCATTCACCCAAAGATCAAAACCAAACTGAACTCTAAAAACCATAAACAATGGCCAAACACTATTCCAGGGGACCAAAAACATAAATGCAAGCCCAAGTCGGCAAGGAAAGCTGGTGAAACGTTGATATTTTACGTGAGTCGCGTCAAAGCACTTTCTGGAAAATGCGTGCAGGACCGCCGCTCTGAGCAGGGCGGCGGTTACAGGACCGCCGCCCTGATCAGGGCGGCGGTCACGAGACCGCCGCCCAGGCAGGGCGGCGGTTTCGTAACTGAAGGGCAAAAGGCCAAGAAAAGAGGAAAAAAGGGGAAAACAAAGGACGTGGGGGCTAAGCGGGGCATGCGGGATGTTAACGCATACTCCGAGGGCTTTTCCGGATCCCGAACACCTTGCGAGGAGACCTGTATCATCATTGGGGCACTTGTTACACTGTTCTGGCAGTACAGTACCTTACAATTTTGGGTACGTACATATTGCCCCCTCGGAGAAGCGTTTTAGCCATGAAGAGGCATAAAACGGTGGGTCCGAGTATGGCAGTCCCGAAATGGGAAGTTAGAAGTTATACCTGACACGTCCGTGTGTTGAAATGACGCCATCCAAAATTCCCGCTACCTGCAAAATGAAAAGAGAACTCAAGTGCAGATAGATACAATAGTTCGAAAAATAAACGCTAAGAATAACAGGGAATGAGAACGTACCATTCGTGCGGGGATAGGAACTTACCTCCATCAGCGCTCCAAACCTGTGAAAAATCATTTTAAAATGAAACAGAGTGCTATATATATGAAAGTGGGCCCATTTTCCTATTCATTTGCGTGAGTTGATTTGATTGTTTTTGAGCTCTGGGACCCACGGTGACGGTTTCTTGCGTGAGTAGAGTCAAAACGTCCGCAGCGAGATCGTGATCATGCCTCCACGTGCGGAACACCGCCCCGCTAGATCACAGGTTGGTTTTCTTCAATTTTGTGTTTTTCCCCCCTTTAATTTGAAATGCTGAATACTTTGTAATGGGGGGGTTATTTTTGAAAATGCTAGTGTTAAAAGGTCCATCTAGGGGGGGCGCCTACTGGGTAGGCTCCGTTTTTAGGTTAAATGGTCATTTTTGGGACTTTTTAGGTGTTTTTAGATTAAAAACCCGCGTGGGTTTTCGGACCACGACCGCCGCCCTGGCCAGGGCGGCGGTTACATGACCGCCGCCCTGTTCAGGGCGGCGGTTACACGACCACCGCCTTTAAGGCGGCGGTTACAAAACCGCCTCCCTGCTCAGGGCGGCGGTTTTGCACAGAATGCAAAAGGAACTTATATTTGAGATTGCACTTGTATTTTTAGCATTTCTACGTGTTTTTATGACTCTCTCGGTATTGTTCAGATATTAACTTGCTCTGTTTTGTGTGTTTTTGGGTGTATGCAGGCGAGAGAGGAGTACATTAGATGGAGCAGAGAGAGAGAGTGTGATTGGCTCTCAGGGGTACTGGATGCCCTCTCACAGGATGAGGAGGACACACTTCAGAGGGCTGGTATACTGCGCATATCGCGCGTGCCCCATGTTGCACCATCTAGTCACATCCTTTGTGACTTATTTTCTTACTGGGATGCAGATCGGAACACCTTCCGACTGCCAGGGGTCCGTGGTGAGTGGACCATCACATTAGAGGATGTCTACCGCATTCTGGGGGTCCCGATCATCGGGAGGTGACTTACATTAGAGACAGCAGGCTCACGGGCACAGATTGCACAGTGGGCAGCTTATATGGGAGATGCAGCCATCTCCACGGGGTCGAAGAAGGGGGTGAGAGTTCGATCCATTCCTTCTTTGCCTATCCCCGTATTTCGACAGGCCATCATGGGGATCCTTGCCTCGAGATTGATCGGGGACAAGGGAGGGGACACATTGTTATATTGCTGGGCCCCCATCATTGCACAGATAGAGGGGCATGGCCGGATATACGCCTGGGGTGCAGATATTCTGGGGACCACCTACCATGATCTATATAGGGTGGTCCGTTTACAGGGACAGTCATTGAGCCACCCAACTCTAGTCATGAGTTGGGTGTATGAGCATTTTATCCCTTATGGCAGGGGTGTGGAGGTGGCAGATCCTGGGGCTGTGAGGGCAGCCAGATGGACGGACATGTCGGTGCTCAGAGCACCTCATCAGCCAGTTGCCTCCCTTACTACTACAGACATGGAGGCGACACCGTACCAGCTTATGGCCGGCATATGGGGTGAGGAGACTCTTACCCTGATCTCCTGCTCCACCACAGGGCAGCTTATCGATCGAGTGGGACGAGTGGAGGTACATCCTTTCGGCCGGGTTCCTCAGCAGTTTGGTCTTCCATATGGGGTATGCTTCCCCCAGTGGCACCAGTTTACAGATCAGTTCGCGAGGCCAGAGGGGGGCCTAGAGGCCGAGGTTGGACAGTGATTACTCCTGGCATTCCTATTGCAGCCAGGAGGATAGTTCGTGCTAGAGGGAGAGCCGGTGCGCCTCGGGCACCTTTGCTTCAGATTGCTGCGGGTCCTGCTCATAGCAGCGATGACCCCATAGATATTGACTCTGACTCTGAGGAGCTCACAGAGGGAGGGTCAGAGGAGGAGACTGATGACAGTGATCCTGAGTGGCATGACACTCAGGACATTATGCAGGCAGAGAGGGCTGAGCAGAGCGCAGAGAGGGTGACTCTAGTTTCAGAGGAGCCACTCTCCCAGGGCCATGGTGGAGAGGATGAGTCCGTTGCAGGGTGACACGTTGCTCCTGCCACAGGAGCAGCCCCTCAGTCGGCAGCGGCATCCGCGGAGGGTGCTGGTCCCAGCGACCCATCTTGGAGGCCTGGTGATCCGAGTAAGTTACCCTTTCTCCCTTTTAATGTTTATATGTAGGCTCTCCTTAGTTGCTATTGTTGTATCTTTTAGCCTCTTGCTTGGTTTCTAATTCATTTTTCTCCTTTGTTTGCAGAGACTGTTGACGAGTGGCGGGATTTGATCCGCAGGGTATGTACCGATTCCCTGATGATCCCCATGGATAGGACCCGCGCGGAGCTGTCCGTAGATGCCGGGGAGCCCTCAGCAGCCGGTAGACATACCGATGTCTTCGCTCCCGTTTGGCACGTGGCCAGGATGGTGTCGACCCTCCGCACAGAGTTAGCGGGCTATAGGACGGCTGAGCGCCTTATGAGGAGCCATTCTCGTGGTGAGACCGCAGCTGCCCCTCGAGACCCTGAGCCCTCCGTACATTCAGAGCGCCGGCGTAGCCGGAGTCCTAGGCGTGGGCGTGCACCTTCGGAGGGGTCTCGTAGGGATTGAGAGGCCATTTGGCTCTCGTGTATTTTGTATTATATATTCTTTGTATATCACGGGCTCTTTGAGCATTTTGACCATGCTTAGAGCATGATGGCATTGTATATAAACATTGATTATTTATATATATGCATTCGTTTTGGATTAAAAGCTTGGCACTCATGTTTTCCTTTCTATTTCCAGTTTCCTTGTGTATACTACGATGTATGTTTATATGCTTTTTAGAATGTATGCAATGGAGAACAGATGATGCAAATGTTTGCTTTCTTTTTGTGTTTCATGATGCTGATACATGATAATGTAGATATATTGTGATTTTGAATCTTAGCTTCTGTGAGCAATTTGGATACCTCATGTTTGTTTTGCAGAGTGATGAATATAACCAGTACGATGAACAGATTAATTTGCCCCATTCCTAACTCCACGCAACTAGTAAGATGCGAGGGCTCATCACCGAGAGTCAAGAAGGGCGCAAGTTATGAAATGTGGTGAAACGATAGTGATGAAAGACAGACAAAGCTTTGGTGGAACCAAATTGGAAGCTACAAGCTTACTCTACCCGAATGACTTCATAGTTTAGAATGCACTTGCTTTGCGGTTTATCTAGACTTAGATCCGTAGATGGCCACATAGTAGACAAAATCTGGGTTTTTAGGATTTTAATTCTTTTGGAATTTTGAACATCTGATTCATTCATTTTTGACTCAAAGTTTCAGAGTTTGAATTGTTTGTTTATGACTTTTAACGTTTGCTTTGTCAAGAGGACCCCCTACACTTTGCCCCATGCTACTAGTAAGAAGCGTGGGTTTATCACCGTGGGCAAGGTATAGGCGAGTAAGGGCATTTCCATCCTTTCCCAACCCTACGTCACTAGTAAGAGACGCAAGCTCATCACCGAAGGTTGGTGGGGCAAGGAAATGTGTAAAATTAAAATTTTCTGTTTAATCACTTGTTGACTTGTTTTCTTGAGTAAAATGTCAGTATGTGCTTATTTCCAAAGAGATATATATATATGGGATAGATGTGACACCATGAAGCTTCTAGAACAGACCATAGGCAAGACACCTATCCTAAGAAGAAATCAAAGCGAGAATAAACTTGCAGATCTTGGTATGGTTACCGTTAAGACTTTGTCATGTTTGATTTTACTTGATAAAAGATTCCAAGATGATTCGATGATATATGAAGATGGAGAGGTATGATTAAAGAGCTTTATGCCAACAACATCATGAGTTTGTAGTGAATTGCTTTGAGAATAGATTCCTTGATCACAATTTATGTAAGAAACAAGTGGACAAAATGATCTTAATCTATATGAAGATGCAATGTAGATAATTATACAAGTAGTGCTAGTTGCTTATGCGTAGAACCGCTTGAGGTGCAGGGAATTGACTGTTTCACCAAATTCCTCACCTTCTAGCGTACATAAGAGGTAAGCACCATTTCCGTAGTCCTTCATGACTTGGTATGGGCCCAACCATTTGGGCCGGAATTTCCTTCCTTCGCCGGTCTTCTTGTCGATCCGGCTGTCTAGCCTTAGAACTAGATCACCTTCGTATATGTCGCGTTCATAGACCTTCTTGTTATACTGCCGGCACATTCGGTCAGCATAAGCTCTATGCCGCTGTTCAGCATCTAACCTAGTTTCATCTAGGCTTTCTAGTTGGGAAAGACGTGCTTCTCTGTAAGCGTCTTCATCCAGAATCCCTTGTAGTGAAATGCGGAGACTGGGTATTTCGACCTCAAGCGGGAGAACTGCTTCTGCCCCAAATACCAGCGAGAAAGGAGTTGCTCCCGTTGGTGTTCTTATTGAGGTTCGGTGGGCCCACAAGGCCGGATATAACTTCAAATGCCAATCTCGTTTGTTTTCTTTCACCGTTTTAAGGAGAATGGCTTTCAGTGTCTTGTTTGTCGCTTCAGCCTGTCCGTTGGCTTGGGGATAATACAAGGAAGCCGTATGATGGCTTATCTTAAATTTATTGCATAGTTCGCGAACCTCTTCATTCTTAAAAGAAGTTCCATTATCAGAGATAATGATTTGCGGGATACCGTACCTGCAAATGATTTGGTTCAAAATGAACTTGGCGATCACAGAACCAGGTACAGTAGTAAGAGGCATGGCCTCCACCCATTTGGTAAAATATTCAGTGGCCGTGATTATAAAATTATGGCCGTCTGTGGATGAGGGAGAGAATTTCCCTATTAAGTCTAGACCCCATGTAGAAAAGGGCCATGGAGTAGCGATTGGTTGTAGAGCTTGTGCTGGCATGTGGATCTCATGGGAGAATTCTTGGCACTTATGACACCTGCGTACAAACTCTATCGCGTCATGTTCTAGAGTGGGCCAGAAATAGCCCATTCGATGTATTTTTCGAGCAGTGGCATGGCCACCGAAGTGGCCTCCACATATTCCGCTGTGAGATTCATGGAGAATCTTCTTGGATTCTTCTGTGTCGACACATCTTAGGAGCATTCCATCGAATGCTTTTCGATAGAGCACCTGCTCTATAATGACGTATTTAGCTATGATAATGCGTAACCGCCTTCTTTGTTGCAGTGTAACTCCTTCTGGGTACGTATGGTCCATGATATAATTAATGATATCAGTGTACCAAAGACACTCAGAGATAGAGGGTCGGGCTTCGATGTAGTATACGCACTCATCTGGAAAGTCTAAATCTACTAAATCACCTCCGTCTAATGGGTTGTCAGCTAACCAATCCGCAATGATTTGTCCCTTAACTGACTTCTGATTTACAAATGTTAATTCGAATTCTCCCATTAAGGTTATAAAACGTCCAGCCTTTTTAGACAATGACCCTTGTGTGAGGAAAGTCCGTAAATGGTCCGTTTTTACCATGACCCTCGTTTCTTGATTCAGCATATAATGTCTTAGGCGTTTAGTAGCAAAGACTATGGCAAGGCATTCTCGTTCTGCCTGTGTATAGCGTGTTTCATAGTCGAGCAGCGTTCGGCTGATGAAATAAATCACGCGTTCTCTCTTGTTATCGTCTTCTTGGGCCAACATACAGGCCAGCGAGACATTGGTAGCTCGTGAATATAGAATTAACGGGTGATCTAGCTTAGGTGGCATTAGCATAGGTGGTGATAATAGGAAACGCTTAACTACTTCAAAGGCTTCATTACAGTATTTGGTCCAATCAATGCTATAGTCTTTCTTGAGTAAATTGTTGATTGGATGAACGGCGAAGCTTAAGTCTGGGATGAATCTTCGGATTGCACCCAGTTTCCGAGAAATGATCTGATTCCAGATTCATCTGAAGGTGGAACCATTTCGAGGACAGCCCGGATTTTGGTTGGGTCAACATCTATCCCTCGTGACGATATGATATAACCTAGGAGCTTCCCTCCCGTTACACCAAAGACGCATTTCTCTGGGTTTAGCGTGACTCCGTATTCTATTAGGTGTGAAAGAATGACGCGGAGTACTTCCGGATGGTCACAACGCTTATTGGCCTTAGCCAATAAGTCATCTACGTAAGATTCCATGATTTTATGAATTAGATCATGAAATATATATGTCATAGCTCGCTCGTATGTAGCACCGGCGTTCTTGAGACTGAATGGCATAACAGCGTAGCAATAGGTTCCCCAAGGAGTTATAAACGTGGTTTTAGCTTGATCTTGCTCAGATATTCTGATTTGATTGTATCCTGAGAATCCATCCATGAGAGACAAAAGTTCAAAACCAGCTGTTGCATCAACAATAACATCTATGGATGGTAATGGGAAGTCGTCCTTAGGACATGCTTTGTTGATATCTCGAAAATCTATGCAGATGCGTATCTTTCCATTCTTCTTGAGAACGGGAACGATGTTAGATACCCATTGGGAGTAGTCGACTGGCTTGATGAATCCTACCTGAAGGATTTTTATTACCTCCTCCTTTACCATGAGAGCTACTTTGGGCTTCATGGGTCTTGATTTTTGTTTAATTGGCTTTGCATCTGATTTAGTGACGAGGTTGTGCACCGCAATGTGGGGTGCAACTCCTGTCATTTCCTTATAATTAAATGCAAACACCTTCTGATGTTCTTTGAGGATCTGAGTATGTATTTCCACTTCTTCTGGGGTTAATGAAGAACCTAGTTTCAATATTCTTGGTTCATCTTCTGTCCCGATGTTGACATCGATTGTTTCTTCGATCAAAGAGGCGTTACCCTCTTCGAACTCAGGTGGTGCTGGAGGTAAATCCAAATCATCCCCATTTTCTACTGCGTATATGCTAGGTTCCATTTGTGAGGGGAGATCCATCACGGGATTTCCGAAGTAAGAAGACGAATGTGGAATTAAGGATAAATCTAGCATATGATAGGAGAGATGTAGTGCTGCATAGGCGTTTAAGTAATCCAAAGTAGCCACATCACTATCAATACGGTCTAGGACGGTAGATTCACTTCCGCTTGAAAGGGGATTTGTCATTATTTTTATCAATGGTTCATCACGAATGGACACCGTGAACTGGGTATCTTCTAACTCATTGCTTGGAGTAAAACGTGATGCTGAAGTTGCTATTGAATCGGCGAGAAGATTTTTCTCTCGCGGGATTGCTTCAATGGATATGAAGTTAAATGCCTTGCTTAAATTTAATACAGCATTTTTGTAAAGCTGCAAGTGTTCGGCTTTGGTTTCGTATACCTCAGAAACTTGGTTTGCCACTAATTGCGAGTCTCCTAAGACTCTGATGTTATCAACACCAATTCTTTTGGCTAAGGTGAGGCCAAGGAGGAGGGCTTCGTACTCAGCGCCGTTGTTTGTGCATTCAAAGTTTAACTTAAAGGAATGGGAGGACTTTCTCCTCGGGTGAAGTAAGAATTATACCTGCCCCCGCTCCATAACGGCATTTAGCTCCGTCGAAATGGAGAGTCCAATACTTAGTCGGGAGTATAGATGTTGGGGCATCTGCTGCGTTTGCGCACTCTACTTCTACCATACAGAGGTCCTCTGCTGGAAGGGAACCAACACCTAGGGAATATCCTATGCCTACTGAATCAAATGGTAAGAACATTGGTGAATCTTGTTCTATTAACTCAACGATTTTTGCAGTAGTCCCTAATGATACCGTTTCTTTAGCTTTATCGTTAGGGGTTGGGGTTGTTTTGGCTATGCTGATAGTTTCAAGATCCGTTGTAGGTACCAACTTCTCCTCTGGTTTTGGGTCAGTGGGTTTATTAAGTTGGTTTGTTGGAAGTTCAAATTCTGAGTGCACACCTGGTCTTTTCTTTAAATCAGCTAGGTGCAAATCGAAAGGTTTTGGATCGCCTTTGGCTACAAATACCTTTCCTAGATGCAAGAATCTTACTTCTTGGAATAACGTAGAAGGGATTGCCTTCATTCGGTGTATCCATGGTCGGCCGAGTATCATATTATAATTAGTTTCCCGATCTATAATATAAAACTCAGTCAGGATTGTTTTGGGTCCTAAGGTGACCGGAAGTATTATAGTTCCTATCGAAGTGGCTTTAAGGCTATCATAGCCTCTCAATGTATTTCGAGTGGTGGAACAGTTTGTTTCCCCATATCCTAGTTTTTGGAGGAAAGAGAAAGGGACTATGTTAACTGCGGCCCCATCGTCAACCATTGCCCGTTTTACATAGTTATTATAAACCCATACTTGTAAGTGTAAGGCTGGATCACCTCGGCGTGCGATCTCAGCATCTGTGGGCATTTTACTTATTTCGAATATGAATTCGACATCCTTGTCCGGCTGCCCCGGAGGGTGGATATCAAAATCTACGTGATTTACTTGTGTTTCAGGAGGTGGAGTGATGTTAATTAGATGACCTAGACCTAATGCTTCTAAAAGAGCAGCTCTGTGAGGAGGAGAGTTCTTTAGTAAATCCAAAAATGAAATGTGCGAGAAGGTCTTTGTTAGGTCACTAATTAAATCATAGGCACCTACGGGTTTTTCTACTATTTGTTGACTCTTATCTGTTTCTGGCAGATGACTTGGGCTTGGTTGAGAGAAATATTCTCGTGTTCTTGTTATAGCTTCGATAGGTAGTTCAGCGTCTAATTCTACCAAACTGACTATCTTGGGTCTCGGTTGACTTCCTAACTGTGGCGCAACTGATGGATTTAGTGAAGTCGAGGCTTCATGATCATTGTTTCCTGTCATTGCACTTTTGTTTGTTCCAGTTGGATTCAGCCTATTGCTATCATGATTTGGGAGTGGATCGTTAAAGATCTTGAGAGGAGCATTCTGAGGGGAAACTGCCCCTGCGAGCGTATTTGGTGGTGATGACACGGGATCTGCCAAAAACAAATCTGTGAAGAACTGTCTTTGTTCTTCTGGTAAACGTTGCATGAATTTATTGTAGTCACGACACGTTCTAGTATCATGACCCCGAATTTTGTGGAAACCACAATAAGAATTGGGATTGTAATTCCTGTTTTGTTGGTTTGGTGTATATTGTGGCCTAAAATTCTGATCAAACTGTTGCCTATTAGGATTAAAATTTTGCATTTGTTGTTTCTGGCTTTGGTTTTGATAACCAAATGAGTTTTGGCTTGGCCCTTGTATAGGATTTCACCATTGTTGTTGTTGTTGTGGATGGTTAAAATCCACTGTATTGATTGTCGGGGTAAAGTTGTTGTTTCGTTGGTTGTTTGTTTGTGATGGAGTATTGACAACATTTACCTTCTTGGGCTGGTCGGTTACTCCATCCGTTGTTACACCCCGATTTTTGTTAAGGATTTTGGGTCCTTGATTAACATTTGTGGTAGTGGGATAATTTGTAGTGTTCTGATTGGGGGTGATTAACCTCCCGTTTGCTCCATATGTTTTACGACCACTATCTATCGTTGTTTGGTCTATTCGAAGAGCGCTCTCAAGTACTTCATCGTAAGTTCTTAGTGGGAACTTCTGGACTTCTTCCTTCACCTCTTTGCTGAGAGAATGAAGGAATAAATCACATAGTTCCATCTGATCCATGTTTGGAGCACTTGCTGAAGAATAAAGAACTGTACGCCACCTCTGGATGAAATGGGCGACAGATTCGTTGTGTTCTTGTTTGATGTGCAAGAATTCCCTGATTCCTGTTCTCAACAGTTTGTTCATGTCGAATGCCTTAATGAATTCTGATACGAGTTGTTTAAATGAATGGATGGAGGCTTCAGGTATTCTATAATACCAGTCGAGAGCAATGCCTTCCAAGGTTTTGGGGAATATTTTAGCAACAACCCCATCCTAAGGGAGTAATTCACGTATGGCTGTAGCGTAAGCTTTGATATGCGCATTTGGATCTCCCTCACCTTTGTACTTGGGTAAATCGGGAAGAGGTCTTGGAAGCATGACGCTTCGTATGGTGAAGTCTAAGGGTTCTTTCAGATATTCTGAATAAGTCCCTATCGCATAGTTTTCGACCATTGATGGTGGTTGCTGAGGGAGTGGTGGTGGGATGGGTTGTTGGTATGGCGCAGCGTATGCATTGGCAGGGGCATAGGGAAGTCCCTGCATTTGAGCAAAAGGGTCGGGAGAGGAGAACATATCTCCTTGTGGTGATTTGGAGTACATGTTTAAGTATGACGGGGTATTGTCTAGTAATGGATTGTTTGATACTAGACCGGGAGGAATAGGTGTTAGAGATGATAGGCCTTGTTGGCGTTTGTTGTGGATACTGAGGAGGCATGCCTAACGTGCCTACTCCTGTGAGGAGATCTACTTGGCCAGAGTGATATGGAGGATTGGAACTTCCTGCTTGCATGAACTGAGGATTTTGACTTGCTTGAGCAAGTTCTAACCCTCTCACTTTTTCTACTAACGTTGAAATGACTTCATTTGGTGAAGTCACGGTGCTTTGCCTGAGCGGCGTTTGTTGTATACCCTGGTGTTGTATAGGCATGTGATATCCTGCTATAAACTGATCGTTATCTTGCCAAGTTTCTCCGAGAGTATTTCCTATATGCAGTGGCATAGAGGTATTTTCTTGGAAAGAGATCTCGGGTTGTATTTGTAAACCTCCTATAGGTGGGTACATACCCCGAGAATGTTGTTCACTCCTAGGATAACGTATTGACTGTTCATCATCTAAGACCAGGTATGGGTTAGATTGTCTACTAATTTGTGGTCTAAGTAGCATCTGAGGAGACGAACCAGATTCTCCGGTAAACGTCATATTGTTCGAGCCTGAAGGCTCTGTTTGTTGCGTTCGAGGGGGTTGATCTAACTCCCCCATTTGAAAAGATGAGTTATATCTGTTTCTTGGGGTTTGTGTTGACAACTGATTAGTTGAATAGTTGTCACCCCATACTGAGAGTGAGGGTGATGATTGTCTATTCTGTTGGGCATAGTATGCCTCGAGACCCAAGAGGGGTCTGCCATATGCATCGAATCCCGACATATTCGGGGGGTATATGAATACCCGCAGAATAATGGGAAGGAGCGAAGGTGATTTGTGAAAGAACACGTGATACTATGACTCCGAACGAGAAAGTAGGAAGTTTACGTCAGCTTCACTAATTTTGTTTGTTTCACGTCGGGTTCACCAATTTTGTACGCCGGAAAAGTGACAAGCGAGCGTGGGAATCTACAGGTAACTCTTCCGCGTACCCGACCTCCCGAGGTCGTGCCGAGACAGCCGGTGGGGATGGAATATGCGTGGGATGCAGACAAACTAGTTAGGCAGTCTAATGTCTTCGACACGCACTAATGGAATTTGTGAATCTAAGGCAAAGAAAGCCCTTCTAACTTGGACTGGTGTGATAGATCGATCGGCAAGGATGACTGCTCGAAGGCTCCAATCAATATCGAGCTCTGGCGTGATTCGATCTATGGGTTGTGGAATACGTGGGAAATGACCTGGGATAGTTTCGTGTATGTCTCCAGATAAGGTCATATGGTGGATGGTGGAAACAATTGACTCTACGGACGATTCTCTGGCCTAGTCCAGAATTCTCTAGCTTCGTTAGCCGCTATATCTAGTAAGGACAATTGTTCGATGATGATGGGTGGAAGTGGAGTGGATTGGAATACTAGTGTGCGTAGGCCAGTGTTTATATCTGATTGACTTATGGATTCGTTAGGCTGTGGGACTTGTGGGTCACAACCGTAGACTCTTGGTTGTTGCGGTCCTGTTATGGTCATATACGAAATCAAGTCCTAATTCCTAGTATCCAGTAATCATATGCTTTCTCAGCTTCTATGTTTAGGACCAACAACTGCGTGATTTTCTCAGAATATCTCACAGGCGTTCGTGCAACCTGGATCCTTAGACTAGTATCTATGTCTGTGAGAGTGTCTCCTGCACCTGGCTGTGGGACCAAAGGATCACAACCAAAGGTTTGTTCTCTTTCGAACCCTTCTACAGTCATGTGAATGTTTGCCTAGGGTAATCTGTAATTTGGTTGATTTGACCAAAACGTGTGTGCTTGGTCGTCTTCTATGTTTAACCCTCTCAACTGAGAACTGATCAGTTGTAAATCTGTTGTTGTTTGGAATACTTGTATTCTGAGGTTTTGGTCTATGTCAACTATTGCTGTGACGAGGTTTGGTTGAGGCACGATTGGCTCAAATATGTATTCCCTGGGCTCCTGAGGTCCCGTGATTGTCATACAAAATAAAATGTAAATCTAACTGTAACAAAGCAAATTCTAACTACGTGGAATAAATCTAAAACATATATAACTTCTATTTTTCTGAGAAACCTTTTAAGAGTTTAAGGAAAGCAGCTATTTAAACGTATCTAGAAATAACAACTAAATAACAATTTAAAACAAACAAGATAACCGAGTGTAGTTATTTGTCTGTGCGATTTGTAGATTTATTCTAAATAATGCAATAACTTTCCTAATCTACTTGCAAGATTCTCGATCCTACCTCAGAAGTGAGGAGTGAATCATAGTTTCTCAGAAACTATCAATCCTCACAGCTTCCCTGGCAATATCGAGAATAGAAATTTTACTGAAATGAAAGCAATTAACTACTTTATTTGATATGATTCTAACTAGAACTTTGAAAGCTAGAACCTGGATTCCGCAGAACAGTGGCGAATCCGATGGTGTGTGTGATCTTGTCCCCTCAGTGTGATCTCCTCGTTCTTTCGTGTTCACGTGGATCCAGAAAAGCGTGTAATGCTAGCATCGACAGAAATAGATATTGGGACAAGGACAGCTCAGAATGCAGACTGAAAATGCGAGTAGGAGAGGGATAGCGCAAGAGTACAGAGCTTGGCTTATGCAATTCCTAGCGGGATTTTATTGCGAGTCATGCAACATAAAGTGACCAGAACCTGAAACTATCTTGTTTGAAGAGAAAAACCTGCAACTTTAATGGCTTCCTAAGCTATTGAATTGGATAAAACTAAGCTATTGGAATGGATAAAACTCACAAGCTGGAATGTGGCTTACCAACAGCTGGCTAAATAAGCATGCAAAGAATAAAACTATGGCTCTAAACAGAACAAAAGACTGAACTATGAAAATGAGAGCTTGAAAGTGAATGAGGGGCAGACCTGGCAGACAACACTTGCACAAGATGGATATGTGGCTTACCAACAGCTGAACAATACTAACTAAGCATGCAAATGAATTAAACTATGGCTCTAAGCAAAAATAAAAGACTGAACTATGAAAATGAGAGCATGAGAGTGAAAAGAGGGGCAGACCATTTGTTTGTGCACAAACCATTTATTTATAGCTTTCATTCAACCAAAGATCAAAACCAAACTGAACTCTAAAAACCATAAACAATGGCCAAACACTATTCCAGGGGACCAAAAACATAAATGCAAGCCCAAGTCGGCAAGGAAAGCTGGTGAAACGTTGATATTTTACGTGAGTCACGTCAAAGCGCTTTCTGGAAAACGCGTGCAGGACCGCCGCTCTGAGCAGGGCGGCGGTTACAGGACCGCCACCCTGATCAGGGCGGCGGTCACGAGACCGCCGCCCAAGCAGGGCGGCGGTTTCGTAACTGAAGAGAAAAAGGCCAAGAAAAGAGGAAAAAAGGGGAAAACAAAGGACGCGGGGGCTAAGCGGGGCATGCGGGATGTTAACGCATACTCCGAGGGCTTTTCCGGATCCCGAACACCTTGCGAGGAGACCTGTATCATCATTGGGGCACTTGTTACACTTGTTCTGGCAGTACAGTACCTTACAATTTTGGGTTTATCTTCCTTGGCATGTTCGGGACCTCGATATTTTTATCGTTAGAAGACATGGAAATCATTCAAAACATTATGACTGTCTGGTAAAGAGATCTCGTGTATTGGATTCTCTCCACGATATAAAATCTGTAATGATAGGTACTACAAGGATGTTTAATTATGTAATATTGCCATTTTTGAACTGTGCCGAAGAAGAAATGGACATATTTCAAGTGAGCCTCCAATTTGTTGAGTCGGCATTGACGATTCCATCACAATGTCATTTCACTTTGTTGAAGACCCCACTACATCAAATTTTGAAGAACTTCAGCAACAACCATCGTAATTTTGCAATAAAAATGGGAAACGCATTTGATTTGTGAAATGGAAGAGGTAAGAAAAATTATTGAAAATGAAGGACCAGGTGCCATTGATACAATTGATTGGCCTGCTATTGGGCTATCTCCAGTTAACAAATACAATACTGAATCGTTTGTTTGACATGGCCTTCCCTACATTATTTCCAAATGGTGAAGTTGAATGGTTGCAACCTTAGAATAAAAAAGGTATGTATACATGAATATGCTCTGCATTTGATGAAATACCATGACAAAATATTTGGTGCCTATCCAAGATTCAGGTATTTCTTGTTCAAACCTTATGTTGAGGCATCAAATGCAATCCACTGCATCATTAATTTGTGAAGAAAAATGTGGGTGACAACATACCAGATACTATTCAAGATCTCCACCACCACCTTCTAGATATGCTAGATGACAAGCTTCCTGAGCAAGTAATGTGTTATGCAGCCAACATTAGAGGTACTAGGGCCTATTGGACAACATGTAAGAATGAGTTGATGGACATGATTACATTTTTAGGGTGTCCAAAATTCTTCTTTACATTAAGCGTTGCAGATACCAAATGGCCAGACCTGCATCAATTCATGCCTGGCTCACATCCAAGTAATGTTGTAGAGGGCTACCACTGGAGGAGTAAAAACATAATTACCAATCCACATATTGTTGCTATGTATATGCATCACCAATCTTCAAGATTTTCATTGATGAGGTCCTCATCAAGCACTTCAGTACAACAAACATTTGCTCAAGGTATCCTCTTTCTTCTCCCCAATCATGTCAAATTATATTGCATTGTATTTGACGCAAAACTCATATACATTCATCATGTGTGACACTTATATGCAAATAAAATACTATCTCTATCCATTTCTTGCATAATGAATGGCAATATCAATCATCAATTCATATACATATGGTCATTTGGCTAAAGGATGCTCCAGATGTCAAAAATATGGATTGGAATAATCCATCGCAACTTACAAAAGCAAAGGCATATTATGATAATTTTATTAATGCATGGAATCCAAGAGACGAGAGTATAAAGGAATAACCATTTTTCAAGATCTACCAATGATGACCCTTATTTGATGGACACATTCCAAATAATGCAGTGTGATATAAGACATGATTATGAAGAAATTGTAAATCATGTTGAAAGACACACAAAGTCAAATACAAATGCACATTGGACACATGCCTGCAAAAAAAAGGGTCCACAAATGTTTGTCAATATAAAGCTCCTTGGGAGTTGCAAACAGAATCAAAATTGTTTGTAGATGAAGACATCCAAAAAAATTATCTTCCTGCACGCAATGATGACAAAATCAATGTACATAATCCTTAATATGCTTTCACTTTGGAGGGAAAACATAGATTGTCAACCCATCCTTTCCCACCGAGTAGTTTTGAATTACATTGCAAAGTATGTTGCAAAATACAGAAAAAACTTCAGAGAGTTATTGATGACATGCTAACACGGGTTGTTACTTGCCAATCAATCCCAAGACCCAACATTATGTGCATACCAAAAATTCCTTATAGAAACAATAGCAAGAGCATGATATTGGCGAGACATAAAAAACATGGCATATGTTGTTGAAGCTACCACTTGTGGAGTGTAGAAGACAATTTTATCACACTTAGTGTTGGCCGAAGGGTGTATAGGCGTGTCCAACTAAACATTGATGACGATTCAACTTATTCAAAATTCATACATGCATATGTTCATCGCCCTTCACAGTTCTAGAAAATATTGCAATGCTGGATGTTTCCAGGTCATGGTATTATTCTCCAAAACGTAAAAATGAACAATGGAAGATTCGACAGCCACAAGTTATAGTGTGTGTATGGCCAAGATTTTACTCCATCCCTCATGAAGAATCAGATGAATATGTGGAATTTTGGTGGAGTGAGAGCCTCCTATATAAACCCTTTCAAAAAATTTATGTTGATATCGACATCAAAAATGAAGAAATAATTCACTCTTGGGAATCTATAAGGGGTACATACCATGCTTGGTACATTAATTGCATACAAAAATCACCAACATCTGATGATGCGGCTGAAGATAATGTCAACAGAAAACCTAGATGTATTCCCTTCAGATATGGATGAGTGGGAACTCATGTCTGCAATTGGCCCCGCATAATGACATGCACTTTTTAGATATTGAGTTGCTTAGTCATCGTGATTATGACCTGGACCATGATTGGAGCCAACTATTCTTTACCACCACCATTACATGATACATGTGTACATTTTCTATATAGCATTCGTTCCTCCATTATAATAACCAATAACACTCCATAACACCTCAACCCTATACACAATTTATATGAAGACCAACACATTGCATATTCCATGGTCATGGGTCATTACGACCATGTAAGGAATCAAGAGCCACTCAAAATTATTATTCAAGGAACATCTAGGACTAGTAAATCATATTTGATCTAGTGTATAAGGAACACCTTGGACTCTCAATCAATAAATGGAAAAATCCCTTTATTGCTCCTTGCTCCTACAGGTGTTGCTTCTTTCAACATACAAGGAAGAACAATACATAATGGCCTTAGAATCCCAATTAGGGATGTCCATGCTTTAAAAGGACAAACAATGGCAGTGTTTCAAGAAGAAATGAAACGCGTGTGTTACATTCTCATAGATGAGATGCATTTTTTAGGGCCCAAAATGTTCAAAAACATCAACGATCGACTCCAACAAGCATTCCCAGCACACACAACTGAACCATTTGGTGGTAGATCAATGATTCTTATTGGAGATCTTGCTCAACTACCTCATGTGAGGGATGCCCCAATATATGTCGGTAAGCTTGCATCGTGTTTCAACCCTCCAAAAATTCTTAATTATTTAATAGGTTTCTTTCTTTTACAATGATCATGATTACTTTGCATTCATATCCACTTGTAATGGTCTTTTTACACCGCTTCTAGGAAACACAATTGGGAGAAGGCTTTGGGACACTTTCAACATTTTCATTACCTTAGATGTAATATTTCGACAACAAGGAAGTGATCCACAACAAATCATCTTCCACACGATCTTGAAAAACATTAGAAATGTTGAACCTATTTTCCATGATTGGGAAACACTCATGAAAAAAATAAATGCTTGCTTCAGCTAGGGAACAAGAGAATCCTTCAATTCAGCAATCCACTTATATGCAACTAACAAATTTGTTCATCTACTTAACAAACACATGCTTAAGTCTTTATCCAAGTCTGATCACATGGAGTGTTGCTGAATATACGAGGCAACTCAAGATTAGAAGATGCAAACAATGACCAGTTGGAAAATGAAGTCCTCCTTCTGTACAGGTCAACATGTTTATGTTACTCTATAACCTTTGCATTGAAGTTGGATTAGTTAATGGTTCTATTGGTACTATACAAGACATTATCTACACCGCTGGCTCCAAACTAACCAACTTGCCCATGTCTGTAATAGTAAAATTTGATAACTACACAGGTCCTGCATGGGACCCCATAAATCCTAAATCCATTCCTATATTACCAGTAATAAGAGGCAATCGCAAATAGGTATCACTAAAAATGGCTTGGGCCCTTACCATACACAAGTCTCAAGGATTAACTTTGCCTAAAGCAACTGTTGATATTGGAGATGATGAGAAACCAAGGTTGACTTTCACGGCATTATCCCGAGTTAGGTCCATTGACCATTTGAGAATATCCCCCCCTTTTAGTTTTTAGCGCTACTCAGAAATCGAAACAGCAAGGAATGTAAAACAAAGATTGCTAAAAGAGAAACTCCTATGGATGTTGTCAGCAATTGATGCTAACAGGTATCTCTCTCCTCATTATAAGTAAATTATGTTTTCCTATTCTTTCCGAGCAATCTCTTCATCGTTAAGTTACTTTACACGAATGTGTGTGAAACTAAGTACAAATTACATTTTCATCCAGTGCACAACATCAACAATAGATGCAACCATTTCTTAAGCCTTTTTTGACGTTCAAATACAAGTTATCACCATCTACTTACCTGCAATGTAATTCTATTTCCATTTATTCCACAGATGTTAACTACAAACGTTTTCATTGCAGGAACTCTCTATCACATACAACCTCTAACAACTTTAATTGATGCCTAAACCTTTCAAAGCCAACATATTTTACATGTTACCTCATGGATTGTTGTCTCTTAAAACTTTACTAATATTTCACAACTCCAAACCTCTTAAAATTACTAATTTACTGCATTCAAATACTCCTCCAATCTACCTATCAACCTCTCACAAGCACCTGTGGATGCTTTTGCTAGTCTTTATTAATACACTATAAAATTTGAAGGTGTTTGTAATGGTTTTAATTAATCATTGAAGTTAAATCTCTCTATACCATTGAATAAAAATTTGAATGTTAAAAAATATTTCAACTTATTTTATACTATGAAACTTTATTTTTTAATTTATACAATAGTTTTGTAAAATCAAAATTTTATAATGTCATTATAGTATTTATATATATATATATATATATATATATATATATATATATATATATATATATATAAAGTGAGCCACATAGAGAAGAGATATTTACTATACATAAGATGACATACTAGTATCACCAATGACAATGTTAGTAGCCTTATAAATCACTTTTTTGGTCACAATTTTTATAAATAAAGATAAATAATTATTTGAACCACTTACAATTGCATTGCCTTGTAAATTAGTTCTTACCTTATAAATCACTTCTTAGACATAATTCTTACATGAGGTAAGATTTTTATAAGCAAGTAATTTTAGATTCGAATATTATACTCAATAAATTTGTAGGTTACACATAATTGAAAAAAAACGTATTTTACCAAGCATTTTTCTAGACATATTTTATGGCTCATGTTCTCTATAATAACCATAATTCATATTTTTATTATTAATGTGAATAATGAAATAGTTTTAGATAGTATATTAATGTAAACAAACAAACCACTTAGATAATGCATTTGTAGTTACGTTCTTCTTGCATTTTTTGTATATATGTTCTCAAATTTAAATATCATCTTATTCTTAAACATTATGTATTGTTCTTATGATGACAAATTTTGTTTCCAAGAAGTATTTATTACTATCATGGTATTTTTTCACCTTAAAGTGTCTTCCCATTAAAGATATGATCTCTATTTATTACTACATGATGGATAATCATCATTTTTTTCTCATTTATGACTCATATATGAGATTAAAAAAAATATCCTTTGAGTCAGTGTCTCTCAAATGCAATGGGCCATCCCTATGCATGAGGTATCACCCCCATGCCATACCCCAAAGCATTACATTCAACAATAATGGCTTTTGAAAAATCTAGAGTAACATGAACCAAAATATTGTACATGGTATCTTTTATCTTCTCAAATGTCATGGTGGATACAACATTCTAGTAAGAGAATTTTTTCTTCAATAGCGTTTTTAATGATGTTGTTATTCTATTGTAAGTTTGTACAAATCGGCTATATTACTCAGTGATCTCTAAGAAGCCCCATAGATTCTTGAGGGTTATATGCACTTTCCATTCTACCATGTCCTTGATCTTCTGAAAATCCACATATACACCTTCATGAAGGAAATAATGTGATGTAATTAATACCTCTCCTTGAATCCAATAGCACATTTTGAAGGATTGGAGTAAAAAATTATGTTTCTCAAGAGTTACTCATGTTATCTTATACATTAAGATGTCACAAAAAAACTAAAATAAATTTATGATTGAAAAATGAATTTATTTTACTGACATGCTCACACTAGGTAGATAGTTTGGGATATTTTCTATCTAGTTGAAGTGTGTTTTCATATTTATTACACCGAAATTTGTGTCTAAATTGGAATTTTGGTTTTTGGGGTTAACATGTGTCAAGTTGGCAGACTATGGATATCACAGGGGATTCATCATGTAAGCTTATGTCCTATCATGTGCTTTCACAAGATATTACATAACACCTCTATTTCCAAATCTACATCTCAATATTCAATTAATAGCACCCCCTTACAATGCAACTTTTCAATTATAACATATCCCTTATTTTACCATATATCTGAACTACATGTATTTTTGCTTTGACAATTTTATACCCATTTTACTTCCATTTTTGAGATTCAATATTGTAAATTTTCATAAAATTTAAATATATTTTTATTTAAGACCTTGATGGAATTCATATTGGACTTGTAAAGTACAAACCCTCATTATTTGTAATTTAATGTCTCTCTTCCTCTCTTTTCTATCTACATTTGTCCCACTAATCAAACTTTGTATATAGTAATTTAAAGGGTCATATGAGATTGCATTTTTGTCAATAAAATTTACTAATCTTTATGACGTTCATTTTCCTAAAAACATTTAATCAAATAAAAAACATATATCTTCACAATCATATTATGAAGGTGTAATATCACTTTCTCGAGAGTAGTAGGTCGAAGACCCCTAGCCTAATTTTGTTTCCCAACAGCTAGGGAAATGGAAAAAAGGGAAATTAATCCTCATAATTTAATTAAAATTGCATAATAATTTTATTATAAGAACTTTAATAATTTATAAGTGATAAAAGAAAAAGAAAAAAGTAACTTTATTTTTATTTCCCCCTAGAGGAAAAATGCAGCCCATATAGAGACATAAAACAAGGGGTAAAGAAATATTAAATAAAGGGAAACATATTAAATAAAAAAGGAGTTGATTGGTCCTTCTGGGTGGCTAAGAGGACAAGGAAAATTATAAAATCAAGTCACCATGCATGGAGGAGATCATTTTTGACATCTTATCATTTTTTTATTTTTGTTCTAAGCTTGCATGCTTTCCATTTTCACTCCAAAGGACAAAAACCCTTTGTAGTTTTGCTTGAGAGGACCAAATCCCTCTTTAAGCTTAAGAAGAAGAATGAAAAATATTCTCCCTTTTTGAGAGGAATCCCTACTCAAGGGTTTCCAATTATTTTCAAGGTTCTAAATTAGAACTCCAACAGTATTTGAGGGGAAAATTGCAGATTTATATTTTCTCCAGCTAGGGTTTGAACAAGAAGAGTAGTTGATTTTTGGCATGCATTTCCATCTAGATCTAGGGTTATCTACACCCTTGTGAGTATAACTTGAAACATTATAGGTCACATATGATCTGTATCTCATTTCCATCTTCATTTCCATATTTTTAGAGGTTGTTTCCAACTTGTATACATCTAATTTGGGCTTTGGAAACATTTTTTCTAGCCTTTTCTGTAAGCTGATTTTCTGCTGAATTTAATAAACTTTCCAACCCTTCTTAATCTAAAAAATTATATTTTTGGTGTTCTTGCATCTATGATAAATCCTGAATCATTTGGTTAAAGATTGAGAAGATTTTCAATCAGTTTTGAGTATCAATCATCTCCAAGGCAAGTTGCATTTCCTTTTGGAAATTAAAATATGCATTCTTTTTATCAAATATATTTCCCATAAATTGTTGTTATAAATCAGATTTGTGGTTATTCCTTTTGGGGGCATAATTTTTCCTATTAGGAACATTACATAAGGATTTCCCAACTAATGAGATTTATGTAATGTCATTACTATGGAAAAATAAGTTGCTTGTCTAAAAACACACCACTACTTTGAAAGAACACACAATGAAAATGATTTGAATTTAGTGATTATTCATTTTCTCAATGACTACTCCTCCATACCGTTCCATATACCCTATCCCCGAATGTATTTTAAATTATTTTTAAAATTTAACCCCTTAATATGAGATAATATATTGGGTCCATTTTGATAAATATTTAATACATCTAGATACGAACTCATGTGATAAATAATGATTTGGTTTGTGAATCCCACGTGGTGAAGATCAAATAATTGCGGTCATATATGTCTGATTGAATCTCATCCCTCCACTACCTCCTCAAATGGATTCTTAAATAAAAGCAACACAATATAAAGACATCCTCTACAATGATATGGTAGAGCTAATGTAGTGCCACATGGAGGAATTATTCTATTTTTTGTTTCCAATTAGTAACAATGGATCCAAAGTGGTGACCAATGTGAATGAAGAACTTGGATTTTGCAAATTTTTAGGAATGGTCTCACCCATTGACCCTTTCCCTTAATCAACAGTACTTGGAAGTATTGTTTTGTAATGTCTTGCAAAACCATGCATTAATTTCTTGATTACTATATTTTTATAGTTTTCACACCCATAAAATTTTCCTCCCTTAATCCCTTGCTTCATTATCCTCCTTCCTCATACAATATTTCACCTTAAGTTCTTTAACTTTAACTTCTTCATACGATATAACTTAAATGGTTAATATATCTCTAGGGGTAGTAACCGATGGTAGATTATCCTAGTCAATTAGTTTCCAAGGCTAATTACAACAATATCAAGAATAACCATTAATTAATGATGAATAATAATCGATAAAAGACTTTTAATAAGAGGGAGAAGATGACTTAGATTATCTCCAACTATGTATAGTGATGATTTGGGTCTGTCTGATGACTGAAACATGATGGAAATGACTTGATAGAACATTGTTGTTGAAATTGTGTGCTAAATTGTTGCTCAGACCAAAGTGGGTGGCATAGGCCAAAGTGTACCCCCGTTATGTCCCTTTCCATATGCCCATGTCCCTTCAAATTCTCTTCTCCTAATAATTTTTGAGACTGTGTATTATCTTCTAATATTCTCATATCTAAAATGTGGACCTCCAAAACTGTGTGATGGTCGATGTGCAATTGATTGATCCTTCAAAACCCTAAATAGCCAAGAAATCCTGCAAAAAAACATTAGGCGGGTTTTGGGCATCCTAGTGCACCGCCGACGTCACCACTATTCCAAAGAGGGCTCAAACCTTGCATCGTTATTTCCTAACATGTGATCTCTATAATGTATGTAACCAAATAGATAATCATGATCTTGCAACAATGAGATTGTACTTGCACATTTGCCCTAGATTGTCTTAAAATGATGACATGTTCCTTGTATTTGTAGATATGAGTGGATGAATGACCTATAATGAGTATGTACAGTATATGGAGCTCAAAGGAGTCTTGGAATGGATTTTATTAAGATTTCTCTTATTTTATGTTCATTAGGATTTTTGGGTGTCAAGTGTTCATCATCTACTCTTTGATAATGGATGAATAACCAACTTATCACTCATTATGGATTTGGAGCCATAGGATAAGGCTAACTAGAAGTGTACCAAATAAATTAGGAAAAGTTTCATTAGAGGGAAAAGAACCAAAAAATATGGGAAGGGCCATAATTTATAGACATTATGGCCCTTTTTGGGTTCTTTTTTCTAGGATGCATGTGTAATGCTTTGAAAACTTGGATTGTATTGTGCAAGGGTATAATCTATTTTTATAGACTAATATGAATGTTATGTGAATAAATGAGTTGTGTGTGCATGCAAGAATGAATAGGGTGTAACTAGAGATAACGTAATTGACCAAGTTAAACAATTATGGGCTAGTGTAAAAACATTGTATAATTTGTGTTGTTGTAAGACATAAATTACCAAAATGAGTGTCTACATCATCACCTGCTTATAGACGTCCCATTGCACCATTTGGGTGTGATTATTATACATCATATAAATGATCAAACAAATCATATTAAAATAATAGCTAATACAAAGATCCATTTTTTAAGTGCCCTCATTTTTTAATAAGTATATCACATTAATATTTTATACACCTGTATAACTAAATAAAACTTTGAACTCTTTAATCGGAAAATAATTTAAAATTAGTTTCAAGGTCTTTAACAAAACATTTATTTATCAAATAATTTTTTTTTAAAAAGTATTTACTCGTAATTTAATTCGAATATGAATATATTAATGCAAAATAGTAACCATAAGACATTAATATGATTGTAATGAAAGTATATTTTCAATAAGAATATGTAAAAGAAAAATAGATTAAAATATTAAATATGAAAGTACTTGAAGTTTTTCTCTAATAATTCGCGACTCTTGAATATGATAGTGAGTCTATTTACATATTTAAAATTGAAATGAATAAAAGAGACTAAAATTGGACCATTCAAAATAAAGAGCTGTGTTGATGATTCTTAAAGAGACTATATTTTTGTTGACTTCATCTCTTTGATGAATAGAATTACACATCTCTAATTCTCTTAATGAATAAGATTTCATAAAGAGATTTTATTTGCTCTAAAGAGATAGCAAATCATGTCATAAATCTCAGAGCACATTAGACACCTAAATACAAAATACTCCTATGATTGTGATTCACTATTGCAAAGTTTATATATGCATTAATATTGCTGGAAAAACTTATCTTCATGTGTAAATTTGATAAGAACATACCCACAATTGAGCCAAAGGAAATATCAAACCAAAAGGGAGCATGTTGTACTTATTTCTATCTTTTATTTGAATATGGTTCTTTGAATAGTTATACATTATTATTTATGGTTATGATGGCTATGTCCAAGTTGAATTTATGTAGGATTTGTAAATTTAACCCTTGATGCCTCTATGAATGCTTTAAATCAACATTTGGGGAACATTATAAAAGGATGATGATTGATATCAATACCAATGCAATCTAGGAAAGATATATATTGATCATGTACTAAGTGTTTTTCATACCTTGTTCACATAACTTCACATATGATTAAAAAGACTTGAACATATATCTATTATGCCTAATTTTTGTGTCTACCATACATCTTAATTTGTGAAGAAACATCACTACATAGAAAATAACTAAAATTGAAAGGGGTGAATGTCAAATTGAACAAAGATAATTGCATGTGGCACTGACCATTTTTCGTGTAGGTTTTTGGATAACATGGAAATAATAACTCTAACAACCTAATCCCATAAAAAAAAACAAATCCTATGTTCCCAAATCACATTTAAAGATACAATAATGTTGGCTACACTAAAGTTTGGAATATATACAATTTTTATTTCACATTTTGAAATTGACATTGGAAACATTGTCTCTCAAATGTATTAAGTGCAATATACCCCTTGTTTGACCTTTTCATTACAACACAAATATATTAAAGGGAGGTCCACTAGAAGGCACACCAAGCTAAGTATAGGAGAAAAAAATTCAACCAAACTTCCTTTATAAGTGATATTAGTACATCATGTACCTTTTTCTTAGTTGTGTTGAGAACCCAAACACCATGACCTTTGTTTTATTCAAATTTTCTTGTAAATCAGAAGCATTAAAAAATAGCTTAAAATTTCAAGATGTCATTTTAGGCATGCATCTAGTATGTATCACAAGAAAAAATTTATAAACAAATAATAAAATAGTGACGATTATATCATAGAGAATATAATTGTCACATGTTTCTGCTGAACTTGTAATGATATTCTATATTTCATCTATGTAGAGACCAATCAAAGTAGAAACAAATAAATACTCTTGTTTAATGTTTATAATAATATTCAGTGAATTCAGTAGGAGTTGGGACTCATCCAACCACCTTCTCATTAAATGTCACATAAAAACAACCAAATAATCTAATATCTGTAGATCTTAAAAACATTGAATTAGAAACTATGTATGTAAATATCAAATTCCTTCTGAAATATCTAAGCAACCTGACATAACTAAGCACAAAAATGTTGATAACTTGTTCCTTGCTCTTATTGTGGGAATATCAACCATTATATGGCTATGCAAAACAAACAATCACTAAGGATATCAATATAATTAAGAGACATGGGAAAGAAAAAAATCCACTCTTTAAGAAAAGGAGGACCTGGGATGGTTATGACACACTCTAATGAGGTTAGAAACTACTTGGTATTAGCATGTGCACATATAAAAATTTATGTACTCACTGTAAGGATATTGGGAATTGAATGGATAGTGTTGGAAACTCCATTCACATCTTCACCTAATGAATAGGAAACTAAAAATTTTTGGGGAAGAAGAGCTTACCAAAGCACAAAAATATGAAAGGAGAGAACAACTTGGTGAGAGGTCTCCATGGACAACTTAACATCTTACCCTGTTTTTTAATACTCGTGAGCTTTAGATTAATTTTGGTAAAATACAAGTTATGAATTTTAATATCTCTACAAATAAGGCACACTATGTGGTTCTTACTTATAGAGGTGAGAGGGTTGAAGTAGTCTTTTCACATGTTTATTTGGGGATCCTCCTCTATATTAGGCTTTAGCTTGAATCTGGGTATAGAGCCCAAAATAGGTAAGGAATATACATCTCTCACACCCTTGAAGATCATTATTTTCTTCTTCACTTTCAAGACATTTAAGAAAAGATCCACCTTTTTCACTCACAAATCACACCTACCGTTTTGTATGGCTACGAGGTTTAGGGAGTATACCTTCAATTTAAGGACCAAAAATGAGTTGAAAAAAGTTATTGTCACAATGTTATCCAAGCATATCCATGTCAAGATATTTATATGTCATACCATCATTGTTAGAGAGTTTTGCATAATCTCACTCACTACTTCAATGGAATTTCATTTTATAACAATGATTCATAGACTCATTTAGTTTTGTAACTCCTAGAGTGCACGCCTTAGATATCTAAAGCTTTATTTCATATAATCTATCGAACATGCAAACTACGAGATTGATTTGTTTTAGTATGCAAGAACCTTTTTGTTTCTTTACTTAATTAATTTTAATATTGATAGGTCACCCCTTACTTAGATTCATAGTGGATGTACTCATTCTCTCTAAAAAATATGTATTAACAATTATATTTATGATGATGTGTGTGTGTGTGTGTGTTTAACTTAATGACACAATTTTTTAATTTTCTATATTGAACCACCTCTCTCTTGTTTTCCTATTTGCACCTCATTACAAATTTTAACACAATTGCCAATTTTAGAATCTAGTTGATTAAGATGTGCAACTTGACCACCTTTTCTTGATAGAAGTCAATGTTTTATGGCAGACACTACAAACTTTTTCAAGCACATGTTAGAAGTCAAGGTCATCCACCACTAATTTCATCACCATATTTTATTGGGGTTCACCAAATATAATGGGCATCAATCATAACTAATAGACAACTCACTTTTGTAAATTTGAAGAGTAAAAAAAGGGGTTTCCAACCTTGCTTTAAACCGGAATGAGAAAGAGCTCCCGTGGCACTTAATAATGCTCTTTGTTTTTTCCCTTTGTCATGTGGAGTTACATATATTTATGGACTCCATTGCGAGTTTCTTATCGATGATGACAACTACTTTTAACTTTTTAAAAAGATTAAATTAAATTATAAGATGCATGTGGTTTATAATATAAAAGTGTGTATGAGATCAAATAGCAGAAATTTTTATTATTAATTTATTAAAAAAATATGAGTTGGAAAAAATATGAAAAGATATGTCTAAAATATATGTAATCTAGTGTCCAATTGAGTATATTTCTCAATTAATTTTTTTACAAGTATATTAAGAGAATTTAAAGAACCTAAACATTATACATATACATATATATTTATTGAAGTGTTTATTAGATTTTACTGCAAGTAAATTCAAGATAATTAGCGGGTGGATATTAATTTTTATTAGAAGATAATTACTTCGAGTAAATAATAAGTGTGAATGGGTACGTAACTATAATATTATTATATTGATCTATATTATTTTTTAGCTTTTAGTTTTTTACTTTTAAATGTATTTTTATTTTTACATGTAATTATATTTTTTTAAGTGGAAGATAATTAGTGCCCAAATAAATAATTAATGTGGATAAGTGTTATATTATTTTTTAATTTTTATATGTATTTTTACTTTTAAATATATTTTTACTTTAGTTTTTATTTTTAAATGTAATTTTACTTTAGTTTTTACTTTTAGATGTATTTTTATTTTAAGTTTGTTGTATTTTAGTTTTTACATTTAGATGTATTTTATACATAAAGCATATAAATAAATATTTAATATTTGTAATTAAAATTTAATAAATACAATTATATATTTTAAAACTAGCATATATATTTTAGATGTACTAGAATACACCAAGAGATATCAATGTCAACCCAAAAACTTATTATTATTATTCTTATTCTTATTCTTATTATTATTTAAGGTGCCTATATTAGAATTCCCACATAAGTTAGATAAACACGTTAATATTGATATCTCTTGGTGTCTTTTAAATAGATGTATTTAAGATATCTATGCTAGTTTAAATATATTTATCTTAAATATATTAATTTAAGGTTTTTATTAATAATTCCATTTATTTTTTCTACTGTTATAATATCATGTTTGCAAAAATATGGTAAAAGATGGGGCTCCAAGTATAGCCAATAAATTATAATTGTTTAATTTCTCCAAGTGAAATGGAAAAAAACTTTTAAATAATGGTTAAATGGATGCTACATTTAAATTTAAAATTACCTTGCAAAATAGATATCAAATTTAAGGTCAAATGTAAATTGAACAACTCACTATATTATATTATAATTGTTTAATTGGCTACTCCAAGTAAAAAGGAAAAAGAAAATGATTAAATAGATGCTAAATTTTAAGTTAAAATTGTCTTGCAAAATAGATATCAAATTTGTGAAAAATTCATTATATTACACTCCACTCCTCGCTATTGTAGAATGCATCTTGTTTCACCAATGAAAAGTTTACGTATAAGAAAAACGTTTAAGGTAGAAGGTTCGGTACATAAGGAATGCCTGGAGGTCGTGAAGACAAGACCACAAGATAGAATTAAAATCATCAGGTTGGTGGATTACCTAACGGGAGCTAGATCCGGGAAGTGGGTACTTCCTAGAAGGTTGTCAATCCACATTTTAAAACAAATAAATGTTGATAAGAACATGAAATAGAGAGTCCTACTGTAGTTGTATAATTTAGGTATCTCACACAAGCACAATAAATTAAATATAATCTAAATAGTGAATACAAGATTAAATCTAAAGTGGGTGGTGGGTTGTTAAGGTCTATAGGTGTAACAGAGGGTATTATGGAGGTCTGGGTGAGGTTGTGGGAGGTTTTGAGAGGTTTTGGGTAGGTAAATTAGCTCGCTAGTCTGAGGGAAAATGTCAGACACAGAGACCAATGCCGGTTGGGGAACCAATGCCGGTCACTGGTTTTAGCTAGTATCAGTTGGCTAACCAATCACGGTAGGGGAAATTGGGTGCCAAAGGTGAAGAGGGTTGGTTTGGGCTCTCTGTGATTGCACAGAGTGTTGGGAAGGCTTAGGCAGGGTGTTGGGATTTAGGTGAAGGCTCAGCAAGGGTGAGAGAGGTGATTGGAAAGGAAAAGAGGTTCAAGTTGGTAGGGTATTGGGTAGATGGGTGATGGATGGTATTTGGGTGAGAAATAAGTAGTACAATAAAGACAATAAGAGATCTAAAACCAAAGTTAAGAACTAACAACCTGGTTAAGATACTTATTTGAAGATCTAGATTGGTAGATGGTGGTGGTTGGTGGGTGCTTCATAGGAGAAATGGGTCTGGATCTAGTTCCATGGAAATGAAGCCTATGTGCTTCCCTGTGTGAATGATCCAAGGCTATGGAGCAAGAGGTTGGTTGCTGGTGAAGAACTTGGATGCTCTGGTGTTGTGTTTGATCATCAGATGCTCAATCGAATGCAAGAATGTGAATGAATAATCAAAAGCCAACCAAAAGAAGAACCCAGGGAAAGAGTTGGAAATCCTTATTTAAAGGAACCGATGGTGGTTCCTTGACCGGCACTAGTTGAGGAATAATCAGTGTCGGTTAGGGAGAAATAGTCCAATTTTCTTAAAATAGCCTGTTTCTTCCCTTTTTGGCATGGGTCAAGATTTGATTATGGGATAGGAGTCTTGGTTCACATTTAAACACTCAGGGAAATTGATGGAAGAAGTGGTTAGTAATAAATATTAGGTTTAGAAAGAGTCTTAGTTAGTTAAGTGAAGTGATGACTCAATGTTAGGAGTGATGACCTAGTCTGAGTTAGTTAAATTCCCTTGGAATGGGTCCAAGGTGAGGTGGAGAGGTGAGGTGGTAATTAACCTAATATTGATAATTAGATTAATAATAATGTGTGGAAGGGGTCATGGTAAGGGGGTATGTTAATTGAAAGGGGCTTAGAGGGTTGTGACCCAATTTTGGGTGTCTACATTTTCCCCTTTTATTGTGTAGCTTGTACAAATAAGCGACGATGACAAAAACAAGAAGTAGGTTGCCCTAGATAAGGGTGGAGGTGATCCCCCTCAAACTAGGAACTGATTAAGTGGAAGGTTGAATCAGTGATGGGTTTGATAAGGTGGTAGGTGATGAAAAATGGGGTAAGGTGTAGGTGTAAGGTGTAGGTGGTGATAAGGTGGAGGAAAGTAGGAAACATTCAAATGCATGCACGTCCAGAATGCAACAAGGCACAAGGTTGAAGAGCACACAAAATCTACATTGTCAAAGGTCGATAGTTTATCCAAACAAGGGTGATGTGGTCTAGGTATCCAAGGTATAGGATGTGATCCTGGAAACACAACAGGTTAGGTGCAGGAACGGGTATAGGTGTGTTCCAAACACCAAAAGGTTTGGTCTGGTTGAGATAAACATCATGAAATAAGGCAAGGTAAGGTCAGTGGTCAAAACAAAGTAGGTAGCATTATCACGCGGTATGGTGAGTAAGCGAGTTTGATTATCAAATAGGTGGATTAGTTGATGGGGGTATATAGGTGAGGAAAACATGCCCCTAAATATCCTTAGGGAGTTAGTGAGGTGGTGAGGCATGTATGTGGGTCTTTAGGGATTATTTAGGGTTGTGGCAGCAAGAAAAGGGCACCCTGCAACAAAAATGAGGTCAAATGAGGCTGGTTGGGTTATTGACAGGGTGACTGATGCCAGTTCAAGGGGAACCAATACCAGTAGAGTGACCAATGTCGGTCACCTAGGGCATGACTAGACCGATGTCGGTCACCAAAACGGTGAGTTAAAATGGAAATCCACCCAAAAATTGCTCATTTGAGCATTTTTAAGTTGAAAATGATTGGTGGAGAGAATTTGTGAGAGGAAAATGACAAAGAGAGGGGCAATAGTGATTTGGCAAGAGATTAGTGGTTAAGGAGTGAGTTCGAGGGCTGTTTATAGCCACCTGAGTGAGTTGATTGGGTGAGAGCTTGGAGAGGCATTTGACATGGAAGAGGTAGGAGAAGGCTCCAAGGGGGTGCTCCAGTGCAGGCTCTAGAGGTCCCAAGCATGGAGGCGTTGCAAGTAGAGGTAGGATTCAACCCTAAATTTTGGTTTTTGTAGAAGAATAGGGTAGGAAAATTGAGAAATTTTTTTTTTTTGAAATTTGATTGAAATGGGGGTGAAATTGGGCTTATTGGGGAGGGTAGAATTAGACCTAATTAGGGGTTAAAATGAATTTGGGGGCAATGTGGGTGTATTTGGGTGGGTAGAATAGGTAGATTTTACAATTTTTAGCATTGGGGGGATGTGGGGTTCATACCTTAGTGCCAAACCAGTAACCAACGTTGGTCAGTTATCGGCCGACATCGATGGATGAACTAGAAATTATAGGTAATGGGGACTAGCATCGGTAGGGTGACCAATGTCGTTATGCAGAGGAATGGTTAAGTTTTTAGAAAATGGTGGTTTGGGATGTCAAAGGCATGTTTAAGCTAGATGTGGTGTTAGAGCTAGGTATAAGGTAGGTATAAGCTTGAAAAAGTATCCAAAATAACATGGAGGGGAGATTTTGGGTAAATGATGATGCAATAGGATGATTTGGGAGGATGGGGAAGGGCAGGGTAAATAGGTGAAATAGTGAGAAATATGATGTTAGGTAAAGGTGGATGGTCTAGGTAAGGCAAGGTAGAAAATAGGCAAAGTCCAGTGTTGACATAGAAATTTCCCAAGGGTATAATCATTAACTGTGTAGACATGTTGATGATGCAGGTGACACAACAGATGACAATGAGGGATTGACTTTGCCCCTTATAGTACAGATGAGGCCTACCATTTTAGGAGGAGTGGTGAGCATATGCATAGGCAATGAGTAGGGGACAGGTGTGGTTAGGAGATATAGGAGGATTGGTGAGATCATAGGATGATGGTATCCCTCATCGAAGAAATAGGATTGGTTACCAACACAAGTCCATTTGGTGATAGGGAACATGACAGTCACACTAGAGGATGTCTACAGGATTATGTGCAGTTGCCAATATTGGGGAGCCATTATATCAGGTCTCATAAAATGCAGTGGGACACATGGCTATGGTAAGGGCCAGCTATGGAAGATGGGATTTGTACCATAAAGGAGTACCTGTTAGGGGACATGTATGGGACCACTACCTATGAGGACATGACTCCAATGTTATGATGATTAGAGTCGATGTTTGACCACCACAGGGTGATATTTATGGATTGATACAGAGAGGTTGTGTATGAGGATTATAGAGGATCATAATTGAGAGCTTGATCTTATTTCTAGATATGCTACCAATGTAGAGCTCAACAAACAACTAGTCAGAGGTCCATCTCATAGGATGCATAGATGCTGTAGTTTAGGTAACCACTTGTTCACTCTTGGGATATGATATGAGAGTCAGTAGGAGGTGACTAGTACATGGAGATAGAGGCTAGGTGAGGGGATATGAGAGAGTTAGGATTTCCATTAATGGACCCTTCAGGGAAACTAGATGTAGATAGGCATGGATGTTGATGTTGTTTATTTTTGACTTGATATATACTGGCATTGTGTCGAAGAGGCGTATGGACATGAGAGTTTTTTAGAGACTATTTATATTTGCTAGCCTGACATACATAGCTAGGCCAAGACCATCAATTCGGCCACATTCATTACTGAGAGAGACAAGTACATGTAGAGATTTTATGGAGACCCTTATATTTATTGTGTATTGGTTTTAATGTTTGACATTGCATGGTTATTCCATGGAAATAGATGTAGACATTTTAGTTATTCCACTACCATGTTTGGTTTAATTTCCAAGTGTATTGATATTATGGAAACTAGATGTGTAGGCATGGTTGATGTTATGGTTTGTTTTAATTTCCAATGTATTGATATTATGGAAACTTAGATGTGTAGGCATGGTTTGGTTTAATTTCCAAGTTATTGATGTTATGGAAACTAGATGTTATGATGTATGGTTTGTTTGATTTTATTTCCAAGTTATTGATTTTATGGAAACTTAGATGGGTAGGCATGGTTTGGTTTAATTTCCAAGTTATTGATGTGATGGAAACTAGATATATAGGCATGGTTATGTTATGGTTTGTTTGGTTTAATTTCCATGTTATTGATATTATGGAAACGTGAGAAATATTAAGTAATAGGGACAAATAATGGCAAAATGGTGAAAGATGGTAGAAAATGGTGGTCGAGCTAACCTCTGAAGACCCCATGTCTTTGAAGTGTTGCCTACATAGCCCTTGCAAAAGGGGCCTCAGGCCAATGTAGTTCTCCCATAAGATAGGGAAGAATAAGATTTTTGATGGGTAGGTTGGGTAAGGCAAATGGTCGTGGTAAGACAAGGTAGAAATAAGGTAGGTTAGGAAAAATGGTCTTTGTATCCGAGGTAATTTGGAAAGGTCAAATGTTGGGCAAAAAATAGAAAGGGTGCCAACTAGTTAACTTGTGTGATTGGTAAGGGTATGGTTTTATTTTTTGGTTTGATTTGATTTTGATGAGTATGTATAATGTTTTGGAAATGATGATTAGTATGAGTATGGGTGAAGAATCGGGATATTTAATTTCGATGGTCACAGTAAGGCAAAAGGTGAACCAAAAAGAAGTGAAATGATCCATAGTTGGCAAGGACCATAATACAAATAGGCTTATGAACATAAGTCCCTAGATAAGTTGCATTATTGATATGTCTATAGTTGAAAGAATTTGCATGATCACAAAGTGTCACATGAGTGCCACGTCCCTTGAGTAGATAGGAGAAAGTAAAAGAGGGTAGGGTGGAGTGGTTTGTCTAGCGTAGCCTTGTTGTGGGACAACATGCCCTTTCTGCAAGATACCCAAAACCAAAATAGACAAGTCCATAACCAAAAGTTTGTATTTTTCTTGATTTTTTTTTTTGCATTTTTTTTTTTGTATTCATAGACTGATCAATGTGGGAAGTCTATATTGGGATGAATAGTAGTGTCTCCTTGAGGTCTTCGTGAAGCTGATCGATGTGGGAAGCTCCAAGATAATTTTTGTTTTAACAAATATAGATTAGTCTTCTTTTTGGATAGACTAAGTACAGTAGGTGGTTGGATTTTTATAGTTGTCCTTCGAGGGAGCAGTCTACTTATAGAAGCAATAGAGAGGCATAGATGTTCATTTGAGGGAATCATCTACTTGCAAGAAGTTTGACTCAAGGAGTAGAATTTTTGTTATCCCAATTTTTTTGCATTATTTTGGACTTGTAGTCATGGAAAAGACTATAAAGGAGTATAGGCCTCTTTTATGAAGGAAAAACCATAACACGAAAAAGGTTAGCTATGAAAGAGGGGTTTCAAGTGACGAACAACCATGGGATTCCATCCTGAAAAGGATGAAAAGTATCCATGAGAATCATGCCATGAGTAGAGTCATGGTACTCATATTCAAGATAAGGTTGAATGGTGATGGATAATCACACAATTATGGTTTATTCATTGGTCCTTAAAAAGAGGTAGGTGGAAGGAGAGGTTCACTCAAGGGACGAGCATATAAGAGACATAAAGTGATGTAGTACTTTATTCAACAATAGAACGGTTGAAGATACAAGGCATTAAGGGGCTCAGGTTTGGGTTTACCCTCAAGAGAAGATAAATGATAAGTTCTTGATCCATAGGTATGGGTGACAATATAAGGTCCAAACCAATTAGGAGTAAAATTTCCTCGTTTACTTTTCTCCATTTTGGTTACATGTTGATTTTCCTTCAGGACAAGATCACCAATCTTGAAGGTTCATTCTCGAACGTGTTTTTCATAGGCATGCTTGATGTACTTTTGGTAGATTTGGAGGTGGTCTAGAGTGTTTAGATGACATTCGTCCAGTAGCTCAAGTTGTGCCAAATGTTCTTGGTGAAAATCATCATCAGAGAGCATATCTTTAAGTGATATACAAAGAGATGGAATTTGGACTTTGAGAGGTAGGATGACCTCTATACCGTAGACCAAAGAGAAAGGTGTGGCATTGGTAGAGGTGTGAATGTTGGTGTGATAAGCCCATAAGGTGAAAGGAATGTGTGTGTGCCAATCCTTACCAGTGTCGTCAACCACTTTCATAAGAATTTTGTTGAGGGTTTTGTTAGAAGATTCAGCTTGACCATTTTCTTATGGGTAATATGGTGAAGAGAAACTGAGTTGAATGTCAAAGTTGTCACACAGTTTGCATAGGGTTTTGTTTTTGAATTGTTTTCCATTGTCAGTGATGAGGTGATGAGGAACACCAAAGAGAAAAATGATATGGTGGTTGATAAATTTATTTTCTCGACTTTGGTAGAAATGAGAGGGATGGATTCCACCCATTTAGTGTAATATTCAGTCGTTGTGATGATCCAATGATGACATTGAGAGGAATGAGGGTTAATCTCTCCAACGAGATCCAAACCCCATTGAGAAAAGGGCCAAAAGTCTCTGGTGACTTGTAAGGCATGACTAGGAGTATGATGAAGGTTAGCATGTTGTTGACACTTCACACAACATTTGACATAGTCACAACAGTCTTGGTTAAGGGTTGGCCAGTAGTATTTGAGTTGAAGGATACACTTTGCAACAGTGAGGCCACTAAAATGTCCCCCACAAATCCCATCATGAATTTCTTTGATGGTGTATGGGATTTCAGAACTGGTGAGGCACCGTAGGAGGATACCATCAAATCCATGTTTGTAGAGAAGACCTCCCATGATGATGTAATGAGAGACAATTTTTAGGAAGGCTCATCGTCCATTGTGAGTGAGATCCGGAGGTAGGATTGAAAGTGAGAGGTAGTCAACAAACTACTTAGACCAAATGTCACTTGGGTCAGTATCAATGCTACCCAAAAAATTAACTCCAGAAATAATATAAGAAGGTGAATGCAACCATTGTATTGTGAAATTTTTTTTGGATTCCGAAGCATAGGAAGGTATTTGAGAAGCAAGAAAAGCCATAATATATATGAATTTTTTAGTGGATTACAGAGTGGCTTGAATAGGTCAGAGGTCCCAAGGAGATGGTGTTCACAAAAAAGTTTTTAGGCGGAATGGATTTGAAATCCATAGAATCGGTGGAATAAGGTGGCATGATAGGTGATGAAGGTGGGGAGGGTTTTTCCTCTTCGAAAAGTGTGATGTGGGCCTTATTAGGAGGTGGCTGTGAAGGAAAACCAAGACCACATTGGTCTTTGTGTTTCTTATAGGTACACAGTATGATAGTGTGAAGACCTTGTTTGTAACGACCAAAGACGAAGTCTTTCTAGGCACAATGGTGAAGAAAAGTGAGTGCAAAGCTACATTTGGTGAGGTAGGAGAATCCAGATGAAAATGGTTTGTTTTGGAAGGGAGGTTCAATAGAATAAGAGGCCTTGTAGAGTCCCCCATAGGTTATGTTGGTACAAAGGTGGGGATGACCGTATGGTATGACCTCTCATATATAATGGTTGTAATAGGGGTGTAGATGAAAATTTATGTTAGCATACACAAATGACATGATTAATAAACCAAACCAACACAAAACTAACACAATTAATCAACTACCATCAGATTGAGATAAGATGAAAAGAAGGGGAAAGCAATTTACCTGTACTTACCTACAAGTAGAATTCTCCTCCTTTGATGCATTTTGATTTGCTCCTTTGATTTTCTTGTTGAATGGATGCAAATGCTTCATATTTTGGAAAAATTTCAACAGCACCTCCCCTTGATCAAATGATTGATTGAGCTTGATAGAATGCTATGAAGGATTGTTTGGATTTCTTGAGAATTTGGGCAACATTTACTTGCAAATTTCTAAGGTGCTTGCCATGGAGGGTGACACCTCTATTTATAGTTGAGGAGGTAGAAATCAATGGCTAAGATCTTTCCATGGTGGATTAAATCAATGGTTGAGAATGGATGAGAGGAGAGGATTGTAGAAAATTCTAGATTTCATGAGAATTCTCTATTGAATTAAAAATTCAATGGAATAGTGTATTTTATTTGAATATTTGAAAATAAGAGGGAAAGATGGAGAGGTTTCTAGAATTAGAAGCCTCTAGATTTGGAGGGGCATTTAAGTTGTGATTAGGTGAGATTAATTACATTTAGTGGGGTGATTAGATGGAGAGGCTAGGCATAGAATAAGTATAGGGTAGGTGGTAGGTGGGTGAGTATTTTTAAATTAGTGGAAAATAGTTAATGAGGGTTATTTAGTGTAATGAGTGAAATATTAATAATGTATTAATATTTCGAAGGGTATAAATGGGATGTGTAAACTATGGAATAATTGGAAAATGACCATATATGATATAATAATTTATTATTATAAGGTCGGTGGTGGGGAAGGATAATTATTGGTGGATTATTTATTAGATGACTATGTCAACATTTTACATGTCTACATTTTTCCCCTCTTTGAAGTGTTATTGCGTAGCAATGACAGTTCAAAGAAGAAGAAGAGAAGATGTGTGGATGGTGATATGATGCCCCCTTGAGGGGTTAGGCGGGGAGGAACGAGTCGGGTAACTGCTCGAAAAGAGCAGAGGCCCAAGTTAGTTGGTGGAGAAATGATAAGAATGAGGATTTGAGGATATTAGAGATAGACATTTAAGAGGTGAAGAATGGCGAAAGGAGTAAGCTGGAGAAGAAAGGAGAGGGTAGAGGAGAGAGGTAGAAGAGTAGAAGGGAGAGGAAGAAAGGGCTGGGGAAAGGTAGAAGAATAAGAGGAAATGAGAGAGGTTAGAAGAAGTATAGAATTAGAGGAAGTTAGAAGAAAGGGAGGGGAATTAAGAGTGATAAGGGATATGTGTATGGACCTGTGGTAATGATTTTGGGATGCCCTGTAGAAGGAGGATATGATTTTGGATTTTGGATGTGGATTATGGGAATGCCCCAGTCAAGGGTGTAGGAAGTTTTGGATTTTGGATGTGGATTGTGAAGATGCCTAGTCAAGGATGTATGACATGGGTGATTAGAAGGATGTTGGATTGGATGGAAGGATGAGATGGATTGTTAAAGATTGATTGATTGGATGTTGATGATATGACATATGATAAGGAGATGTGTTGTCATATTGTGTCCATTATATCATCATTATCAGTTGTGATTAATGTGGCATAAGGCAAGATGTACCAAGGTATAAAGACCATGATGTTTTAATTGCTAGATGCCCTTGTCCTCATATCATTGACAAATTAATAGTATGGGGTCCTCATATCATTGGACCAATGAAAGTATGGCCCTCAATCATTGGACAGAAAAGAAAGAAAAAGCCTCATATCATCGGCCAAAATCAAAATGCATATAAATGAAAAACACACAAGCAAAACATACATAGTGTATGGATTTTGAATTTTTTAGAATTTTTTTTTTTGGTATTTTGAATTTTTTAGAATTTTTTTAGATTTTTTGAATTTTTTATTTTTTTTTTGTTAGATTTTTTGAATTTTTAAATTTTTTCATTTTTTAGATTTTTTTTTTATTTTTTTTTTTTTAAGATTTTTTATTTTTTTATTTTTTATGGAGGGTGATAGAGGAGGAAATTTGGTGAGGGTAGAAAGAAATGGGAGGGAAAACAAATATACGGGGTGAAAGAATGGTCTCTCAAAAGGTTGGGGGTCATCGTGGCAGGTATAAAAAGGGTTTTGGGGACCACGGGAGAGTCATTTTCACCGCGCTGTAGTTTGAAAACGAGAGCTCAAGAGAGGAAGAAATGGCATATGATAGGATTGCGGACCATAGGAAGACCTTGTGAGGGAGTATCAGTGGCCAACAGAGGCGGGACAACTGGTGAGTGATTTAGAATTTATTTCAGTATTGCATTTTTCAAGGTTTTTGAATTTTTTTAGGGTTTTTAGGGTAAAATCGTTTTAGGTACTTTTTAGCACGCATACGGTCCCTAAATTGGCATGTATGTGCTAAATAGTAGCGCATATGTTTAGGGTCGGGGGGATGTGAAATGGTGCATTTGTGGGCAGGTTATATGTTTAATGTGCGTTTATTTTATTTTGGTGCGTATGTTTAGAATGGGTACATATAGAGGAAATAGTAGTGCATTTAGTTAAGTATGGTGCAGGGGTGTTAGGGTTTATTTTAGCGCATTTAGTTGGATTGAGGTGTATGGACAGTGTATAGTAGCGCATTTAGGATGGGTGGCACATGTTATGGATGCATATAATATAGGTTTTTTTGGCATATGGGGAAAAGATTGATGCATATGGGGCAAATAAGTGGGTATGGGGGAAAATTAGGCATATAGGGTATGTTTTAGCATTTATAGAGTAGATTGGCGCTATATGGGAATAGAGTGACATTTAGAAGTAGGGGGGTAGAAAATGATATTTTTAGAAGAAATATGGAATGGAAAGTGAGGAAAGATGTTTTTGTAGTGATAGATGTAGATTCTAACATGTTATATGTGTGCAGTTGGTGTTATTACTATCCAGGTGAGACACCATGGTCAGCAACTTTACAACATCTATTAGGAGGTGCAGATGTAGAGGCGAGGAGGAGGAGGCATCTTGTTACATGTGTTAGGATTGCTCTACATATGTAGAGGATGTCAATGATGCAGGCAGATCGAGCCTTTGTTGACATGCTTTGGCAGAGTGGATGGCATTCAGAAGACTAGCACCTTCAGATTACTGACAGGTGAGATGACAGTGACATTGGAGGATGTATATCGTATATATTGATTTCTAGTATAAGGAGAGGCTATAGTGTGGCAGAGAGGTAGGCCAAGTGATATCCTAAGCTTATTGATAGATGTAGAGGATGTGCCCTCAAGATGGGATGAGGATAGATCTTGGGATGTATTTTAGAGAGGGGTTGATGGAGCAGGGTACCATTGTTATTGTGCTCATTGATTAGTTGTATATTGTTTCCAAATGGTGGGGGTAAGTGGTTCAACATTGGTTTAGCAGAGGTAGTACATTCTATGTGGTAGAGGAGACTATGTTTTGCATGGGCTCTAGCAGTGTTGGCATGGTTATACCGAGATTTGCACATGGTGGCTTATGGTGAGGGAGGGAGTATTGGTGCAGGGACACTTTTACAGATATGGAGTTATGACCATATAGCTATTGGGAGGTCGATTGGGATTAGAGAGTAGCAGGTAGGTGGGGGAGATCCATCAATGTATGGGTGGCAGATGACTAGGGGAGAGCGGGAGCATCTGGGAGAGTTGGACTGGTATCGGTGTTAGATTGATGAGTTACAGGTCTAGGTGATATTACATGGAGGCCATACCGTCAGTATGAGGTATGGGAGGGAGATCATCGCCATCTAGGGAGGATTCGGTCACCATATTATATAGTTGGTGGTTGGTCCATATACATAGTAGAGAGATATCAACCAGATAGGGTGTTACGATAGTTTGGTATTGTACAGGGTATACTAGGTCGGGTCATGTATTTGTTTACTCAGATGACACATGAGGTAAAGGTTTGGAGTGTAGTGAATCTGGAGGTAGTGGATGGGGCCAGTTTAGATGAGGTATAGGTGATTGCATGGGCACCATTACCAGCAGTTGAGGACCCAGGAGTAGCCCCAGGGTATGCAGAGTGGTGGGTGGAAGGATCAGGCCAGTACATTTGACAGGCCACGAGGAGGGATGAGATTTGTGCATGGACAACGACAGGTGTATAGAGGATTTCCCTAAGGGATAGGCATTGGTTGTGTATCAGCCACAACCACAGGTATACAGGAGGAGGAGGCACAGAGGGCATCCACCAGTTATTATTTTGGGTGGCCCATCAGTAGGCAACAACCAGTAGTGTAGTCCCTAGTACAGAGCCCAGAGAGGCCAGGTAGATGTGATGGAGGTGGATGATACTATGGTGCCACTACAGACAATGCTTCCCACATAGACAGACATATGGGCCTAGGGCCTTCAGGATTAGATCAGGGGTGAGGGATGGAGTAGGGGATGGAGATAGGAGGAGATGGATGGGTGGAGGATGGAGGAGGAGATGGAGGAGGAGATGGAGGGGATGGAGAGGTGATTTACAGGCACGTGTATAGAGATGTTGGAGAGGGAGATGCAGGCACGAGCAGGCAGAGATAGTTTATGGCCTACAGGTGAGATGCAGGATGGATAGAGACTTGCATGGATTTATAGTGGTGGTGGGAAAGAGGGAGAGAGATATTGCATGGTTGGATTCAAAGATAGCCCAGTTAGAGCAGGAGCGGGACTGTGCGATACGGCACAGGGACAAATATTATGGAGATCAGGATGCTTACAGGGTGAGGTATGGGCTTTGGATGGAGGAAGTAGGGGGGAGTGGTACTCAGAATGGGTCTCAGGCTGGAGGGACAAGTAGCAAGGCCTAGTGCTTCACAGAAGAGGATAGATAGGGCCTCCTAGGACAATGTCACTACAATAGTATCAGGAAGTGATAGTAGAGGCACATTATTATGAGGATATGGTGATGCGGGTATGACTGGATTATTATGTGCGCTATGTGGATTATATAGCTGGACAAGTGTTCTAGGTTGAGGGATCTAGGTCAGAGGCAGGTCGATCCACATCTTCTGGTAGTACACTGCTAGTATACGACAGCCTCCTCCAACAGGGGAGGATACGAGTAGTTTACATAGTGCCAGTTATCATATATATGTATTTTTTTGTTGATGATATGGTTATATTTTGATGTATGTATAGATGATTGATCATTATTTTGATGACCTAGCATGGTCATATTTTTGATGTATATATGGATGATTGATGATTCCATTTTTGGATGACTGATTATTTTTATATATATGAGATGGACATTATCATATATGATGATATTTGAGTTTGGTTTGATGATGTTATATGCATGATGTACGGATAGAGTATATAGTTTATTTATGATTTGATGTTATTTGATTATGATATGGATGTATGATTATTGTTATGATTTGATTTTATGGATGTTTTAGATGATTTTATGATGATTTTTTTATGTGTTAGATGATTTATGTGTATGGATTAGATGATGTAATGTAAGTTCTTATGTTATTGTTGATGATGTAATGTGAATGATGATGTTGTTATTTTATTATGATGTTGAGAATGTTGTAATGTTTAATTGATTATCTGATGATTATGATGTGGTTATTTACTTTATTATGGATGTGTATGGATGTGATGTGTGTATTTAAATGGATAATGTTGACATGTTTATATATGTGAAAATTTATTTTATGTGTATTTATTATAGTAATGATGATATGGTTTGATGATTGATGGTATTAATATGTGAATATTATTAAAATGTGAATGAGATAATATTCATTGTGGATTATTGTTATGATGAGAATATGTAGATGGTTTAGTTATGATTTATTTATTTGTGATGTGTTCATGTTAGAGATGGATATGAGTAATGGTAATATGGATGATTGATGAGATAATGACTATGTGTGATGATAGTTAAGGAATGTATAATAGTATAATTTATGGATGATATGATGCAACATATGGTATGTACAAAGGAAATGGGTATCAAATGTGTTTGAATTTTGTACAAATATTTACAATATAATCATTATGTTGATCATGATAGATGGTAGAGAGAAAAGGAGAGTGATAGGGAACACGCAGCAATGGATGGGGGGATGGAGAGAAATGAAGGCCTCAGTATCTTGTAAGGGTTGCATTTCTCAAAAGTTGTGTGAGACTCCTAGAAATCTATTTCCTAGGGGAAAAGTATGGATAATGCGACCTGAGTTGGGATTGGGAGAGATATTCCCAATCATGACAGATCCAATGTGGCATAGAGAGGATCAGAAGAAGTTTGATTTAGATAGTGGATAAGGTAGATTAGGATGAAAATTGTGGATAGGGGATATGAGGGATGGAAGGGGATGAGTATGCCCCTAGTGTGAATATGTATAGTGAATTATAGAGTGCTAGTAGACAAATGATCAGATTAGATTTACCATAGCACCGGAAACTGGTTTTCACCATGGTACTTTCCCAAGGTGCCACCGAAGTGGTTTTCACCATTGGACGGATTTTTTTTAACATGGAGCATTAGGCACTTTAAGCATAGAAGTGGAAAAGATGCATGATATTCATGGGCTCATCCAACTCGTCTCCATCTAGAGTAGCAAGCTTATAAGCACCTAAGCTGAATTTAGCAATGACGACATATGGTCTGAGCCAATTTGGTTCAAACTTACCCTTCTTTTCGCGATCAGTGTTAGTGTTGCATTGATTTTCCTTGAGGACTAGGTCACCAACTTCAAAGTCATGATCTTTTACACATTTGTTATAATGGCGGTGAAGGTGGTTTTTGATAGGCTTTGAGGTGGTCTAAGGCTTGGAGGAATTTTTCATCAAGGAGCTCAAGTTCTTACAGATGATGGACACAGTAGTCTTCATCATTGATGAGGTGTTGGAGGGAAATGCGTAGGGATGGGATTTCGATCTCAATGGGAAAAATTGCTTCGGTGCCAAAGACAAGAGAATATGGTGTGGCACTAGTGGGAGTGCGATGGATGTGCGGTAGGCCCACAAGGCAAGATATATTTACGTATGCCAATCAAGTTCTGCTTGATTGACTATTTTGAAGGATGCACTTGAGGGATCTTATTGGATGCTTCAGATTGACCATTTCCTTGTGGATAATAAGGGGTGGAAAATTTGAGTTTGATGTGGAATTTTTCAAAAAGTTCATAGACGTTTTGATTTTTGAAGGATGTACCATTGTTCCATGTTTAGTGTGGATGGGACTCCATAGCGAAAGATGATGTGGTTAAGAATGAATTTTGATATTTTCTTGCCTTTGACATAAGTTAGTAGCATGTCTTTGACCCACTTTGTGAAGTATTTTGTAGCTGTGATAATGAATTTGTGGCCATCAGATGAAGGTGGGATTTAATTTTCCCATGAGATCTAGACCCCAGGTAGAAAAGGGCCATGGGGTTGTAATGGGTTGTAAATATTTTGATGGTACATGGATGAGGTCAACATGCTTTTGACAGGGGAAACACTTACAGACATAGGAGCATGCATCTTTTTCCATGTTTGGCCAATAATATCCATGTGTGAAGAAGTTTTTTGGTGAGGGCCAAACCACTGGTGTGGGCACCACAAGTCCCTGTGTGAACTTCCTAGAGTGTTGATTTGGCCTCTTGGGAATTTAAGCATGTAGGAGAGTTCCATCAAAGCTTCTACGATAAAGGGTATCTCTAAAGATGGTGAAGTGGGAGGATCGTTGGATGAATGATTTGTGATGGCTGTGAGGGAGATTAGGTGGAAGGGTATGATCATGTAGGTAGGTGTAGATGTCATAGTACCAAGGGGAATCAGGACCAACGATCTCACAAACCATCTTTGACTCAGGAGTATTGTTAGAGGGAACCATTAATTGCTCGATTGGAAAATTTGAATTGGATGCATTATGGAGGCATGTTCTAGAAGTGAGGCGATGGTAGCCATAACATCTGCTATTTTTATTATTTGTATGAGGGACTTGTTCAAACTGAATATGCTAGAAATAGGCCTTGAAACTATTCGACCATTCTTTTATAAGGAATCAATTTATCATCCTTGGTGGTGTATTCATCATTGACCTGTTTAATGATTAGTTGTGAATCACTAAATACATTGAGATGTTTAATATTCCACTGAATAGCCATTTTTAAACCAATGAGAATTGCTTCATATTTAACAATATTATTGGTACAAGGAAAAGCAAGCCGGAAAGTCTTTAGGAATTAAGTCGCCTTGAGGAGTGATAAACAGGATACCTGCTCCGAGCCATGATGTGTAAATGAGCCATCAAAGTATAATGTCCATATTTATGATCTGTAACTGTACATATGGATTCATCTGGGAACCATGTGGTGAGTGGTGTAGTATCAGAAACTTGGAGCTTCTGCCAACTGGTCAGCTAGTACTTGTCCTTTGATAGCTTTTCTGATTAACATATTCAATGTTGAATTCACCTGAGAAGCATGATCCATTTAGCCATTCGTCCTATGAGAGATCGATTTAGAAAGTAGATATTTAAGTGGATCTACTCTGGCTATGAGCTTAGTAGTATTATTTAGCCTATAATGTCATAGCTTTTGAGAAGAAAAGACCACAAAAAGACATGATTTTTCCATAGGGTGTAGTTGAGCTCATATGTAATTAATGTTTGACTTAAATAATAGATGGCATGTTCCTTTCCTTGACTATCATGTTGTGCTAGAAGGGCTCCCAAGGCATGTTGTGTAGCAGATATATAGAGTAGAAGAGGTACTCCTGGAGTGGAGGTACCAAAACAAGAGGATGCATCAGCGATTCCTTAAGTTTATCAAAAGAGGCTTGACATTCTTCTTTCTAGTGAAACTTTTTTCCCTTTTCAGAATATGGTGCAATGGATGATATTTTTCTGCCAGGTGTGAGATAAATCTTCTAATGGCTTGAATTTTTCCCTGTAGGCTTCATAACTATTTGAGATTTTTAGGTGGAGGCATTTCAATTACAGATTTAATTTTGTCTGGATCAATTTCGATTCTACGTCTAGAAAAAATAAAACCTAGGATTTTACCAGATGTGATGCCAAAAATACATTTCTTGGGATTTAGACAGGACTTTATATTCTCGAAGTTATTCAAAAATTCGGTTGAGGACTGTAGGATGTTCCTGCACGAGTTTTGGATTTTCCCAGAATGTCGTTGACAGTATTCTTCAACTATATCATGCATCATATCATGAAAAATGACATTCATGGCATGTTGGTAGGTGGCTCCAGCATTTTTGAGTCCAAAGGGCATGACACAATAACAATACGTGCCCCAATGGAGTAGTGAAAGTTGTTTTATGTTGATCTTCTTCAATAATTTTGATCTGATTATAAATAGAGAAGCCATCCATGAGAGATAACATTTCGTGCCCATTATAGAGTCGATGATCATATCAATATTTGGTAATGGGAAATCATCTTTAGGGAAAGATTTATATATGTCGTGGAATTTAGTACAGATAGAAATGCCTCGAGTCTTTTTGCCTACTAGGAAAATGTTGGAGATCCATTCAAAATAATCAATGGGTCAGATGAAACTAACGTCAAGTAGCCTTTGGAGTTCCTCTTTGACAAGTAACATGCAACTTTTGGATGTATTTTGTGTAGTTTTTGTTTAACTGGTTTTGCATCTTTACACACTACAAGATTATGGACCACAAGAGAAGGATCCAAACTAAGAATATCCGCATAGGACCATGCAAATATATCTTGAAATTTCGTTAAGGAGTGCGGTAAAGATATGTGTTACTCTTTTGTAGATAGAGATGCTACCAGTTTAAGAATCTTGGGTTTGTCTTTTGTGCCGATATTGATGTCAATGGTTTCCTAAATAACAGATGTTGAACCATCTTGTAGGGTTTCAGGATCTGGGAGAAGTTGATCGATGACTGGATCATGTTTGGGATTTGGGGATTCTTGGAAGAATTCAACGAGGGGATCTTCCTTGTCAAGGTGACAATAGAATTTGGTATGATGGATATTAGATTTTGATGGAAGGGAAAGGGAATGCTCTTGCACCCCAAAGTAGGCATCAACATTTAGACATATTTGGAATCCTTTTTTATTATCCCCAAAAAGTATATTGTCATGAGTTACAATGAACTCTAAAATTGCTTCATCATTTTGGAATGAGCCAAGAGGGGGATGCTCCAATCGTCCCACTGGATGAGTTGCGGGTATGTGAGGGTGATGTCAATGGTGAGAATGGTGGTATCATTGAAAAGGATTGTATTGGTAGAGGTATTCGTATTGGCTATAGATGGAACTTGTATCAATGTTATCAATGACCTCCTCAGTTGTATTGGAAGTGTTACTAAGGTAATCATGAATGTTGTCACCTGGTGGTTGGTATTTAAGTCCACATCCATCAAGGTTGGGGAGAGTGGTTAGGGGGTTCTAGGATTCCTTATCTGTAGTGGCCTAGTCCTCGTCCGGAGTATCTCATATGGTATATCATCCTTCTAGGAAGTAGATATTTATTATCATAACAACAAGAAGGTATAAAATCAGTTTGGAAGTTGTGGATGATGGAGGATAATTCTAGGTAGGGGTGGAATGGTTCAGGGAGTTTGGATGGATATTTCTTGATGTATTCCAGTGGGATTTTAGTTGGGAAGGTATAAGGGAGAGGTGAGTAAAAGGAGGTCACATGGGGGATGAAGGATGAGGGGGAAGGGGTAGAATGGAAAGGGATGCTTTTCATGGAATATAGTGAAGTAATACGTAGGTTGGTGCCAAATAGTAAGGGGAGCTATGGAGGGATTAGTATGTTTGAGCCAAGAAGAAAGGTGAGTGTTGGAGGGCGTCAATTATCACCAAGGATGAGGTCATTTATCAATTTTTTTCCAGAAAGGAAGAAGGGATTTATTGCAGGGCAGTGATCCAAAGATTACAAGGATAGGAGGGGGGAGGGTAGAAGGTCAAGGAGGAGTCAAGAAGGGATATCTCTCAAGCCTACCATATAATGTATAAATCCTATCAAGGGGGGAGGATGGAAGGGATTACGAGTTAAGTTAGTAAACAAGGTTCTTAAGGAGGATGAGGGAAACATGGATGGAAGGGAGTAGGGAGTTTTGCAGTTGGGGGAGGGTTGAAGAAGATCAGGGTATGTGTTGAATGGCGTGTCAAATTCATGGAGGATCAGCGGGTAGGAGATGGAAGGGAAATTAGGATCTTTCGGAGGGTGTCTGAGGATGGAGGATTTGGAATCAAGAGGGAAGTACGTGGAAGGGAAGGGGTGTTCCCATTCATCCTTGAGTTCTGGAAAGATAGAGGATGGGGAATGGAGGGGGAAGGGTGGAAGGGAAGGGGAGTTTGGAGCTTACTAGACAGATGTCTCCATTCCCAGGCGTGGAAGACTAAAGGATGGTTTGTTTTTATGGTGTAGTTATGAAGTTTAAGGTATTACAAGGGAAGGGGATATGTTGTATCAATGTGGAGGGAGTTATGGAGCTGAGGGTGGAGGCCTTTTTCCTGGTCATATAAGAGACGTTTGGGATATATCATGGAGGGAGTTTGAAGGAGTGTGTTGGAGGGTTAATCTAGTCTAGGGTAGTTGGAGGGCGTGGAATAGTCTATATGGGGGAGTGCTTGGAAAGGCTTGAGGGAGGGAGGGATAAGGGTATTTTGGATTAGAAGGTGTTTTAGGATTTGAGTTTGATGAGTTCTATACAGGGGTGGACATTTTCTTCTTGAGTTTGTAGGATGTAGAGTCCAGTGAGGAGTGGGATGATGGGGGGAGGGTATTCAAGGGAAGGTGTAGTGTTGGAAGGTCGTGGATGCAAGATGGAGGAGGGGGAGGAGCATACTGTTGCAATTGTGAAGTGCCTCCAAGATTATTGAGGGTGTGAAAGATTAAGTCCTGGGGGAAAAAATTTGGACGGTAGTCTATATGAAAGGGAGTTCATGGAAGGGTGTCTTCATTATCTATGTGAGGATGAGGGGGTAGGGGGGTGTCTTTGAAAGTATGTTATGTCAATTTGAGGGTGAAGGAATGGTGGAGGATATGGGACTTCACATAAGTCAAGGTAGTTCAAGGAAGTGTCGAAAGGTTTAAAGTGAATCATATGGGCGTATGAATATGTGTTGAAAGATGAGGGGGGAGGGGTATGAAGGGACACTGGTGATGTTGGAGTAAAATGTCATGTAAGAAGGAGGAATGCAGATGGAGGGTCTTTGGTACGCTGGAAGCTTGTAAGAGTGTTATTGAGTATATGGAGGGTGTGGAAGATGGATGATATAGGGGGAGGTTAAAAGTCATACTATTGTGTAGAAGATTGCATAGGGCATGTAGGATATGAAGGATGAGTTCTCAGGGGGGGGGGGAAGCGGTGGAAAGTGAAAGGGAGTCTCGAAGGGCATGTAAATGTCTGGAGAGGGAGGGTCCTGAAGGGAATGGGAAATTGCAGGGCTAGTCAGAAGATGGAGGGGGAAGCTAAAGGGACAAGGGTATATTTTTAGGGCGTGTAGGATGGAAGGGGGATTGTGGCTGAAGGGAAGGCGAGTTTGGAGGGCATGCTAGGATAAGAATTTAAGCAAGGGGTTATCTGGTTCAAAGGATTGAGGGCGTCAAAGTTTTCTGGATGGGGGATGGAAGGGCAAAGGAGATATTTTGAGGTATCGTTATCAGGATGGAAAATAAATCTTGTGTGTACTGAAGGGAAGGTGAGAAGTTTGGAGGGCGTGGAAAGGACCTGATTGTTGAAGGGGGGAGGGTGGTAAGGAGATGTAGAGTAGATATAGGGCATGATGGATTCCCAGGGGGAGAGTGGATTAGGGAAGGGGAATAATTAGAGGGTATGGAGGATAGAGGACTAGGGGGAAGGGAGCTTGAAGGGATTAGGGGATTTTTACATATATGAAGGATGGTAGGATGGATGCTTGAGGGGGGAGGGTGGAATGGAAGGGTGAATTTTAGAGGGCATGGAAGATGGAGGGTGTATAAAATGGAGGATTTCAGGATGGGAGTGAGGGGAGGGTTGATATGTGAAGGGTAATCTACTGGAGGGCATGGATAATGGTGGACTGAAGGAAGGAGTGGGCTAGAACTTGTGAAGTAAAGGGGAGTTTAGAGGGCGTCTATGAATGGAGGATAGAGGGTGGAGGGGTTATAAAGAATTGTAGTATATACGTGGATGTCGAAGGGCATAGAAAATGGAGGATGAATGTGATGGTGCAGGAAAGGGAGCTTGTAGGTCATGGAATAATGAGGATGGAGAATAGAGTGGGTAGGGTGGTTTACTCGAAGGGGACAAAGGTTGGCTTTCTTGCAGTGATGGAGGCTTATGAAGGCATGGAGGGGGAATACTGAAGGGAAGGTCTATGATTGAGTTTGAAAGATGACAGCTGATAGATGGAGGAGTGGTTACGTTGTGAGGGCAAATCTGTGGAAGGGAGGGGGGTGGATGGAAGGAGTAGAAAGATGTCTAGGTATGGAGGGGGGAAGGTGGAAGGTTCAAGTGGGATTTATAGACTGGCATAGAGGATGTGGAAATGAGGTTATAGTGACATGGTGAATCTAATGGGAGTTCTTGAGGGTGTGGAGATTGGAGGGGCGTAGGATAGAGCATGGTGGAGTGACTCTTACAAGGTCTCAATGTGAGGATGGAGGATGGAGGGGGGGATAAATGGAAGGGAAGGTCCGAATAACAAAAAACAAGGATTCCTAAGATGACCTAAAGAGGGTATCTAGGGTATTAATTAGTTAATCTAATTAGGAGGACTAAAATGATGTATAAATAGAACTAAAACAGTATGAAATAAATGTAAGTAAACTATTCTAAATGAAATAAAACCCTAATATGTTACAAGAGGAAAGGGAAGAAATAGCTTAGTTGATTACAAGTAGACTATTGTCATAGTGTTGTCAGATCTAGAAATACAAATCAGGAAGTGCAGATGAACACTCAGGGACCTACAAAGACCATATCTAGAAGATCTGAAGATGACTGGGGCACCTGGGAGGGTATTGGGGTACCCCTGCACCCTGGTCTATAATTTAGGTGCTGATCACTGTAAATGCTCAAAACTTGAATTTTGATATGGTCGCAAGGTTGATCTTCAAATTGCTTCCTATCTTGTCACACTGGATTCACCAGGTGAGTTGAAAAATGACCTGCAATGCAAAGAGAAGTATCAAACCCTAGAAAAATAAAATATGCAAATGAATGGGTCAGACTGACCTCAGCCACCAAACTAGTGGTCTTATCACTGAGTGTTACACTACATTTCAGACCTAGATGTAGTTTTGGTGTGTGTGTGTGTGTGCCCTAGGTCATGCTCTAGGTGCTCTCGTGTCAGTCACACTTTGTGAAGTAGCGAGCAATAGTAACTATAGAAAATGTAAATAGCATGTGTGCATGGAATAGAATAGAATCCCTCCCCCTATGTAGTGTGTGTGATGTAGATCTCCTAGCCTTGATGCATGGAACTATGTGGATGCAAGTGATGCAATGGATGCAACTCTAGATGGAGTGATAGTAGTGTGTGATGTTATGATCTAGGACCCTCATTATGGTCTTATAACTTTATATTTATAGGGCTCTCAAGCTTAATTTCATAATTAATCCCAACAAGGCCGACTAGGGAAAAGATAAAGACGACAAACGACTAAAAAGGTGCCAAAAAGAAGTGGGAAAGGATGTGCATAGATCGGGGTACCCAAAGTGGGACCAGGGCACCCCGAGGCACGTACAGGGGGTACCCTGATTTTGGGCTAGAATGATGGGGTAGTTGCGAAATGGGTGGATACGTGCAAGAAAATATGCGGGAATGATGAAATAAAATATAAAATAAATATGGCCAAAAGGTGGGATTAATTAGTACTTTATTCACTTGAGAACCTTGCAAATAGTAGTATAAGACCGGGCTAAATATGTGTAAATTGCATAATTTTGTGTCTACATTTTTCCCCCACTTTATGTTGGTGAGCGGAAAGCTCGGTAACATAAAGTAGATAGAGATGCGTACCTGATATCCATGTAGAGTGTAGAAGAAGATGTGTTGATGGACTAGACTCAAGTGTGGAATGAAAAAAATAAAAATGTGGAGGAGCGTGGATTCTAAAGATGAAAAATGTGCATAAAAAGTGATGAGAGTGAACCTAGGGTGGAACATGCGTGTAGTTGTTGTGTGTAGTGTACCTGCATGGTTAGTAAAGGAAAATTCCTGAAGTGGTGTGTTGTCATTGTCATTGTCATTGTTGTTGTTGTTGTTTCCCCCAATTTGACTACTTGTTTCTCATACGGTGGACCTGCAAGGAGAAAATGATCAAGTAGTCAAATATGTATGTATGTAAAAATGTTGTGTAAAATACACATGTATGTAACTTACGCAAATGTAAAATACGTTGAAAATAAAAGTGTAAATGGAACATGTGCACCTTATCCATGTCAAGAAAAAGGGTGTAGAAGGATATCTTGTAATGTCACACATTTTTTGGGCGATCTCACACCACCCTGGTTAAAGAAGTATAGGGAGGAAATACTCAGTGTCCTCTAAATTTAACCACTTTTACTAAAATGTGTGAAGAAATATCTGTGTTGTCCTAGTTTTTTGGGTGATCTGATGCCACTGGATGGAGAAGTGTAGAGAGGCACACCCACTATAACCCCCAAGCCTGTAACTACTCCACAAAATTGTTGAAGGACACCATGTCCTGTTATGGCCGTTGTGTATGGAGTTTGTAGACTGGTCTGAACTCACTCATTGTGTCTAAACCGGTGTAAATATGTTGTGTTAGTATAAAACCCTCAATGATGCCCCCCTCTTTGGGGGTGCATGTGATGTCACGGAAAGGAGAATGTGGCCCCAAAAGAGGACCAACCACACTCTGACCTGTAGAACTCTACCCTGCAGGGGGAAAGGGAAATGCTTGGTAGATACCAAGGCACACACAAAAGGGGATGGCTAGCCAATACAAGTGTTAGTCTGAAAACACATGCATGTAATAAGACAAGTGTAAAATATGCAGACAATGTAGAAACTACCAAACAAAGTAGTGTAAACACACAAGAAAACAAGTAGACTGCACAAAGTGGGTTTCAAACATGGGACATCACTCACGATGTCACAAGACACACAAGGCCATCATGGCCACAAACAATAGACAAGTGTGCAAAAATAAAAGGGAAAATCCCACATACAATGGAAAACAATGCAGACAAGTAGAAACAAACAAGTAGTCATGGAAACATGTAATCCTGCAAAACAAGTGTTGCACATGGAACACCCGTTAGCATGTTAGAGTGATAACCAATATGTCAAAACATGTGTATGAGCAAGTAGTATAAGATGCTAAGTACAAAATGAAACAATAGCACCTGGATAAGATGAATGTGGATGCCCCCAGCGACCAGTATAGGAAGGGTAGAAGGCGAGCATCCATGCCGCATGTAGAGTCTTGTATCTATGATCACACTAAACAAATAGTGTGAATGCACATGTGTGTATGATAATGACATATAAGAAAGCAAGCTAACATGTGTAGTAAAGTGAGCATGCAAAACACTAGTAAGCAAGAGTAAATGCCCCCAAGACAATGCAGTATGTTGTGGATGGATGGAATGGAATGCAAGATGGAATGATAGGAGCAACATGCCCCCTGAGTGGATGGAAGTGTATGCAGTGAGGTTCATTTTTTTTTCCCCCTCAGTAGTCAAGAATGAACCATAAACGAGAGTGTGTCATCGGGAAATGGTCGAGTAGTGTTGGTTGTGTCTAGCGCGTTGTGATGAGTGTGTATATGTAATGGTGATGAAATGTGACATGTGGAGAGATGTGCATGAACCCTATAGCCGAAGCATATATCATGACTTGTTGAATGGAAGAGTGATGATTTAGCCCTAAGCATATATCACTATAGAATGAATGTATGGGAATGAAACATATGGAAATATGTGCATGGACCCTATACCCTAAGAATATACCACGACTTGTTGAATGGAAGATTGATGATTTATCCCTAAGTGTATATCACTATAGAATGAAGGATGAAAATGGGTGATGATTTAGGATAAATGTATGTCACTATAAGATGAATAAGAAGGGAGTGGTGATGTAATCTAAGGTGTATGCCACTAGAAGATGATAAAATGGGGGATGGTGATTTAGCCTAAAGCGTATACCACTACAAGATGATAAGAATGGGTGACAATTTAACCTAAGGTGTATGTCACTAACACGAGAAATGTTGGATGAGTAAAAATGTCACATTGGTGAATGTAAGGTCCATTTGATTGGTAAACCCTCGGTAGTCAAGTATGGACCGAGGAACTAGAGTGCATCATAGGGTGGTGAGTGTAGTGCATAGAAGAAAACGTGGTATAAATGACCAAGGGATGAATATATGATGTAAATGCATGGTGTATGGAAATGTAATGTAGGATGTGTGGAATGAAATAGAATCTGTATGAGGTATGTGTAATGTGTGAAATGGAATAAGTGCAATATGTGTAGATAGAAATAGAAGATGTAATGATGATAGATGGAACTAGACCCATATATAATGGAATCTAGTGTAGTATGAATGGATATGGATGGATATGTGCTATGTGAATAAGACAATGTAAGAAAGGTATGATGTGTAGATGATGTAGGTGGATAGATAGAGTATGTACTGATGATAGGTAAATCTAGACCCATATATAATGTGACCTAGCATAAATATAGAGTGTAAGGAAAGAGATGCAAAACTAGGCTCATATACGATGATGACTAGTGTAGCATGTATGAGATAGATGATGTATAAATGACTAATAGATGAGGTATGTATAGGATAATGTAAGATGTAGGCTATGTAGAGATGAAATGATGTATGTATAGAATGTAAATGTGTAGAACCTAGAGTGTAGTGTGTGGGGTTCAGTGTAATGGTAATCCCTCAACAGTCCAGTGTGAACTGAAGCACAAGAGTGTGTCATCGGGTAATGAGGGTGCTAGAATGTGTAAGAAGTATACATATATGTGAAGGAGAATGTAAAGAGTAGAGGTGCAGCTATGCTAATATGAAGAAGGGGGGATTGGGTAATGGCGATGCCCCCCAAGTAGTCTGGTAAGGGAAATCACCTGATGAGATCGAAGGATGAAGGTCCGTCGACTGGTGGCTAGGATGATGAAACCGGAGGACGATATTCGAGTAATGGTGGTATGGGAGACAAATGTTGTGTGGGGTAATGAACCCTATATGCATGCGATGGGTGTATATAAGAAGAATTTTTGGCGTAGTAAAGTGTGTGGGTGATGGAGATCGAGGAGGTGTTGTGCATAAGGGAGAAATGAGCCATGTGGAATAAAATGAGGTGGTGATTGGCAAGATGGGATATGGTAGTAGTCCTAGGAATAGGCCTATGCCATGTGTAGGACTAATGGAATGGAGTGGTCGTGTAGGGGCCAATCGAGGCAGTGAAGTAGGAATAGGATGCACAGGTAGTGACTATAGAGGAGCTGTGTGAGTAAGAAGGGGAGACACACGAGTATCAGAATGAGGAGGTGGAAATAATGGAGGTGAAGGGGGAACACCATTAATGGAAATGACTTAGTTATCGTAAAAAAATTTAAGGCGTTAATGGTTCATGGAAAAAATAGCTTGAGATTTATGAATCCAATTGAGGCCAAGAAGTAAGTCACATCCTTTGACTGTTTGACTAACAAGGCAAGGGATGAGAAGAGTGAGAGGACCAATGGTGATGTGTAACTTAAAAACACCATATGGTCGGTTGAACGGATAGTTTATTTGTGATGGAGGGTACCCAATAGAGCGTAAGAAGGATAGGGAACATGCGCTAATAGCAGAAGATGGATCAACCTTAGTGTTGTTGATAGAGGTTGAGCCAATAGTTACTTGTATATGTAAATGGTCGGATAGGAATGTAGCATGATAGTCATTATGAGAGAAAGAGATAATGGGTGGGGTCGTGTCAGTGTTAGCGACTAAGAAGTCGAGTGCACCCACATCTGGAGGTGGTGTGGCATGATATGTATGATTAGCAGAAGAATCCACGATCTTTTTGTCACTTTGGTGGGAATCAACATTAAAAATTTTGATTTTACCCATATCCTTAGAGGGAGGAGGGCTAGTAGGTTCTGGAAATTCAAATTTTTTGTTTTCAAGTAGGTCTTGGATAATCGTGTGAAGTTTTAGACATCGATTGGTAGAGTGTCCCACACAGTGATGATAATCACAATAGAAATTTTCATTGTAATTGCATCCTTTAGGTCGTGATGGGTCTAATTCAAGTGGTGGAGGGAGGGTAATGAGATTGTTGTCGAGGAGTTGTTTTAAAATAAGATGTGGTGCCATAGGAAGGTTGGTGAATGTATGCCTAGGTGGTTGGGATTGAATTTCCTTGGAAGGGGTAATAGCATTAACAATGAGCTTATTATTGGTTAGCTTAGATGTAGAAGGTTTGAATGGTGTCTTGTTTGGAAAATGAGTGGAGGAGGAAGGTTGTTCCTGATACTTAAGTTTTCCAATGGATAGGAGCTTAGATTCTCAGAGTTTAAGAGTATGCAAAAGTTGATCAAAGGAAGAAAAGGATTCGAAAAGAACACTTTCTTGGAGAGGTGCTAAGAGACTTTGTATAAAAAAATCTTGCAGTTTGGAATCGACCAGGACATTAGTCATTTTAGCAAGATTATTCTTATATCGTAAGACATAATTGGAAAATTTCTCATTGGGTCCTTGCTTGAGTTGCGCTAGATGGGCATAGGTCATTTTATAACTGATGTTGATGGAGAAGTGTGTGAGAAAGGCATCAGCTAAATGGGTGAAAGAAGATATGGAATGAATAGGTAAATCATAGAACCAATGCATGGTGTAGTCATGGAGACTACGAGGAAAGATTTTAGCTAAGAGGAGGTGATCATCAACAAAATCGAGACAAACAACATGGAAGGCACGAAGGTGCTCCTGCGGGTCACCATGTCAATTGAAAGAGGGAAATTTAGGGGTGAAAAAGTTAGGAGGGAGGGGGTAGGTGGAAATGATAGGTGTGAATGGAGTATGCAACAAGATGGTAGAATCTAAAGAAGGAGATGTAGTGGCATGTTAAAATTTGTAAATTTGAGCCTGGAGATCATGATATAAAGAGGTTACATCCTAATTACCAACAGAGAAGGTTTGTCATTGATGTGAGACCAAAGGAGGTGTGAAATGATTAGTAGGAGTGGGAACCATAACCAAAATAGTGGAGATATGTGGGAGTGTAGAAGTAAGGGGTTGAGTGGTGATGAAAGAGGGAAAATCTATACAAGGATGGAGTTCAACCAAGTTAGTAGCATCTTCATGAGCCACATGTAAGAGTAAATCTAAATCCTGTGGGTTCATTTGAAAGGTGGTCATTGATGGCTTTAAGGTGAGTTTAGTAAATTCCTTAGGATAAGGATCCATGGGAAAAGGAGGTGAAGAAACCCTAGAAGGTGCTAGAAGGAGACGTCAGGTTCACCAAAATGATTAACAAAAATATGATCATCTAGTGGCCTAAAAGGGGACACTAGGGTATTAATGTTAATCTAATTAGGAGGACTAAAACATTGTATAAATGGACTAAATAAGTATGAAATAAATGCAAGTAAATTATTCTAAGTGAAATAAAACCCTAAATGTGCAAGAAGGGAAAAGAAATAGTTAGTTGATTGTAAGTGATGTCGCACAGTTGTTTGACAGATCTGATGTAAATAAAATCATGGAAGTGCAGATGAAACACTTGTGGACCCTATGAAGGACCAAATCTGGAGGATCTGAGATGACTGGGGCACCTAGGAATGGTACTGGGGCACCCCAGGGCACCCTGGTCTGTAATTTGGGCACTTTGATCTTTGTAAATGCTCAAAACCTAATTTGGTATGGTCACAAGGTGTCTCTGAATAATTCATGTCTGTCACACTGGATCTACTAGTTGAGCTATGTAATGACCTGCAATTCAAAAGGAAATATCAAACTCTAGAAAAATAAAATATGCAAATGAATGGGTCACTGACCTCATCTACCAAACTAGTGGTCTTATCACTGAGCATTGCACTACATTTCAACCCGGATGTAGTTTTGTAGTGAGTGTGTGCATGTCGTTCCCTAGGTTCTCTTGTGTCAGTCGCATTTTGTGAAGTAGCAAGTAATAGTAACTATAGAAAATGTAAATAGCATGTGTGCATGGAATAGAATAGAATCCCTCCCCCTATGAAGTGTGTGTGATGCAGATCTCCTAGCCTTGATGCATGACACTATGTGGATGCAAGTGATGCAATGGATGCAACTCTAGATGGAGTGATAGTAGTATGATGTTATGACTAGGAACCTTATTATGGTCTTATAACTTTATATTTATAGGGCTCTCAAGCTTAATTTCATGTAATTAATCCCGACAAGGCCGACTGGGAAAATGATAGTTTAGGATGATGAAAATGGTAGGTGAATAGGTGCTAAAGAGGCACGAATGAAAAACTATGTGCATGATAGGGCTGTTAGAGTAGGTATTTATCTTAGCTCATGTTCACCTAGGTAATTTATTTACCTTTATTGTATTTATTCTCACCCATTTATGTGTGTGGATATTTCTTTTTATTTATTTAGATATTAAGGGAATATTATGTAGATGTTAGGTATAGTTCTTTCCTTGATCTATGGTATTGACTAGATCCTTGATGTCTAGTTCTTTCCTAAATCTATGGTCTTGACTAGTTCTTTGATGACTAGTTCTTGATTTATGGCTTGATCTATGACCTTGACTAGTTCTTAGATTGTTATTCCTTTCCTATATAAGCAAGGCCCATTCTCATTGTATTTCATTGAGTTCCATAATAATATATGATATTGTTGTTCATTTGTTTGCAAAGGTTTTATGTAAATTTATTTTCATGAATTTCTTTTATCTTATTGATCAGTGGTGTTTGATTAACATCTGATTTCTTGGACTTGGTACAATCTGGTTATTGTTCCTTTTATGGTATCAAAGCAGGAGATTGTTGTTGACATCCATCTGTAAGTTTTATTTTGAAAAAACATTTTTTATATTCATATATTTGGGATTTGTATTTTGTTGTTATGTGTGTTTTTATGAAAAAGAGGGCTTCTATTGGATCCAGAAGGTGGAAAACCCTAAGATCGAACTGTAAACTTGACCATTTCTGGAGACAACCATTTTTTGAGTTTTTTTTGGTTTTGTAGAGGTGGACATAGTTTCATCTCGAGATTCGTGTCAACGAGGAAGAAAACCCAAAAAAAATTTTTATGGGTTTTTTAGGTTTTTTGAGATCTAAACTGGGTTTTTTCTTTTGTTGCAACATTCCTATTGGCAAGGATCAGATGGTTTCCAGAAAGACATTTTTTTCCTTTTTGACATGGGTCCATGGGCTGCTGGCACTTTTTCTATTTCGAGAAAAATCTGCAGACTACTATTTTGGGCGGGAAGTCATTTTTGACACAGTTTAGAAATAACAGTTTTTACCAGAAGAAAATTGGATGTGACTTTCTTAGAAAACCAGTAGCACACCCCAGAAAAGTAAGTGTACCATAAAACTTGTGATTCCTACTAGTAGGTGCTTAACTCTAGCCCCATTTCATTTTATTTATGTGGTGAACACAAGAAAAAGTCATTTTATTTTTTTTGGCAAACTAAATATTAGAGCAAAATTAAAAATTGTAGCTTTTGATAGGTAACTCGGTTTTGAGTGTCTGTTTTTTAAATGCTTATTTTTTTATGCTGATTGGAATATTTATTTTGAGAAACACACTATAAATTATAAAGTTTATTGTAACACACACTCATTATAAAGTGCCAAAATCTGGGGGGCTCTTGTTGCATTGCTTGGTTCTTGCATTTCTTTGGTGATTTTTTTAGGATGGCATGTTTATCTTCTTTTACATTAGATCATGTTGATAAATTAACAACACATAATTACCACACATGGAAACTAAGAATGGAAACAATAATTAAGAGGAAAGGATTATGGGCTTTAACTTCTTCAGAACAACCATGAGAAATTTCAGTACCAGTGCAAATTTGATGAGTGTATGGGTTTGATAGGAACTTATGTAAGTGATAGTTTTTTGTTTCATTTGGAAAAATGTGACTCTCCTTTCAAAATATGGGAGAAATTGGAGGATTTATTTGGTAAGGTGGATCATATGAGAGCCATGCAACTTGAAATTGAGATCACCTCTCTTAATCCTAAATATTTTCCAACAATTATAGACTATCTTACCAAGTTCAAGCATTTGTTGACACAATTGAAGGGGAGTGGAAGAGATAAGAAAGATGAAGAGTGTGTTTACTTGATTCTATCCAAGTTGAGAGGACCATTCCAAATTTTTTATTCTACCTTTTTCTATAGCATGGATGCCTTAGGTGACACATTCAAAATGCCTAACTTAGAAACATTTTGTGAAAGACTTACTAGGGAAGAATCCAAATTGTCTAACCTTGAGTCTTCCACCTCTCAAAAGGCATTAGTTACATCTAATCCTAAGGGAAAGGGAAAACCAAAAAGTAAAACCAAATCCACCCCTTCTCCATCTCAAAATGCTCCTAAACCCAAAGAAAATAACTCTAAACCCAAGGAGTCTTCTAAATCCAAGAATAAGTCTATCCTTTCATGCTCTTTTTGTGGGGGTAGTGGTCATGAAGAACATAGGTGTTATAAGAGAATGTAAGCCTTAGAGGATGCAATCAATAAACAAAAAATATTCTATCTCCACTCCACTACCTTCGAATCAACATGGAAAATCACTTAATGTTGTTGGGAGATCTCAGTCACCACTTACAGACAGTTGGGTTATAGATTTTGGTGCTTCTCATCACATGACTTCTTCCAAGGAGTCTTTTGTTTCTCTAGGTTTGAGTTCTACTTCCAAAATTGAGGTTGGAGATTCTTCCTTTCTTTCTGTTAAAGGAAAAGGTGATATACAACTTGATGGTGGTAGTATCCAAGATGCACTATATGTTCCTAACATCACTACAAATTTGCTTTCTGTATATCAAATTTGTCATTCTGGTCAAGGGAAAACTGTGACTTTTACACCACACGGGGAAAAAGTACAAACTTTTTTGGAGCCTCATTCAGTTTTTTCTCAATGTATTGTTGATCATAGTTCTAGACTGTATAACTTTGATGGTTTTGATGACACTTTCTCTATAGGGACAAGATTGGTTTCTCACGCAGATTCAAAGAGTAAGATTTAACATGAAAGATTTGGACATCTCAATTAAAGATATTTGAAGGAGTTGAGCAACTCATGGTATGGTAGATGGTCTTCCTAGAGTTTCTTGTCTTGAGGGAGTTTTTCATGGTTGTGCATTAGGGAAAATAACACCAAGATCATTTTCCTAATAAATTTTCGAAGAGAGCTTCTTCACCACTTGAGCTTGTGCATAGTGACTTGATGGTTTTTCCTACGCCCTCTTTCAATGGAGCTAAGTATGCACTTACGTTTATTGATAATTACTTGAGGCGTACTTGGGTTTATTTTCTCAAGTACAAAAGTGATGTTTTTTCACACTTCAAAGTTCTTCAAGGCTTTGGTCGAGAAAAATCTTCTAGTTGCATAAAGAACCTTCATACTGAATAATGGGGGGAGTACTTCAACAATGAGTTTTCTAAATTTTTGGCAACTCAAGGCATTATTCACCAACATTTTGTTCCTCATACTCCACAACAAGATGACTTATAAGAATGGAAGAAAAAAACTTTGAAGGAAATGGCTAATTGTATGATGCATTCTAGAGATTTACCTCCTATCTATTGGGCAGAAGTAGTTAATTGTGGTAACTACATTTAGAATCACACCACACAGAGCACTTGAGCATTTGACTCCAGAGGAAGCTTGGTCCAACACTAAGCCCAGATGTCTCATTTTTTTAAGTCTTTGGGAGCCATGCTTGGGATTTTATGCCAAAGAAGAAAAGGAAAGCTTTGGATAAGAAGAGAAAACCCTTGATCTTTGTAGGGTATTATGAGGACATGAGAGCTTATCAAATTTTAGATCCTGATACTCATGACATTATTTTTATGAACACATGTTCAGTTTGATGAGAATTTCACTCCTCATGATTCTTCATCTTCTTCCATGCCTCTTCTTCTTCTTTTCTCATCTTGAAGATCCTTTCTTTGAGGAGGTTAATGACGAGGTTATAGATGTCGTTGAGGATCCTATTCCCACATGATGTTGTCACTATGCCTAAGTGGGATCATATTATAGTTTCTAAGGCAACACCTTTCATACAGGATCTTCCACCCACTAGGCATCATCACGCACATTCTACAGGTTCTAATGTAATGTCCCCAATTCTGAGCAGATGGCCTAGGAGTTTTTTTTCATTCATCTTAGCCTTGGACATACCCGAGGGGCTAACGATGCTAGAGGCTATTGGGTATAGATGACTTATTACCACATTAATTTTTTGTTATATTTTGTCGTTGACATTAAGTGGTCAACTTAGTGGTAATAATTGTTATATTTGTCATTGGGGGGCTCATAGTACTTTATTATTCTATTTCTTCGTTGGGGTGACTTATGGTACTTTATTATTCTATTTCTTCATTGGGGTCACTTAAGTCACTTTTAGTCCCACATGGAGCTCCCAACTTGGAAAAAGGTAATGAAAAGTTATATAAGGATATTTGGGGAGTGTTAGAGGGGATTCTTGCATGCACACTTATGATTTTCATTGAGCAACTACTGATTGCTATCATCTAGCTTGTGGAGTAAGATCCCACAAGATCCCTAGCTTCGGTGGTGAGAGATCCATTCCTAGCTAGTAGGGCATTCTTCAGTGGTGAAAGATCCACCCTAGCTTGTCATTTTGGAGCTGATTTAGGACTGATTTTTAGAGATTAATTTCAAAATTTTCAGATAAGGGTTTTGGAATTTTTTTGGGGATTTTTGTGGAGAAAAATCAAGGGTTTTCAAATCTGATTTGTGGCAATCGATTAGAGCAGATTTTGGCGCCATATTTGGAGACACTTTTGAGGGTTTTGGGCCTCTTCCCAAAGGGAGCGACCCACTTTGGGATTTTGCACAATGATTTTTGGGAGGGTTTCAGTGTGCCATTTCCAGATCTGGAGGTTGGTATCTCTTCTATATCATTGGTAAATGTTATTTCCATAAATTCAGATTTTTATCTATTTTCTAGGGTTTTATCTACTCAGTTCCAAATTTGCAGCCGTGTTTTTAAGGGCTTCCAGGTGTCATTTTTCAGATCTGAAGGTTGGGTTTTCATTCTCAATATTAATAGATGTTATTTCCCAAGTTTCATAATTTTTCCATACATATTTGAGGAGATATGAATTTTTGAAGTTTCTTAGCCACCTAGGGCATAATGTAATTTTCTTGCAGCAATATATTATTCCAAAAATTCCAAAAATATTTTTTTGTTGTTTATTATTATTATTGCAAGCTTCCCTCAAAATTTCATGCACTTTGGGCAAGTATTTTGTGAGATATCAATTAAATACCATTCGCTGCCCTAGCTGGTCATTTTCTGTAAAAATCAGAAATTTTACTTTGCTGCAATTTTCATATATTTTGTGCATTTTCAAGTGGTATCCCACAAGGGATATTTCATCTAGACTTTTGTGTCAGGAAGTTTTTGAGGATCCACAGTCCTTTTCAAAGGCTCATGGAATATAGGAGTAGGATGATGTGATGGAATATGAGTATTCTTCTTTGATGAAAAATCATACTTGAGATTTGATATCTCTTCCTAAAGGAATAAATATGGTTAGGTGTAAGTGGGTATACCAAACCAAATACGCAGTTGATGGGTCCATTGAGAAGTGTAAGGATCGTCTTGTTACAAAGGGTTTCTCACAAGTTGAAGGTATTGATTACTTTGAGACTTTTACACCCATTGCCAAGATGGATTTTGTATGCCTTGTACTTGATATTATTGCATCACAGGGGTGGCTGTACGACAGAAAAGTGACAAGCGAGCGTGGGAATCTACAAGTGACTCTTCCTCGCACCTGACCTCCCGAGGTCGTGCCGAGACAGCCGGTGGGGATGGAATATGTGTGAGATACAGAAAAACTAGTTAGGCAATCTAATGTCTTCAATGCGCACTAACGGAACTTGCGAATCTAAAGCAAAGAAAGCCCTCCTAACTTGGGCTGGTGTGATAGATCGGTCAACAAGGATGACTGCTCGAAGGCTCCAATCAATATCTAGCTCTGGCATGATTCAATCTATGGGTTGTGGAATACGTGGAAAATGACCCGGGATAGTTTCGTGTATTTCTCCGGATAGGGTCATATGGTGGATGGTAAATGTAGCCAATTCTATGGACGGTTCTCTGGCCTAGTCCAGAACTCTCTAGCTTTGTTAGCTGTTGTGTCTAGCAAGGATAATTGTTCGATGATGATAGGTGGAAGTGGAGTAGACTGGAATACTAGTGTGCATAGGCCAGTGTCTATGTCTAATTCTCCTGTGGATTCGTTGGGCTGCGGGATTTGTGGGTCACAACCATAGACTCTTAGTCGTTGTGGACCTGTTATGGTCATGCGTGAAATCAAGTCCTAATCCCTAATATCCAGTAATCGTATGCTTTCTCAGCTTCTATGTTTAGGATCAATAACTGTGTGATTTTCTCAGAATACCCTACAAGTGTTTGTGCAACCTGGATTCTTAGGCTGGTATCTATATCTAGAAGAGTGTCTCCTGCATCTGGCTGTGGGACCAAAGGATCACAACCAAAGGTTTGTTCTCTTTCGAATCCTTCTACAGTCATATGAATGTTTTGCCTAGGGTAATCTGTAGTTCGGTTGATTTGACCAAAACGTGTGTGCTTGGTCGTCTTCTATGTTTAGTCCTCTCAACTGAGAATTGATTTGTTGCAAGCTTACCGTTGTTCGGAAGACTTGAATCCTAAGATTTTGATCTATATCAGTTATTTCCGTGATGAGATTGGGTTGGGGCACAATTGGCTTGAATATGTATTCCCTGGGCTCTCTAGGTCCCGTGATTGTCATAAAAATAACAAAGTAAATTAACTGTAACAAAATGAAATTTAACTATGTGAAGTGTATCTATAGCATATATGTTTTCTCTATCTTTTTGTGTTTTTCTGATGAACTTTACGAATTTAAGAAAACAACTATTTAAAATATCTAGAAATACAACTAAAATAATAATTTAAAACAAACAAAATAACCGAGTGTAGCCATTTGTCTGTGAAATTTGTAGATCTATTCTAAACAATAAAATAGCTCATCTAATCTATTTGCAAGATTCTCGATCCTACCTTAGAAGTGAGGAGTGAATCATAGTTTCTCAGAAACTATCAATCCCCACAGCTTCCCTGGCAATATCGAGAATAGAATTTACTGAAATAAAGCAATTAACTACTCTATTTGATATGATTCTAACTAGAACTTTGAAAGCTAGAACCTGGATTCTGCAGAATAGTGGCGAATCCGATGGTGTGTGTGATCTTGTCCCCTCAGTATGATCTCCTCGTTCTTTTGTGTTCACGTGGATCCAAAAAAGTGTGTAATGCTAGCATCAACAGAAGTAGATATTGGGATAAAGGCAGCTCAGAATACGCACCGAATACAATGTGAGTAGGAGAGGGATAGCGCAAGAGTACAGAGCTTGGCTTATGCAATTCCTAGCGGGATCTATTGCGAGTCATGCAACATAAAGCATCCAGAACCTAAAACTATCCTGTTTGAGGAGTAAAACCTATAACTTTAATGGCTTCCTAAGCTATTCTACTCCAATGGATTGGATGAAATAACAGCACTGCTTGCACAAGATGGATATGTGGCTTACCAACAGTAAAACAATGCTAACTAAGCATGTAACGAACTAAACTATGAATCCTAAGAAAAATAAAAGACTGAATTACTGAAAATGAGAAGATGAGAAGTGAATGAGGGGCCATTTTCTTGAGCACAAGCCAACCATTTATAGCATTTGCATTTACCCAAGGTAAAAGCCAAATAGAACTCTTAAACTATAAACAATGGCAAAACACTATTCCAGGGAACCAGAATCATAAATGCAAGCTTATGGCGGTGAAAGAAAGCTGGTAAAACGTTGAATTTACATGATTCATGTTAAAAGAGATTTCTGGAAAATGCGTAAAGGACCGCCACCCTGAGTAGGGCGGCGGTTATAGGACCGCCGCCCTGTTCAAGGCGGCGGTCACGAGACCGCCGCCCAGGCAGGGCGGCGGTTTCGTCACTGAAGAGAAAAAGGCTAAGAAAAGAGGGGAAAAGGAAAAATAAAGCACGCGGGGGCTAAGCGGGGCATGCAGGATGTTAACGCACACTTGGAGAGCTTTTTTGGATCCCGAACACCTTGCGAGGAGACCTGTATCATCATTGGGGCACATGTTACATTGTTCCGGCAGTGAAGTACCTTACAATTTTGGGTATGTATAGTGGCCCGTATACTAGATGGACGTGAAGAGTTCATTCTTACATGGATATTTACAAGAGGAAATATAATGGAGCAACCTTCTGGATTTGTTCAGGATTCTTCTCTTGTTTGTAGGCTCCAAAGGTTTCTCTATGGTCTCAAACAAGCCCCTCGGGCTTGGTATGAGAAGACGAATTCTTTTCTTCTATCTACTGGTTTTGTTTGTTTCCACTCCGATCATAGAGTGTATCTCCAGCATGTTGGTGAGGATTTTGTGATACTTGTCTTGTATTTTGATGATTTGTTACTTGCTGGAAGCTCTTCTTCCCACATTTAGACTATTCAGAGGGCTCTTTCTACATAGTTTGACATGAAAGAACTTGGGTTATTGCATTATTTCCTTAGATTAGAGATTTCTCAGACAAATTCAGGGATTCATTTGAGTCAGAAAAATTACACCCATGATCTTCTTCATCTCTTTGATATGGTTAATTGTAAGCCAATTTTATCTCCTTTTCATTCTAGGGTTACTCTTACTTCCACATGCACCACACCACTTTGTGATCCTACATTGTATAGGAATTTGGTTGGGATTCTCATGTAATTGACCCATACTCATCATGATATTTCATTTACAATAGGAATTTTATCTCGGTTTGCACATTCTCCTCATGGTAGTCATTGGCAAGCTACTAAAAGGATTTTGTGTTATTTGTAGGGAACTTCCCACTTTTGCCTACACTACACTAGGGGTTCTAGTCAATTGGTTGGGTATACAGATTCAGATTGGGAAATTTCTATTGATGACATACTTTCCACTTCTGACTATCTTTTTGTCTTGGTTCTTCTCCAGTTGTTTGGGCATGCAAAAAGAAACAAGCTATTGCACTTTCATCTTCAGAGGCAGAGTATAGGGAAGCAATTACAACAAGTCAAAAGATTCTTTGGCTTCAACAGTTATTGACAGAGTTTGGATTCCTGCAAGATTCACCGACTGTACTTTGGTGTGAAAACCAAAGTGCAATTCACATTTCTCGCAACCCAGTTAAGCACCAGCAGACCAAGCATATTGAGATACACATCCACTTCATTCGTCAGCACAGTTAGGATGGAGTTATTTTCTTTGAGTACATTCTGACTCAAAATTAGGTTAAAGACATATTTATGAAGCATTTTGCATCACCTCGCTACCTTGAGTTGTGTGGAATGCTTGGGGTTTCACAAGTTGTTCTTGGGGAGTGTTCATGAGAACATCTTCCTTCTTTTCTTCTTTCTCTTTCCTTTAGCAAGATTCTTTCCTTCTTTTGGTTAGAGATTTCTTCATGGATATATTGTACATGAGTACCTCATCAGGCTTAGTTGTATGGGACTCATAATGTGGACATGCCACTTCTATTTTTTCCCCTAGCTTCACTTGAGAGGGGGTGCTAGAGTAGGTTTTTACCTTATCTCATGTTCACCTAGGGACTTTATTTAAATTTATTATATTTATCCTCACCCACTTATGTGTGTGGATATTTATTTTGATTTATTTAGAAATTAGGGGGAAATTATCTAGTTGTTAAGTATATTTCTTTCCTTGATCTATGGTATTGACTAGATCTTTGATTGATCTATGTTCTTTCCTAAATCTATGGTCTTGAATATTTCTTTGATGACTAGTTCTTTCCTTGATTTATGGCTTGATCTACAACCTTGATTAGTTCTTAGACTTTTGTTCCTTGCCTATATAAGCAAGGCCTGTTCTCATTGTATTTCATTGAGTTCCATTATAATATATGTTATTGTTGCTCTTTTGTTTGCAAAGGTTTTGTTAAAGTTATTCTGGTGAATTACTTTCATATTATTGATCATGGTGTTTGATTAGCATCTGATTTCTTTGCTTGGTATGAACTGATTATCGTTCCTTTTAGGGGTGCCTAGAGTGGGACTAGGGCGCCCTAGTACAGGTTGGGGTGCCCTGATTTTGGGCTAGAATGACGGGGGAGTTGCAAAATGGACAAATAAGTGTTGGAAAATACATGGGAATTATGAAATAAAATATAAAATAAAGATGGCCAAAAGGTGGGATTAATTAGTAATTTATCCACTTGAGAACCTTCTAAATAGTAGTATAAGACTGGGCTAAATGATGTGTAAAGTGCATTGTTTTGTGTCTACAGAATGCCTTCCACAGCACTAAAAAATTTACACATTCACTCAAGGCAATCGTAATTCTCCACCAAGGTTGAGATTTGATGGTTAGCCCTACCCGTCGATAAAGTATCGTGTACGGTAAGCCATTTTTAAATGGTCATCCGATTGTAAGTTTAGATCTATTTTAAATCAGACTTTTTCAAGTTATTTGTTTCAAACGTGCAAATTTTGTATTTTTCTAGGTTTATTTTGAATAAAATATGTATCTTTTATAATTAATCCGTTGAAAATATAACAATTTTTAATGTTGTTTTTGTTCTTGTACTATATTCAGAATTTTAATACATATAAACCGTGGTAATATTAATGGCTTCCACAAACAAACTCACATCACTTTAGACATTTAACTTATTTTAACAACTGTCAAATGTGAAAACCACAAAAAAAATTGGTGGTAGTAACAATTTGCACGATTGGTGAATTTTGAATTCAAGTGGTGACCATGAAATATTTTACTAAGGGGGGTTGTCAAATTTTCATGATGGAGGCAAGAAATTTTCTAGGGAAATAAAAAGTAATTAATTTTTTTTGCCAATATTGTTAGTTCTTTACTATATTTCAAGTCATTTGAATGTATTATCTTCATAGTTAAACAGATAAATAATTACCTTATGAATGCATTTTCAATGTAACTTAATGTTTGAAGAGTGTGTTCTATGTGGGACTAAAAGCCTTCGGGGACTGATAATAATTGGTCTCTAATGTCATGACATCCTCTGTGGGGCCTAAATAAGGCTCTGATTTCTTCACAGTTTGCATCACTATGCCAGAGCCTTCAAGTGTGCACAAGGCCTTGGGATTCAATGCTTTGATTTTCTTTATGTCAAACATGGCATCTTGCATGCGACAGGGGAATCCTGATTTCTATATTGAATTTTATCCTACCATGTGCTCGCCAATCCCACAACACATATGGAATAGGTTTTTTGGCCGAGATTTTCATTGGCGTACATGATGTTTGGTTTTCACTCTTTTGGTGGTAGTTTTGGCATCCCCTAGTCACTTTCGCATATGATGATTGAATCCTGCCACTGAAACCCGGTGAACATTACAAATATGTTGAAGGCGTACTCCAAATAATATAAAGGGGAGGGCAACCATTTGGGTGTGACATCGGTCATGTTGGATGTATTCTCGCATCCTACAGTGGTAGCCCCTATACCCCAGTCATAGCCCCCTACCTCAAAGTATACGTTCCATAAGGCCCTAGCCTTAACCTTCCCAAACTGTCAAATGGTCCAGCAAAATACGGTTTCATGCTCGCCCCTCTGCTCCACTAACACTGATTATTGCTCCCCTTCCCTCGACTTCTTTGCATTATTTTCTCTGCCCCAAGCCACATTCTTCTCCATACAACCCTACACCATAAATGCCTGATCCATAAAACCTCCATCCTAGACAATGAAGTCGCAACAATTTCCTCGGTGACCTCCTTTAATTCCTTTATAAATTTGCTCGCTATATAGATTGTCCACTATTTAAAATCCTGTTACGAGCAGGAAACTCGATGACTTACCTTGCCTTTATATTGCACGTCATCCTCCAGGATTCACAATGAAATTTGATCTGATAGGCTATCCTGCAACTTCTTTGTCCTTTATAATGCCACAAATTTGAAGCTTCTCACAAAACCCTAATTCTAGGAATTATAGGTTGTAAGTCATAATCTCACTTAAATTTCTGATGACATTCAACATAACAAGTTGTGCAATTTCACCTCTTTGATTAAAATGAACCTGATAAATTATTCCTTGTTTTACTTTTTTCTCCCCGAAGTTTTTTTAATAAAACCATAATTTCAAAAAATACAACATAAATCACATAAATTCCTTAACGTTTCCATGTGAAGTTTAATGTAAAAAAGCTATTGTATATTTTTTTCATTTTTTAAAAATGCAAATGCATATGGTTGTGTATTAGCTTACTGTTTTCTTTTTATTTCACATCATTGATATTATTTATCTCCTCCTCGTCCTCAGTCATTCTTCTAATTTTGTAGTGGGACATACAAAGTTTATATGATTTGTGATATACAAAGTGTATGTGAAATCCAATGCAATTCAAAGTGTGGTGATGCTGATGGAAAAAGATAGAGAGAAGATATATTTATATAGCCATTTTTTACGTGAGAATTAAACGTCGGATTTCAAATCCGTGACGTCAAGATTTCAAAACTTGCGACAAGGGGTTTCCAGAATAAATTTAACCATAAATAAACACAAGCTTAAGAATTTTTGAATAAGTAAAACGTAAAATACTTAACTTTATATTGTTTGGAAACACATTTGAATACAAATCCTTGACATAAATTTCAAAACCTGCACATAAACAAGATTTACATTTAATGCAAATAAACTCAAAATCTCATGTGTACCAAACAATAACATAAAATAAAAACATGTCTTGCTTAAAAATAGAGTGGAAAAACGCCATATTAAAAATAGAATTCGGTTGAATTCGTATAAATAAGCCCCCCCAACGTAAAATCCTCACCCCTTTATCATGCATATCCATATATGCATTTAAACCCCAATTTTTACAAATAAAGTAATGAAAATGTCTCCTCTTGTGTATTTAAACCTCTATCTTCACAATAACAATGTTCAAATACTTGAAAATTATCAAATCCTTCAAAATATAATCATAGTTAAATAATCGTAATCAAGCTCGCCCCTCCACTCCACTACCATTGTTTCATTCCCCTTCTCATGGATTCTTCACATTGTTTTCTCCACCCCCATGCCCAATTCAAAGGGATGGCATTGCATGTCCCATGCTGATGATTACTTTCCCCTGTACAATAAAAATCCTCAACAAACCACACATGTTCATTTTTTTCCGGTGATTGTTGAATGCCGATGCATCACTATTGTTGATGAGTAGAACTTTGCATGAGGTCGCCACCTTCAAATGCTACTTCCACTCCACATCTTCCTGTCCATATTTATGCAAGGGCTAAAACTACAAACACAGTTTCACTTCCAAATAAAAACATTTCTACCACTCCTTACATTGACAAATATCTCTTTACGATGTTTTTGCATCGTCTAAGACAAAAACCCACGTCTCTTCAAAGGATTGACATAAATGGCATGTCATTTTTGCACACTTTAGTTTCAAATTGTTTCTCCTTTCCGTTCTTTCACCACCCTAGTAGCACTTCTCCACCCTCTAACCCCTTCTTCTTCACCCATCTTCCTCTATGATTGTTTCTCTCCCTCCAATATAATATCTATAGAAAATTATTATCTTACTGATTTTGTTAAAAGATTGGTTATTACAAAATTTATTAATACAATAAATAAAGATTTTGATAATGTCCACAAACCAAAATTGCCTATAATAATTAAACGTTTAAATTAAAATACTAAAATTTATTAATTGAACCTGGACTCTTGTGAAATAAAAACAATTACAATTAAGAAAACAAAGTAAGGAGATGCTGTTTTGGTCTGATTTTCGACCTGTTTTTTTGGCGAAGTCATTGACTTTTTTATTAATGGATAAGTATGCATATCTTCATAGCTGTATTTTTTAAATGATTATTAATTTTGTTTCATAAATTGAATTTTTTTATTGAATGATATTTTGTTAAGAAAGTAAATGTAATCAGCCACCATATAAAAGGATTGAATGAGTGAGTGAGTACTAAGAGTTTTGACTTGGAGAAGTGTTGAGGTATTAAAGAGATGAGGATTGTTAGAATCAAATAATTTTAGATTGAATATTATATTGAAATAAATTTTTAGGTTAGGAATAGTTGAAAAAAAAATGTTTTACCAAATATTTTTATAAACAAATTTTATAGTTAATGTTCTTTATAAATATCTAAACAAATCATAATTCCTATTTATATTATTTTATTTTTGTGTTTTTATTTAATCATTTAAATAACATGACATAGTTTTAGATATTATATATGTTGGTGTAAATAAACAAAACACTTAAATAATGTATTTGTAATTACATTTTTATATAATATATATATATATATATATATATATATATATATATATATATATATATATATATATATATACACACACTTTCTCAAATTTAAATACCAACCTCTTTGTAAACAATTTTTATTGTTATTATGATGACAACCTTTGTTTCTAAGAAGTATTTAATATTATCATGGTCTTTCTTTATCTTAAAGGGTCTTTCCATTAGATATGATCTCTGTTTTTTAATACATGATGGATAGCCATCATTTTTTTTTCATAAATGAGATTCAAATAATTATCATTTGAGTTAGTGTCTCTCCATTATCTCTCGAATATAATGGGTCGTCCATGTGCATGATTTACCACCCCCATGCTATATCTCAAAGCATAGCATTCAACAGTAATGGTTTTTGAAAAATCTAGAGTAGCATGAACTAAAGAGGTGCACATGGTCTCCTTTATCTTCTCAAATGTCACGGTGGCTACTACATTCTAGTAAAAGGATTCTTTCTTCAATAACATTGTGAATGATGTTGTTATTCTACCATAAGTTTTTACAAATCAGCTATACTACTTAGTGAGCCCTAAGAAGCCCCATAGATTCTTGAGTGTTATATGCACTTTCCATTCTGTTATGTTCTTGATCTTGTGACAGTCCACATATACACCTTCATGGAAACAATGAGACCTAAGTAATCCATCTCGTTGACTCCAATGGCACATTTGGAAGGCTTGGACTAAAATAAATGTTTCTTAATAGTTACTCATGTTATTCTATATATTAAGATGTCATAAAATAACTAAAACAAATTTCTGACTAAAAAACAAAGCTACTTTAGAGTTATGTTCACACTAGGTAGATAGTCTGGGATATTTTCTATCTAGTTTAAGTGTGTGTTCATATTTATTATGCCAAAAGTCATGTCTAATTTGGAATTGTGGTTGTTGGGGTTGACATGCGTTAGGTTGAAGGATTTTGGATATCACATGGGATTTACTAATGTAAACTTAAGGTCTATCATGCGCTTTTATAAGATATTAAACAATACCCTTATTTCCAAATCTGCATCTCAATATTCAATTAATAACATCCTCTCCCAATAACTTTTCAATTATAAAACAGTCCTTATTTTAACATATATTCAAGCTAGATATTTTCCATTTAACATATTTTATACCCCTTTTATTTCCACCTTTGGGATTCAATATCTTACATTTCATAAAATTTAATTATATTTCCACTTGAAACCTTGATGAGATTCATATTGGAATTGACAAGTACACACCCTAATTATTTATAATTTAATGCCTCTCTTACTTTCTTTTCTATATATATTTGTGATGTAGAGAAACCCAACACACCATACCAAAACTTGACAAGAAAATGGTTAGAATCAAGTTAGAACCAAAATATGCAAAATCTTTACAAGTTTTCAATTAGTTTCTTTAGTACAAGGGTCATTTCCTCACCTTTAGTTGATGTTTCTAGCCAGTGTATCATGTTTTTACCCCTTACTACGTTCTCAATTTCATAACATTCTTATTGTAGTATTTTATTCACTAATACCTAGTTGGTCACATCATTTAGATAAAGGTATACATGCTCACCCAAAGTGCGCGCAACCTCCAGTTCCCTCTTTAGTTGCATCTCAAGATGTGTGTTATGTATTAAGTAATTCATCCATGAGCATAATCAACCAACAATAGGATCTATAATAAGTTATCCATCACATAATCAATCCATTACATGTACCCACAACTGATTACATTCATGCGCGCAACATTCACTAGGAACGTACATACTATATATCCACTATCAGTCTCTTCCATTATCAACTTATTACTCACACATTACAAAGAAGTGTGACACCTACTTATATATAGTGGGAACTTTTCCTTCACCACTTACATTCCTTAATCCTAATAATATATGTCCTAAATATATGTTACATGCCTTTAAACTCCTTCTTTAACTCTAGATCAAGCTATAAATAGCTCTACCTTATCCATGCTTTGTTCCTATATTTAAATTTTCCCATGTGTCATCTTTATCCTCTTTTATATGTGTTTTATCTTTGGTTGGTGTTTATCCTTTCTTTACCTATTTCTGGGCATGCCTTGCATGCTACACTAACTCTTATTTTCCTATTTTTAACCTTCACTAGGAAATTTGGCTAAGTCATGTAACCTAGTGTGTGTATGCACAAACCCAAGTTATGCATTGATTTCTTCACCCCCCTTGCATGCATTCCTTTCATGCATTAACTTATTTTTGTACTTGTTCTCTACTTACATGCTTGCTTTCGTGCATTACTCTAGACTTAGTTATTTCCTCTTAGCTTATGCATGTCCTTCTGCGCATGATCTTCTAACTTTGTGCGTGGCTTATACTTAGTCATATTTTAAATCCAACATTACCCCACACTAGGAGCATTTTCCATCCTTGGAAATATCATGAATCAAAGAACAACTCCTCAAATAATAGCTACAAGAATGAAATAATATCTAAAGAATAAAGAATATGGGCAATTACTCATAGGAATCAAAGAATGAAGTATGTTTCCTCTGTGTGCATCTATAATTCAAGCCTTTGGTGATGGTAATATTTCTAGGAATTCCTTGTTTATGGAGATCTCCAGTTTCCTCCATCCCTTGATCTCCTTAGCATCCTTCTCGAGTGTTTTCTCTACAATGTCTAAAATCTCCACCAGAGTTAGCTCACCAATCTTCTCTTACAGCTCCTTAACCACCACATCTAAGTTTGAGGAAACACCCTCTAGAGTATTCATCCTACGCATTACAATAGGATGGATTTTTGAGTCTTTCCTCAATTATATCATGCTTGTCCTTCATCATCTCACCCTTTTCATAAACTTATTTTCTTCATCTTCTTGCACTCAACCTTATTTGTCTTCATCAAGGCATGTAATTTCATTCATTATACTAATCATTTGCACTACACACATTCAAAATTATCGTAAAGTCTTCACAATTATCAAACAAATTATCTTCCTTCTGCACGACCTCTTTTACCCCTACGTTAAAAGTGACATACTCTTCGATATTATTTTCCACCTTCTCTTTATCCATCCTTATCAATTCTTTTTTTGAAGGTCTCGACCCTCTTTTCAATTTGGTCAGCAACCGGCATACCAAATCCTTCAAATACTCCATTTTTATATCATATTCTATTTTAGCTTGTTCCACGAAGTCTAAGCATGCACACGTAATATTATCAATTATATTGGCTTCCTTATTGTACATGTCCGCCGTTCTCTTCTTTTCATCATTCAATTCCTCCACAAGCTACTAGTTCCTCAACCCTTTATGCTCTATATCCTTTTGCATCCTCCTTAATATAGCCCCTTTATCGATATTTCTTCTCCCAACTTTGGCAGTAATTTTTCTCAGTGTGTTGCATGATTTTTATTTTGAGAGCTTAATGGATTCAATTACAAGGAACACACATCATGGTTCTTTCTTCAGTTTCATTTCTGAAAACAGATCTTTCTTCACCTCAAATTTGGGCTTCTCCATGTGCATCTACATGTTCCATGAGAGCATTTTCCTAGTGTAAAAAGGGCCTCATCCTTATCAAACAATTCCCAATATAATAGGTCTTCTGTTGGTACTGAACTCTGAAATATGGCTCTTAACAACTTTTTCGGGTCATCCAAGTATGAAATTTAGGGTACTAGTGGGGGTTTTTGTCACTTCCTCCCTCTTGTGTGTGGCTTCCTTGGGGTCTCTTGCGATATATTGAGTTGTTCATTGCTTGTCCCCCCTCCGCACATTGGTCTTCCCCAAGCCTTTTTTCTTCGTCGCCCCCTTATTTCCCTTTACTCCTGTCTTTATGCTCTCCATCTTCCTTATGTTCTTCTTCTTGCATATCACATGTATCCTTTTCCTGCTCAGGGCCTTCTTCCTCTTAGACTTCTTCATGTTCTTGTTCCACCTGCAGTTCCTCATGTACTGGTATTTCTTCATATACCTCATCCAAATTATGGATGATGTGGGGGTCCTTATGTTACTAAAATTGTGTGTAACATTATTAAATAAAATGTAATGTTATTAATAATGAGTTTATAGAACTCATATTAATAATATAGTTGTAATAGTTTAATTATTTGAGTGAGTTGTGAGAACAATTCACGTAGCTATTTTGTAGTGTGAGTGATCCGAGGGATGTTTAAAAGATATTAGGAGATGAGTTTGAGAGATTCATGGAGAGAGACATGAGGGATTGAAGATGAGTGTTGACTCCACCATTGTAGGAGATCAAACAGTATATATGTAACCTTTATCAATATCAATGATATCCTGAATGAATTCAAATTTCTATATTATTATTATTTGGTGTTTTATTGTGTAGTTTTTATCACCTTATCCTCTTTCAGGATTAGTTTAGGCTCTTCTTCAGTTTGGGATTCTTTCTGTATGTGCGAGGTGCTTTCTTCTCCACTTTTTTTTGTATTTTATTTCTTCTGCTCTGATTGAGAGGAGCCTCTTCCCCTTCTTCTTATTCTTCCTATGGAGGATCCTCCTCACACCTATGCTTAGGGATATTTATTATTTTCTTCTTTGGCAGCTGTGGCATGTCAAATTTTCCCACGTCAACCTCTTTTATGTCTTTAAGCTTTGTTCAAAGGTAGATATAAACTCTACATGCCTCTTTACCAACTACCAAATTCATGATTAGGCTCACATCCATGTTATATGTTTCCATGGTCTCCACATATGTTGCTTTTGATACATATCCATATTTATTATGCAATGTATGGTAGTCTGAATCAACCCTCTCTGCATTGAACTTTAAGTGTTATGCATCCTTGATTCTATTCACTGTGCACTTGAAATACTATGAATGCAAATGATAATTTACATCATGGCCCCATTTCTCCATTACTTGGAAATATTCTTACAATACTGAAGTTTTTCGTCACTGTAAACTCTGCCTATTTATCCAACAATGTTGGTAATTCTTAAGGCATGCACGATTCATTATCTTGTACCACCTCTCCAGGTGCACCTTGTAAGGATTTTTAATTACGTCATCACATGTATACTTAGTGAATTTTTTTGTTGGAGACTTGTTCTCAATGGGGTGTTCCCACATATTATCCATTGGACCATCCAAAACATCTATCTCCCAATATACTATCAACAAGAGAATAGAACCCCAAGTAATCTTGTCCCCCTTTTCTTTTTAAGCCTTTTCCTCCTCTATAATTCATTCAGCTATGTATAACGCAATGTTGTTCTTATTTTTGTGCACCATCTTATGCACAATATGGAGGAATTTATTGTTTAACTATGTCCATCTCTTGAAGGCACCCAACTTATAGCTAACCAAGCACACAACTACTATTGTACCGAGGTCAAAAATCTTGTTAATGTTGAAGGCTTGACTTCCCCTCTAGTATTGTAAATTGGTGGTTGTTTCCTCTATTCTTTCCTCATCGCACAGATCAAGCTCTATCTCCTCCCTAATGTTGTGCAACCCTGTAACCTCTTCTGATTAATTTTGAAGTTAGTTGCATCCTTCTTCTTTCAAATTAAAAATATTCTTCATGCATGTGCGACATCAGCCATTGAAAAAGGCACGTGAGATTCCCAAAGAAAGGTAACTCACACAACTAAAGTATCCCGATTCCTTTCCGAATTTCTACACACTGTGTCATCCTAGACAATCTTCCCTTATGAAGTCCTCATACTCAACTCTCACAAGACATCCTTATTGATGTATGCCTTATGCGTTTGTGCTAAATGATTATACTCACTAGTCTTGCACTTCCATAGTTTTAATGCTCAAGGTTTTTCTACCTCTAGCAGATATTGCATCTCAAAGAACCAATCTTCAGGCAACTCTTCTATCATCTTCATGGTTCTTGGTGATCTCTTTGGTGCCATTTTTCCTCTCTAACTAGTATAACCTTTAAATTTGTAAACTGCATGCCCTAAGTTCCGAAAATAAAGCACTTTCTTAATTCCCACATTTGATGTCAAAATACACACTTTTTGCTCAATTTTTGCACTTGTTCTCTTTAACTTCATGTCATTAGTTTGACCTACAAGACTATGTGCTCTAACTCAACCTGTGAGACTCTTTTCCATAGCTCTGTGTCTTTACCTGCAAACCCTATCTCATTTACCTGCCTTCAAATCCTTCTCTTAGATTCCACTTCTCAAAAGGAGCTCTCTGTCATTAAGGATTTATGCTCATTCTCTCTTTACTTCAACTAGCTCTAGTTCATACTTCACACTTTATCGCAATTGAGCTCTTTATACACTAAGTCTTCAAAGTGTAGTAAGAATGATTTCATCAGTGCACGTTGTATAGATATGTCCATTTGTAACCACATTGATTGCACTCCACCTACCACCACTTCTTAGCTTTAAAGAAATTTTCTACTTTTTATTTCACTTTCACTAGCATGCAACAGTTAATAACCTTCTAGCACGCTACTAATTCCCATGCTTCAGACCCTCTTATGCACCACACATATCCTTCTATACCACTTGTCATAGTTTACCTTTTATCTTCCTCCCTCTTGTTACCATGTGTGGCGCTTCCATTCATGTGTTTTTTATATGAGAAATTCCTTCAACTTTAAGTTCATTTGTACCTTCCATCTTAAAAAACCCCCACACCTTATTATCCAATCATAATAACACTTTGGCATGTGTGCCTTCAATTGTTTCATGTGCACTTGCACATACTTCTAATGCATACATTAATCTTCTCTCGTGCACTTTTTCCTATCTAGCCCACACTAAAACCATGCACAATCCTCTACACATCACACTAAAATAGAGTAATCATCTCCTGCATGTGAACCTGCATATTACAACAAAGAAAAGAAAAATAAAAAAAATAGGAATATAATCTAAGTGGAAATGTTGCCTTATTACAAACACAAAAGAAGCTTATTTATAGTATGGCTTCATCATGCTCCCATTGAACTAACCAGGAAACATAGTGTCATCTAATAATTGTAATTGAAAAGCTCCAAATTCTAGGGTCTTGGTTACTACAAATGGTCCCAACCAATGTACTTTGAGCTTCCCAAGATGGCATGTAAACATGGATTCATACAAAAGCACCATATCCCCCATAGTAAAAGACTTGTTCTTACTATGGCTATCATGTCAAGCCTTCTATCTTAATTTTTATGTCTTCTGACTCCATTGCGCAATGGCGTACTACTCATCCAACTATATTAATTTATCATTATTTTCCTTAATTTTCTTCTCATCAACAAGTCCTCTTAAATGCAAAATACACAGGGAGGGTAGCATTAATTCTATAGGAAAAATTACCTTCACGTCAAACACCAATTGAAAAGGTGTAGCCTTATTCAACCTTTTATACATAGTTATATATGCCCATAACATTGTTGATACTTTGTCATCCCAATATTGTCTCCCTACATCACAGGTATTTGTCAATGTTTTTCCTTGGATCTTATTAAAGGCCTTTGCAGTACCATTGGCTTATGGGTGATAGGGGGTAGTCTTATGATGGGCTACCATAAACTCAACCAATAATATTCTAATTGCCTCATTCAATAAATGAGTTCCCATATTACTAGTAAGGCTCAATAGAAAACCATACCTACTTATAATGTTTTCCCATAAGAATTTTGTTGTTGTAGTTATAGTGTAATCCATTATAGTTCCTATTTCTACCCACCTTGTGTGGCTGGTGTGATTGGGCCAACAAAGTCAATTTTCCACTTCTCAAATGGCTTTGCACTTGTTATGGGTTGTAATGGTATTTTGTCCCTATTTCTTGGTTTTCCTAGTCATTGACAATGATCAGAATCTTTGACAAAATCCTTAGCATCCTTGCACTAATACTCAAGGAAATTACGTGAGGAAACTGATCATACGCGAGTAGGTACACGGGACTAGGGAAGGAAAGGCATGTGTGTAAGGCATACCTGGGACTTAGTGAAATGCAAGGTAATTATGCGGGTGCGTGCAAGAAGTGTGCAATCAATAGGAAGAAGTTCGGATGTGCTGAAGCATGCACGTGAATGGACAGTAAGGGGAGATAGAAGGAAGGAGAGGAATGAAGGGGCACATGAAAGGTGTGAAAGAGGAAGAAAATGGAAGAGGAATGGAAAGGAAGAAGCAGGAAGATTGCATGTGAAGAATTTAAACTAAGGAAATGTGCCAAGGAGGAAAACTAGTTGCACACACAACTTGAAAACTTGATATATGAGCCAGAATAGAACTGCAAGTTGTCAAAATAGCCAGGGGTTATTTTGGACAAAATTTTAACAAATTTCAGGGACATATATATGATAGATGAAGAGATTAGTGGCCTTGAAGCATCCATTGGGCATGAATTCAGCTTGAAAACTTGAAATTTTGATCTGTAACTTTGAAGAAATCTCCCCTAAAATCACTTGAAACACTATCTGACTCTTAACAAAATTATGCACAAAAATGTTGGATATTTCCTAAACTATTGCAACATAATCTCTACACTTGATACCTTTAAATTGAAAGTACAGGGACTGACATTATGGGAGCAACAAAAGAACACACGTAAGAGAGAGCAAAATGAATAAAACCTATATACAAACCAAACACTTTGCGCAGGAGCGCACTTGGAGGAATTGAAATTGCTTTAATGTGTACATGATGCAAAAGAACACTTAATGGAAGTGTTTGAGATATATTCCATTGACTGGGATTGATAGGGAATCTCCATTAAGATGAGACGACTCAAAAGAGTTGGCCTCCTTATGAGAACTGATGATATATGGGCCACTCCAAAGTGCATCAAAATTTAAACCGTGCCCTGGCTTGGCTATGTCATCATCCCATTTTAAGACCAGATCACCCACCTTGAAATCATGAGGTCTAGCCTTTCTTTCAAACTAGTGCTTGGTTGATCTTTGATGTTGTTCTAACTTTATCATGGCATTATTTCTTAGTTCTTCAAGCTCAACCAATTCTTTCATTCTTATTTCTCTTTGATCTACGCCTTCAAATTGTAGTTGTTGGGCTAACTCTAATGAAGGAAATTCATGAGGTAAAGGAAGCCTAGTCTCCTTTCCATAAACAAGCACCTATTTCCCTCTTCACCATGATTATGTCTGCCTAGAGTGTGCACAAGACCTTTGAGTGCAACTGCCTCTTGTTGGTGTCCATTGTTTTCTTTATGAATTTGATCAAGTTTTTGTTAATAGAATTTTCCAAGCCATTACCCTTAGGGTAGTAGCTGGAAGAAGTATTCAAATATATTCTGAGACTAAGATCCCAGTCAGAGATTATTGAACCATAGAAGGCTTTTTAATTTTCAGAGATAATGGTTTGAGGAACACCAAACCTTGTTACAATACTTTCGAGAAAGTCGAGAATGACTTACTCAATTCCGTCCTTGAACACGAAAAAATTTGTCCATTTGGTGAAGTAGTCTGTAGATGTCAATACCCATTTGTGACCAACACTCAAAGGAGGGTTGATCATGCCAATGAAGTCAAGAAACCATTGTGAAAAAGTTTGATTCGCTTAGATTGGACAGAGCGGAAGCGCTGCCAATTTGTTTTTACTTGCAAAGAAAGTGCATCCTTTTCATTTTCTGACCATCTTATGCACATATTTAAATAGGGTAGGCACAAAGCATCCTACCTTGATGATCTTAATCTATGTATCTTTGGCGGAGAAGTGTCCACCAGAAAATTAATCGTGAAATTATGCTAACACTTTATTAACATATGCACCATCAATACATCTCAATAGCACGCCATCAATATTTATTTTTAAGAGAATGTTATTGATCATTGCATAACGAATAGATTTCAACCTCAGATATCTTATCTTTGATTTTATCAAACCAAAAGGGTATGCTTCAAAAGAAAGAAATGTTTCTATATCCTTCATCCAATTTTGTGCACTAAAAACATCATTTTGTTCAACTTCAGCACACATAGTCTCCTCATCCAAGAATAAGGAAGGCTCAAGATTGTTCTGTGTATCCTCAACAAGTTGTTTGCATAGATCATTGCCTCTAACAATATTAGTGGCCTTGAAAATCGTATCATATTCCATTATTTTGGTCAACTATCTAGCTATTATCTAGCTGGAGTGTGAAACTAGTACCTTGACATGATTTTTCGTGTGAATACTCTTGAATTTATTAAGGGCATGCATGATGGTGAAGACATTTTTTCCTGTTTTATTTTATTTCAATTCATAATCCTTTAGTGTTTGACTGAAGAAAACCACTAGCTTGTCTAGTCCTTGTTCATTTTCTTGTGTCGAAACAGTAGTAACACTAGTATCACCCCCGTATGCATAAATGAAGAGATCTTTAGAGTAATCCAGATTGATAAGTTTTGGGGTGCAAACAATTTTGTGCTTTATTTTGTTGAAACTCTCTTTTTTTCCACTTGAATATTGTGTCCCTTTTGAGCATGAGGGTGATGGGCTGAATCAGTCCTGTAAAGTTAGGGATGAATCTCCTAACAAATTTGATTTTTCCTAGGAATTATTGTAAGGCTTTCTTGTGCAGCTAGAAAAGAGATCAAGAGGATAGAAATACTCTCTCAGGAATAATGGAAATACCATCCTTAGAGACCATATGGCCTAAAATATTTCCTTGTGCAACAAAAATTTTTCACTTCTTGGGGTTGAGAGACACCCCAAACTGTCTGCACCTCTCAAAGACTTTCTCCATATGCGTGATGTGATCTACACTCTATTTTGGAAGACATCTATGTCATCTAAGTAGACTAGGATAAACTCATTGATATATCATTTGATGGTAATGTACATTTCTCTCTGAAAGGTAGTTCCTACATTTGACAGACCAAAAGACATTTTCTGATAAGCATATGCAACCCATTTGGTTGTAAATGTAATTTTACATTGATCCTCTTCATTAACCATGATCTGGTTGAAACCTGAATATCCATCAAGCATGGAAACCTGTGCATGCCAGCCATTGTCTGCAAAATTTTATCCATAGAAGGAAAATCATAATGATCCTTCAAAGATTCCTTATTCAAATCTCTGAAATCAATACAAAGTCCGATTTCACAATTATTCTTATGCAATGGAATAATATTTTCCACCCAGGTAGAGTACTTGATGGGAAATATTATTTTTTCCTGAATGTGTTTGGATAAATCCTTCCTCATGGGGGGCTCTATCTTAGGATTGACAAGCCTTTGCTTTTATATGATGGGATTGATACAAGAATCAAGGTAAATGGAGTGTTGAGAAACACTTGGATCAAATCCTTTTAGATCTTCATACTCCCATGAGAATATTTCACTATATTTTTGACATATAGAAATGAAATAATGCTTCTCATCTTACACGCATTCTTTACCAAACAACAACTCTTTGTTACGTGCAATAGTAAATGGAAGACAATATTCTCACACAACATGCATGTAATTTTCTCCACCTTTGAACTCGTCATCAAGACTAAACATGTGATATAAGATGATCAACCCTTTAGGAAGATTTTTTGTGTTTAGTTGAATTACTTGGTCACCATAGTTGTAATGCAAGTCAACTTGCATTTTTGAAGAAAACTTAGCCTCATTTTGAATGAACTGCAAATTTTACACATCAATGTCAAACAATTTTCAGGTGGTTTCATTATCTGGAATGGAGGTCCTAACCACCATCTTGATGTGTTGCACATTACCTTGGGAAGATTCCTCAGTATGTGAGAATTGTGAACCAAGGGTTATCATCTGACCCATTTCTTTATTTAATGCCCTTAGCACCACCTAAAAATTGAGATCATGAAATCTCTGCAAGAGGTCCCAAACTCTATGTTTATAAGATCTCAAAAGCTTATTCTTTCATGCACACTTGTTTGTGAACTAGTGGATAACCAATTATGTGTCCCCAAATATCTACAGTGCCTTAATCTGTCTTTTCTCTCCAATAAGAAGACCATGTACCAATATTTTATATTTTGCCATGTTGTTTGAGTATGAAAAATACAGTCTGTGTGTGAAGATGAACTTCTCATCCTTGAGATAAATGAGAAAAATACCTCTGCCTACGCCATTTCTTCTTCTGGTTCCATCAAAATGCATCTTCCATATCCCATAAGTATCATCATTTTCCTATTTGAGTTGAGTAGGAAAGGTAGTTTTGTATTCAAGAATGAAGTATGTACTAAGAACATTTTTAACAGTTGTGTCATATGGGTCAAATTTGTAATGCTCTTTAGATCATTCATCTAATAATATATCAAGTATCGAAGGAGGAATATGCTACTCTTCTAAAACGAACTCATATTTTTGGTCTTCTTGAATTAGGAAATTGGTTTGGAGAGGAGAATGATCATATGAATCAACACAATAGGAAAGTATAGGATCATCTTGTGTGGTAAACCTGGTACCATACCTTGTTCTTATAAGCATATGAGACCAATAAAAAAGACAAGTAGCCACCCACGTTGTCTCTGAAATTTGTTGATAGGAAGATGGAAAACAATGGAGGTAATTCAATGATTGTTATGTACTGAGTAATTGTTAGACTTGGGAATACATGAAGGGTTAACTCAAGATCCTTGATGAATCCTTGGAAATTAACAATTGAGTCATAAATCTACAAGACTACTTTAGAGACAGGGGCATACTCAAGACCTAAGACATTAACGATTTTCTTAGGAATGATAGAATTACTAGCCCCTGAGTCAATCATAAAATTATGAACAAGATGTTTGCCTACTATCAAATACATGTGTAAGGATAGGGGTTTGATAACTTTTCATACTTGTTTCTCCTCTACTTGACATAAGTTGACAATAACTTGGGGTATTTGGATAATTGGATCGATGTGCGGGATTTGCACTAGACCTTCATGCAATAAATTGCGATGAGATGGAATGGATAGGGCATCCCACGTTGTGACATTCACATTTGTCTTCTTCATCTAGTCAACTATGTTGAATGGAAGGCCTAAAGACCTGTGCATTTGAGCACAACATATTTTCTCAATTGTTCAGGTGTTGGAGGAGAGGCTATGGGCTACGTAGAGCCTTGAAATACTAAAGGAGGAGCTTGTGCAACTTCACTTAGAAAATTGCATGAAACCTCGAACGTGTAAATATGCACGCTAAAATGGTTTGGTTGACTAGCATCTACATATTTCTATCTTTGGAGATTAATCTATCTAGCAAAAGTTCAAGGTTGCACACTAGTTTCTGATCCTCTTTTCTTTGACCTTGTGTTGTCAGTAACATGTGTGTGTGGTCTATTTGATCTGACCATATCTTGGTTTATTTCACAAAAGTCATCAACACCAAAGAATATTAGATTAGCCTCAGGAATAACTTATGTCACTTCTTCATTATTAGGTTTACACGTGCTATTGGAAGGCTCATTATTAGAGTTATTCTAGATCATGAAGGCTTGTTTGCGTAAAAAATTTGTGCATTTGTACTTAATATGTGGAAATTTGCAAGGAAAAAACCATCATGTCTCTTGAATAATGTTGTTCTACACTGGTACTAGTGCTTTTCTTGAACTGGACACTGGAAGAGGTTGCCTAGGGGAAACATTCTACAATGGAAGGTGTGCATTATGGAATTTCCATCTATCATTCTATTAGTTTTGTGCATATATTTTATTTGGATATTGATTTTTGAATGTCTAATGGCTTTGGTTGAATCCTCTTTTTTCTTAAGGGGAGAGTAGGATGTGGAGAAAACGGGCTAGGAACTCTGCTTAGGAATGGGAGTGATAGAATGCTAAGGTGCTTGATGTAATTCAGGAAATAAAGGCACATGTAATCTTGGGGCTATCTTACTAGCTTGGATAAGGAAATTTTCTGCCTTAATGGCTAGAGGATAGGCATTAGGAAGTTGCACAGCACCCATAAACTGTATCGACACTGCAATGTCATAATTTAATTCCCTTAAGAATTAAATGAAAACACCTTGAGTAGTTGGTATTAAGAGAAGAGGAATTATGTCCCATGTATTTTGAAATATAAAATTAAAGTCAACCATGAGCTCATTGGGAGATCTCTTAATCATTGTGAGTTGTTCTAGCATTGAGATGTTTTTGATTTCTCCTCAACCTGGTTACAAATTTTAGTACCAAGTCCATCCCATTTGGTAATAGAGGAAGCAACAGTCAGGGGACAAGAAGTCCCTCCTCTTTAATGGGAGAGGTTCCCTTATTCAGAAACGAACCTATTTACACATATACAAAACATGATTTTCTTGTGGAACTTGGATATTATGAAAGTGTTTTCTATTAGGATCATCAATTACAAAAGGACTGAGGAATGAGAATACGAGAATGAGCAGAAAGGCACCATTCAGAATTATAGATGACAGAGTAATTCTTTATGTATGCGAAGGTACAGTGAATTGAAACAAGATCATTTGTATCATATAATTAAGATGAAATTTGAAAGACACAAAGTTCTATAAATAACATCTGCAAGAATACAAAGCTTCTTAACATAACACAGACAAATGATCTTAACAAGATTAAATGAATAACTTAGGGATAAAAGGAAATCAGATAGACAAAGAATGAAAAGTCCTTCTGTATTGATTTCTTTATGATTTATTTTACACTTTCAGAAAATAAGCCAAGTTCTTCCTCCTTCAAAATGGTGAGGAGAGGCCATTATATAGTTTACAAATTAGTTACTCCTGGTAACTGTTTCTTTTAACTAAAGATTAGTTAAGGGTTGCCAATCGCAAAACCCCAACTTATTACAATAAATCCGAGAGAAAGAATGGGAAGAGAAGATAAGAATTAGGAGAAGAAGACAGGTGCTTATGACTGGGAGGGACCCACTGACTTTAAAATCCGCTGTCTGAATCTCTTCAATGCCTCGGCTATGTCTCTGCCACGAGGGACTGACGTGTTGGCTGTAGACTGGGTCCAAAATCCGAGGCACTTCTCCATTTCCTTATCAAACTCGACATGAGTATGATAGTCCTTATTTGCTTCTTCAATGGCAGATTGAAGAGAGCAGATCTCCTTCATTTTCTCTTTGGAAATGGAGCTTTCCTTGAACAGATTACCTTTGACAAAAGCTCTGAATTGAGCTTTGATTTCTTGTAGGGAGAGAGGCACACCAGAAGTTTCATCCTGAAGATGACAATGTATATCTTTGAAAGCAGATACAACTAGTGTTTTGAAAGCCTCACCCTTCTGCCAGCTATTCTTCAATTCTCCCGAAGCCTCCTCCAGGACCTTGATCTTCCACTCCATGCTGTAAACCCAGGACTTTGACAGATTATCCTTTGCATCATCAAAAACCTTACTCGCCAATAAAATGTTTTCATCTGTTTGTCCCATGAGGCGAAGGTCTACTACGCAACTGCTCCAAAGTTTAAGCTCTTTATCTATGATCCCAATAGTGGAGGAGAGCTTCTGTTGCAAGTTGTTCACCTTTCCATGGAGTTTGAAAGCTTCATCGATGAAGTTCAATCCTGCAACAAGCATATCTTCCACCATGGCCTCCATAGCTCTGCCATAGATGGAATACTTGTGCATGTCTTTGATACTCTGTACCTCATCTTGGCTCAAAATCACAGGTGGTGGAAGAGTAGTCAATGGGGTAGGGTCCAAAACTTTGTCCTTGGACAAAAGAGATTTGATAAAACCTGTGAGAATCTAGGCTTGTTCTTCCAACTGTTCTATAGTTTTCTGCCCTTTTTCTACCCTCCCAATGACTCTTGTGACCGTTTCCTGGAGATTGTGGATCTCACCTTCAGGGGTAGACTCTCCCATAGGAATCCTTGAGAGTTCTAGGTCAGATGCCTGCAAATCCTGCTCTGGTTTATCTACTGTAGGCTTAGCTATCTCCAGGAATTTCTGGCCCTAAGCATCAGACACTATCCTGGAGGTGATTCTGGCTTTTTTGGCATGAGAAGGAGGAGTAGTGCCTAACAAGGCTGCCACAGCATCAAAATTTGGTCCCGAGGTCCGAGAGGAAGATTTTCTCTTCCTACTGTCGACAAGAGGTTGCACCCATGCAAAAGAGGAGGAGGAAGAAGCAGGTGGGGCAAGAGGACCAAGAGACAGAGAACTCATAGCGCCCAAGGTTTGCACAGCTGTTGTCTCGAGTTGAGACATGAGTGGGGCGCTTGAGACAACTGGTGCAGAGGAATCAATAGCACTTGGAAGTTCAGTGCTCTGGACTTCCTTGTCCTTATCCGTTGGAGCTTCAGGGGCGCTTGAAGGAGCTGGCACTTCACTCTCTTCACTTTCACTGAGAACAATGATGTTCTCTGGTCCCAAAGGCAATTCTACCTGCTTTCTCTGAGGATCTTCTTCCACAGGCTCCTTCTTAACCTCTTTGAATTTCTTCTGGTATACCTGGGTGGATGAAGGAGCAGAAGCTGCAGGTCCTTGAGTTGATGAGGCAGGAGGGGTTTACACAGGTGTGTCTGATCCTGGAGTCGATGCTTCCCTCCTTGGAGTTGAAACATCCTTGGAGGAGGATTCCCCTGAGTGCCTCCTAAGCTCTCGAACTTTCTTATCAAACCAGATCTTAGTCCTGACTAAGACTGGAGCCAGGATCTCAGCCAAATCATCTTTCTCTTTTTTAAACCAATCCAAGTCCTCCAAGGGAGTGTGCTTAACCACATTGTCATACTCATATGAGTATAGATCAGAGTTGTCATCCTTGAGTCCTTCAGGAACTTGGTACAAGCCGAGTTCTTGGATCAATTGTAGAGAGAACCTGCCATAATGCCTCCTTCTGGCCTCAAAATCATCGGCACAGTCAGCCCAATAGTCTTCTGTATCTGCCCTATGATGATAGGTTATCTTGATATTCTGCTCAATGAACTTTTTCAAGTCGAAGCAAGTTCTGGGCTTGAAGAAATGGACAGTAATGGGAGCCAGGGCTCTTTCTATATTCTGTGCATCCAGGGCTGTTTTGCAGGTGTAGTTTCCCAAAGAGATGGGGAAGTGCAAACCAGTAATCTTCTTGTCCCTGCAGGTTCTATGCAATTTGTCCAATTGCCTGCATACTTCTATCAGAGCCATCTTGTCACTGCAGAACATAGGAAGCCTCAGAGGGGTGCTCTCATAGCCAGCAAGCCTGATATAGGAGAATTTTCTGAATTGGATAAAATAGGCACCGTAGTGCGATATTAGGCTCATGGCTTCGTCAGAAAATCTTCTAGCAGTGTCACCCTCGAGAAGTCTGACCATGTACATGGCGAAGGCATCATTCACTCTCTGGAAATTGTGATTGTTGGTCTCTAGGGTGAACTGCGGGCAGTAGGCATACACAGGATCATCCTTGTGGGCATCAATGTAAGAAAAGCCAAACCATTGCCTTGATGCCGCCAGAGTATACATCAGGTACGAAGTCATATAGAATTTCTTCGTTTGTTGTACATTGGACAGCTGCTCCGCTAGGTTCATGCTGATGATTTCTGCCCAGTTGATATTTTGAGTTCCCTCGCACACCATGTTGATGAGCGGGCACATCCAGAAATGGAACTCGTTAGTAGAGGGTAAGCCCATAACCCGAGCCAGTAGGATTATGAAATCTGACAATTCTTCATTGAAATCTAGCCCAGAAAAGAGTCTTGGATAGACGAGATGCTCCCTTCTTAGGGTTTTTAAGCCAAGACTTCACCACCCGCGCCTTATAGTTGTCACTGTCTTGATTGAACAGAGCCTGTGCTTGATTCTGGGAGACAACTATGGCATTATCCATTTCTGGAATCCTCAGTGCAGTGCCAATGGCGGCAGCGTCAAGTTTGGCAATGAGCTCCCCGTGCATGTTGGCCAATTCACTCGAATCAGGGTTGAAATGAGCCCCGCATGAGAGCACTGTGTCTGCACATTGCACCGAGATTGGGAAACCACCAGCAAAAGCCAGACCGCTGTCATGAATCATCTGTGCCATTGGTGTAGGGTTTGCATCTGTCATCCTCGACCAAAAATCACCAAAGTCAAGGTGGCGAACTTCACTGTCCCCGATATCAGGAACGGCAGACTCTAGTGGTGAGACTTGTTCCTGCCCCTGGAATTTGATCTTCATGTTGATAGTAATTCAGAGAGCAGAGCTGCAAGCTAGACTTGGGATGGAATTGCAGAGGGAATGGATACGCGCACAGGAATTTAGATTGCAAGGGTTCGAGCAAAAGATAGCATGAAAGCAGTGTGCAAAACGCATAGGGGGTTCACTCGTTATATAGCCGTTTAGGAGAGAGAAAGGTAATAAATGCGCATTAAATACATACCTACCAATTTGAAAAGCAAGATATTCGGGTAGAGCGGGAAAAATTAGCACGAATGGCACTTTGGTTCATTTGGGACATGAGGGACGCGAAAGCGCGAAGTACGCGACTCGGCCGATTCGGGCGATATGGGGAAAAGACGCACAAATGCTCTTGGAACACGCGGGACAAAAGTACGTGAAGTACGTGACTCGGCCGAATCGGGTGAAAATGGAACAACTGGTCCAAGCGAGCTTGGGACATTTGGGACAAAAGGTTCCGACGGGCCCGAAAAGAACAGACTTCGGGTAAACCGGCCGATCGGGGAACAGAGGGCCCAATTGAACTTGGGACACGCGGGACAAAAATATCCGACAGGCCCGAAAAAACACACAAAATGACCCAAAAACGTAGATTTTCTCAATTTCCTTGGCTTTTCACATTATCAGTACAACAGAAAAGACACTTAACCTCAAAATTTTAAATTTTCAACTTCTTAAAAGCAGGGGAATTTTGAGTGGACAACAGCTGGCTCCTTCTGGGGATGACTTGGCATAAATTCAAAGAATGAGACAAGGCAAGAATTTAGACAAACTCAGGGAAGTAGACCAGTACCTTATCCATTGGGCCACGGAGTCAAAAAGCAAACCAATACAGAGGACAACACACCAAAACAAACACAAAAACAAGAAAAAAAAACACACTATACAGAATATACAAAGGGACTCCCTAATCACCTATGACTTGAACAATTTCAGGAACTTCCCACTATAAGGAAGTGGGAGAGAGAACCATCCATATAATCAAGGTAAAAAGAATTCTTACCAGCAAAGTGCCTGATCTTGAAAGGTCCGAGCCAAAGGGAATCAAACTTGCCATGGCTGCCACGAGGTTCATGCCTTTTATCCCACAACAAAACAGTGTCTCCAACTTGGAAATCTCTGAACCTGGCTTTCTTATCAAACAGGACCTTAACTTTCTGTTGATGAGCAGATATCTTATCAGCAACTTCCAATCTATCCTCATTCAATTTGTGAAGGTACATTATTCTCTTATCCAAAGCATCATTGAAACTGGTATCTTCAATGGCCTTCATTAGATGCAAGGCTGGCAGCTCCACTGTTACTGGCAATTGAGCTTCTACTCCATATACCACTTGAAAAGGAGACATTCCAATGGCTCTCTTAGGTGTGATCCTGTCTGCCCAAAGAGCATCATAGAGTTTCTTGTGCCAGTTTCGTTGAGACTCATTGACTAATTTCCTTATTATGGTCACCAGATTTTTATTAGTGGATTCTGCTTGTCCATTTCCCTGAGGATAGTAATCTGAGGAGTGAGCCAAGGAGATGCCATATCCATAGCAAAAATCCATTATCTCGGTTGAAGAAAAATTCGAAGCATTATCTGTCACAATCTTGTTTGGTACACCATACCTTACCAAGATGTTTTCTTTGATGAAACTGCACACCACTTCAGAAGTAGTACTCTTTACTGGAATGGCTTCTACCCATTTGGTGAAATAATCTGTGGCAGTTAATACATGAGTATGACCAGCACTAGAAGAGGGATTAAGTGTTCCAATGAAGTCCAAACCCCACTGTTGAAAAGGTTCTTCAATTACAACTGGCTTAAGAGGCAAAGAGGCCAATTTGGGTCTACCCACGAAAGTCTGACAAGCCTCACATTTATCAACCCACTTTGATGCATCTCTGAACAAGGTAGGCCAGTAATATCCTCTACGAAGTATCTTATGAGCAGTGACAGTTGATGAGTAGTGCCCTCCACATGCCTGATCATGAAAAGCTGAAAGTAACTTTTTCTGTTGTTCCTTGTCCACACATTTCAAAAACCTTCCATCTAACCCACGTTTAAACAAGGCATTTTCCCACAACACATATTGCACTGACCTTAGTTTAACAGTCCTCTTTTCTTTGGCAGTCAAATGAGAGGGGCATTCTCCATAGGTGAGAAAATGGGCGATATCAGCATACCATTCGTCAACTGAGCTAAGAAACAGAACGGTAGGAAGACCAACTTTATCCTCCAGTAACTCATGTCTAGCTCCTTCAGCGATGAGTTCACAAAGGCCTTTTCCACGGACGAGCTTGGTCAGTTTGATGTCAATATCATATTCTTGGACCTTGGCCACCCAGTTCCCTCTCTTGGATCCAAATTCCTGCTGTGTGAGAATTGACTTAACAGTTGTATCTGGTACCAACACCATGGAGTGAGAGTTAAGAATGTAAAAACGAAACTGCTTGAGAGCTTTAACCACTGCAAAAGCATGTTTTTCCATCATGGTGTATTTTAACTCATGATCTTTTAGAATATAGCTCATAAATGCAATTGGGAGTTCGTGCTCATTAGAATCTTCCTGAGTTAAAACAGCAGCCAAGGTGTTATCTGTGGCGTAGCAATAGATAATAAAATCTTTGCTAAAATCTGGACATGCTAAAACAGGAGTTTTAGCAATGGCTCTTTTAATATCTTCAAAGGCTTCTTTCCCTTCAGGAGACCAACCAAACGTTTGTTTTCCTTTCATCATTTGGGAGATATTCAGAGTTAGTTCTGCAAAATCAGGGATGAATCTTCTCAAAAAATTGATCTTACCAAAGAAAGAGTGCACGCCCTTTTTGCTGGTTGGGAGAGGAATTTGCTGAATAGCTTGAACTCGCTCAGGATCAATCTTAATACCATCTTTGGAGACAATGTGCCCTAATAATTTCCCCTCTGTGACACAAAAGACAGATTTTTTAGGATTCAAAGAGATCCCATGTTCTCTACATCTTAGCAGAACTGTCTCCAGGTGCTGAAAATGATCCGCCCTTGTTTTAGAATACACAGTCAAGTCATCAAGGTATACAACAATACACTTCCCTTTCAAACTTCCAAAGGCTAGGTCCATAGCTCTCTGAAAAGTAGTACCAGCATTAATGAGCCCAAAAGGCATTCTTTTGTAAGCAAAGGTACCCCAAGGGGTAGTGAAAGCCATTTTGTGTTGATCTGCAGTATTAACTTCTACCTGATTATATCCTGAGAATCCATCAAGCATAGACAACATTTCAGATCCTGTTACTGCTTGTAAGACCTGATCCATCATAGGTAAAGGATAATTATCTTTCAAGGAAGCCTGATTCAGATTCCTGAAGTCAACACAGATACGAATCTCACCATTTTTCTTTCTAACAGGTACAATATTGGCAATCCATGTTGAATGATGGATAGGAAAAATGATTTTGGCTTTCAACAACTTCTGTATTTCTTGAAAAATGGTGTCAGCTATTTTAGGATTGTATTGCCTCTGCTTCTGTTTAAAAGGCTTAATTCCAGGTTTGAGAGGAATAAAATGCTGCATCTCTTTTGGTTGGAAAGCTTTTAAATCTTCATAAGAGTAGGCAAGAACATCCTTATACCTCTTTAAAAGATCAATTGCTTTCTTCCTCTCATCTGTTGTGCAACATTTTCCAATGTTCACGAGCTTAGGGTCAGTAGAACTCCCAATATTAATTTTGTCATATTCAGCTGATTGTTGAGGTCCAGTAGAAGCTCTAGACTTTACATACCTGTCGTGTTTATCAAATAGTTCCTCTAAACTCACCAATCCTTTAGGGATCTTGTTTCCCTTGAGTTTGATACATCCATCCTGATCCGTTTCTTCTCCTTGGGTGGCTGCTTTGTCAAAGGGCACACTTTCACGAGGCAAGTTATCACTTCCTTCAAAGTATAGCTGTTCAAAATTATCCTTGAGTTCTAAGAAAGAAAGCAAGTGTTGATCATCATTGAAAACTTGCCAGTTATTTGTATTATCAGGTACACTAGGTCGATGGATCATCTCAATGGTGAACTTATCTTGAGAAAAGTCAGGATGAGGTATAAGCAGTGACCCTGAGACTGCTAGTGAATCAGCCCTGGTATTCTTCTCCCTAGGTATTGCTTCGATGGAGAAAGCATCAAGAAATTCAATGGAATCCCAAACCTGATTCCTGTAATGTTTCAACCTTCCATTTTTTACCTGGAAGAGGTTTCTAACTTGCTTTACAATCAATTCCGCATCCCCACGAGCTAGAAGATTCTTCACACCTTGTTCTTTTGCCACCTGTAGTCCAAGAATGAGAGCCTCATACTCTGCTGTATTATTGGTATTTTCAAACTGCAACTTGAATGAGAAAGGATGAAGGCTTCCTTCAGGTGACACCAATATGACACCAGCTCCAGAACCAGCTGAGGAACAACTTCCATCAAACTCTAAAATCCAAACACCATTAGGATCTTTAGGTGACACTTTGGGGAGTTGGATTTCTTCAGGAGACATAATCATGTAGTTGCCATGCCCCATATCCTCATAGAGTATTTGTGCTTTGGGATCATCCGTTTTTTGTACAATATACTCAGATTGCTTCTCAGGCAACAGCTTCTTCATTTTCCCATTAACAGGTATGAGGGCATGTGACCAATCCATTTGAATTTCTCCACCCACATCCTTACAGAAGTTTCTGCTTAGCAACATCCCGTATGAAGGAGGAATATCTGCTACTAAGATAGTAGCCAAAACTTTCTTCTCAGGCAAAGCAGCAAAAGCCACTTGTGCATCTTTAATCCTTCCGACCAAGGGCACTTCCTTACTCTCCATAGAATAACAAGATCCATAAGTGCGTGTGAGAGTCAAGCCTAAGGCATGAGCTACTTTAGCAGGCATCACATTGTCTGATGCTCCTGAGTCTATGACGCAATTACTGAGCCTATGGCCAGCTATAAAAAGTGTCACATAGAATGGTTTGATTTTGTCACTAGGTGAGGTGACAGCGGCTATCAGATTAGGTTGTGGTGCAGAAGAAGGAGTGGGTAAAAGGCCTTTAGAGGTAGTTTTAGAATGGGAATTGACAAAGTGAATCATTTTAGCAAAAGCCTTAGGATGGGTTTGATAATATTCAGCTTCTGAGATTTGAACCTTAGTCTTTTTCAGGTGATCAATAATATCAAAAGACCCATAAGTGGATGGGATATCATCATTTGAAATCTTAGGTTTATCAATTTTAGGGGAAAAAGAAGTAACTTTAGTAGCAGAATTGACAGGACTCACCTTTGGTGTAGATGAAATGGGAATAGGAGATCCTCTTTTTGCAATTACGGGGATAGTTGTCGGCTGCTCCTTAGATTTCTTGGTGGGCTGCATCACTTTCTCCCTCTGATTTGTCTGCTCTCGAGTCATGACAGCGTATGATTCACTATTCATGTCTGCTACTACTTCATCATAATCATCCCCTCATCAATGCCTTCAGTGGTGAAGAAATTAACTCGAGATCCCTCAAGTTCATCTGCTTCATCATCAACCTCTTCAACAAATTCCTCGCAATCTTCATTAACCTCCTCATCCTCTGGTTCCTCAACTTCACAGGTTGCATTGACAGGAACTTTAATAGGAGGTCCTTCAAGCGCTAGCCTTGTTTGAGAAGCAGGCAAATGATTTCTGGGCTGAAAATTCCTCCTTGGAACGTCTGCATAGGGAGCATGCTGAGCCAATTGTTTCTTAATGGCAATGAGATCATTTGCAAGTTTTTGTACCAATGGATCAGTATTAGGTCCAGGAGTGGAAGAGGAGGAAGAAGCAGATTTAGATTTAGAAGGGTCTCTCCTCAACTTCCCTGACATGATTAAATCATCTTCAACACTAACAGCAAGAGTTTGATCCTCAGCCAATGTTGCGAGATTAGCCCTTCTCAGTGCATAACTAACTTCAGGTGATTGGGCATTTAGGAAAAAACATTTTTGAATTTGATCTACAGGTCGAGTATTTGGCGGAATTTTGTTAATCAACCTGTTGAATCGGGCCACAAATTCTCTCATGGGCTCTGATGAATCCTTCTTTATTTGAGAGATTTGGGCTAGCAAGGCATGCACGTCTTCTGCTGGTTTGAAACGGTTTTCAAACCTAGTTCTCATTGTGTCCCAGCTAGTGATAGCACCAGCCGGAAGGTGATAGAACCAATCAGCAGCATTATCTTGTAAAGTCTCAACGAAAAGTCTTACGGAGACATCTTCATGTTCAACTCCCAGAACTCCACATGCAACTATGAAGGCTGCGATGTGTTCATCAGGATGCACTTTACCATCGCCTTTGAATTTAGGGAAGTTCTTCCGGTTACCTCTGGGTAACTCATGCAAAGGCTGAGGAAGGGCAAGGGGCCCGACACGATGACCCCAGGGCAATGGTACCACCATTCTTGGAAAAATGGCTTGAAGAGGAACTGCAACACCAGCAAGAATCAAAGCTCGAAGATTAGGACTGATTGACTCTGAAGGAATACCACCCGTAGGGATTCTATCTTGAACAGGTGGAGTGCTTGTCGAACGAGTCTTTCTATTTCTTGTTGAAGGGAAAGGAAAACCCTGCTGCTCCAAAAGCTGAAACTGAGAATCTTCAATACCAAGGGCCCTTCTCCCTCGAGTAAAACGTGCGGAGTCGCCAGATCAAAGGATGATCAATAATTACAAAACTGGAATATGATTTCCCCAGCGGAGTCACCAAAAACTGTTGGTCGTCAAATAGGACTTCACGAAGAGCAACAGTCAAGGGACAAGAAGTCCCTCCTCTTTAATGGGAGAGGTTCCCTTATTCAGAAACGAACCTATTTACACATATACAAAACATGATTTTCTTGTGGAACTTGGATATTACGAAAGTGTTTTCTATAAGGATCATCAATTACAAAAGGACTGAGGAATGAGAATACGAGAATGAGCAGAAAGGCACCATTCAGAATTATAGATGACAGAGTAATTCTTTATGTATGCGAAGGTACAGTGAATTGAAACAAGATCATTTGTATCATATTAGTAAGATGAAATTTGAAAGACACAAAGTTCTATAAATAAAACCTGCAAGAATACAAAGCTTCTTAACATAATATAGACAAATGATCTTAACAAGATTAAATGAAAAGCTTAGGGATAAAAGAAATCAGATAGACAAAGAATGAAAAGTCCTTCTGTATTGATTTCTTTATGATTTATTTACACTTTCAGAAAATAAGCCAAGTTCTTCCTCCTTCAAAATGGCGAGGAGAGGCCATTATATAGTTTACAAATCAGTTACTCTTGGTAACTACTTCTTTTAACTAAAGATTAGTTAAGGGTTGCCAATCGCAAAACCCCAACTTATTACAATAAATCCGAGAGAAAGAATGGGAAGAGAAGAGAAGAATTAGGAGAAGAAGACAGGTGCTTATGACTGGGAGGGACCCACTGACTTTAAAATCCACTGTCTGAATCTCTTCAATGCCTCGGCTATGTCTCTGCCACGAGGGACTGACGTGTTGGCTGTAGACTGGGTCCAAAATCCGAGGCACTTCTCCATTTCCTTATCAAACTCGACATGAGTATGATAGTCCTTATTTGCTTCTTCAATGGCAGATTGAAGAGAGCAGATCTCCTTCATTTTCTCTTTGGAAATGGAGCTTTCCTTGAACAGATTATCTTTGACAAAAGCTCTGAATTGAGCTTTGATTTCTTGTAGGGAGAGAGGCACACCAGAAGTTTCATCCTGAAGATGACAATGTATATCTTTGAAAGCAGATACAACTAGTGTTTTGAAAGCCTCACCCTTCTGCCAGCTATTCTTCAATTCTCCCGAAGCCTCCTCCAGGACCTTGATCTTCCACTCCACGCTGTAAACCCAGGACTTTGACAGATTATCCTTTGCATCATCAAAAACCTTACTCGCCAATAAAATGTTTTCATCTGTTTGTCTCATGAGGCGGAGGTCTACTATGCAACTGCTCCAAAGTTTAAGCTCTTTATCTATGATCCCAATAGTGAAGGAGAGCTTCTGTTGCAAGTTGTTCACCTTTCCGTGGAGTTTGAAAGCTTCATCGATGAAGTTCAATCCTGCAACAAGCATATCTTCCACCATGGCCTCCATAGCTCTGCCATAGACGGAATACTTGTGCATGTCTTTGATACTTTGCACTTCATCTTGGCTCAAAATCACAGGTGGTGGAAGAGTAGTCAATGGGGTAGGGTCCAAAACTTTGTCCTTGGACAAAAGAGATTTGATAAAACCTGTGAGAATCGGGGCTTGTTCCTCCAACTGTTCTATAGTTTGCTGCCCTTTTTCTACCCTCCCAATGACTCTTGTGACCGTTTCCTGGAGATTGTGGATCTCACCTTCAGGGGTAGACTCTCCCATAGGAATCCTTGAGAGTTCTAGGTCAGATGCCTGCAAATCCTGCTCTGATTTATCTACTGTAGGCTTAGCTATCTCCAGGAATTGCTGGCCCTGAGCATCAGACACTATCCTGGAGGTGATTCTGGCTTTTTTTCCACGAGAAGGAGGAGTAGTGCCTAACAAGGCTGCCACAGCATCAAAATTTGGCCTTGAGCTCCGAGAGGAAGGCTTTCCTCTTCCTACTGTCGACGAGAGGTTGCACCCATGCAAAAGAGGAGGAGGAAGAAGCAGGAGGGGCAAGAGGACCAAGAGACAGAGAACTCATGGCACTCAAGGTTTACACAGCTGTTGTCTTGAGTTGAGACATGAGTGGGGCGCTTGAGACAATTGGTGCAGAGGAATCAATAGCACTTGGAAGTTCAGTGCTCTGTACTTCTTTGTCTTTATCCGTTGGAGCTTCAGGGGCACTTGAAGGAGCTGGCACTTCACTCTCTTCACTTTCACTGAGAACAATGATGTTCTCTGGTCCCAAAGGCAATTCTACCTGCTTTCTCTGGGGATCTTCTTCCACAGGCTCCTTCTTAACCTCTTTGAGTTTCTTCTGGTATACTTGGGTGGATGAAGAAGGAGTAGAAGCTGCAGGTCCTTGAGTTGATGAGGCAGGAGGGGTTTGCACAGGTGTGTCTGATCTTGGAGTCGATGCTTCCCTCCTTGGTGTTGAAACATCCTTGGAGGAGGATTCCCCTGAGTGCCTCCTAAGCTCTCGAACTTTCTTATCAAACCAGATCTTAGTCCTGACTAAGACTGGAGCCAGGATCTCAGCCAAATCATCTTTCTCTTTTTTAAACCAATCCAAGTCCTCCAAGGGAGTGTGCTTAACCACATTGTCATACTCATATGAGTATAGATCAGAGTTGTCATCCTTGAGTCCTTCAGGAACTTGGTACAAGCCGAGTTCTTGGATCAATTGTAGAGAGAACCTGCCATAATGCCTCCTTCTAGCCTCAAAATCATCGGCACAGTCAGCCCAATAGTCTTCTGTATCTGCCCTATGATGATAGGTTATCTTGATGTTCTGCTCAATGAACTTCTTCAAGTCGAAGCAAGTTCTGGGCTTGAAGAAATGGACAGTAATGGGAGCCAGGGCTCTTTCTATATTCTGTGCATCCAGGGCTGTTTTACAGGTGTAGTTTCCCAAAGAGATGGGGAAGTGCAAACCAGTAATCTTCTTGTCCCTGCAGGTTCTATGCAATTTTTCTAATTGCCTGCATACTTCTATCAGAGCCATCTTGTCACTGCAGAACATAGGAAGCCTCAGAGGGGTGCTCTCATAGCCAGCAAGCCTGATATAAGAAAATTTTCTGAATTGGATAAAATAGGCACTGTAGTGCGATATTAGGGTCATGGCTTCATCATAAAATCTTCTAGCAGTGTCACCCTCAAGAAGTCTGACCATGTACATGGTGAAAGCATCATTCACCCTTTGGAAATTGTGATTGCTGGTCTCTAGGGTGAACTGCGGGCAGTAGGCATACACAGGATCATCCTTGTGGGCATCAATGTAAGAAAAGCCAAACCATTGCCTTGATGCCGCCAGAGTATACATCAGGTACGAAGTCATATAGAATTTCTTCATTTGCTGTACATTGGACAGCTGCTCCGCTAGGTTCATGCTGATGATTTCTGCCCAGTTGATATTTTGAGTTCCCTCGCACACCATGTTGATGAGCGGGCACATCCAGAAATGGAACTCGTTAGTAGAGGGTAAGCCCATAACCCGAGCCAGTAGGATTATGAAATCTGACAATTCTTCATTGAAATCTAGCCAGAAAAGAGTCTTGGATAGACGAGATGCTCCCTTCTTAGGGTTTTTAAGCCAAGACTTCGCCACCCGCGCCTTATAGTTGTCACTGTCTTGATTGAACAGGGCCTGTGCTTGATTCTGGGAGACAACTATGGCATTATCCATTTCTGGAATCCTCAGTGCAGTGCCAATGGTGGCAGCGTCAAGTTTGGCGATGAGCTCCCCGTGTATGTTTGTCAATTCACTCGAATCAGGGTTGAAATGAGCTCCGCATGAGAGCACTGTGTCTGCACATTGCACCGAGATTGGGAAACCACCAGTGAAAGCCAGACCGCTGTCATGAATCATCTGTGCCATTGGTGTAGGGTTTGCGTCTGTCATCCTCGACCAAAAATCACCAAAGTCAAGGTGGCGAACTTCACTGTCCCCGATATCGGGAACGGCAGACTCTAGTGGTGAGACTTGTTCCTGCCCCTAGAATTTGATCTTCATGTTGGTAGTAATTCAGAGAGCAGAGCTGCAAGCTAGACTTGGGATGGAATTGCAGAGGGAATGGATACGCGCACAGGAATTTAGATTGCAAGGGTTCGAGCAAAAGATAGCAGGAAAGCAGTGTGCAAAACGCATAGGGGGTCCGCTCGTTATATAGCCGTTTAGGAGAGAGAAAGGTAATGAATGCACATTTAATACATACCTACTAATTTGAAAAGTAAGATATTCGGGTAGAGCGGGAAAAATTAGCACGAATGGCACTTTGGTTCATTTGGGACATGAGGGACGTGAAAGTGCGAAGTACGCGACTCGGCCGATTCGGCGATACGGGGAAAAGACGCACAAATGCTCTTGGAACACGCGGGACAAAAGTACGCGAAGTACGTGACTCGGCCGAATCAGACGAAAATGGAACAACTGGTCCGGGTGAACTTGGGACATTTGGGACAAAAAGTTCCGACGGGCCCGAAAAGAACAGACTTCGGGTAAACCGGCCGATCGGGGAACAGAGGGCCCAATTGAACTTGGGACACGCGGGACAAAAATATCCGACAGGCCCGAAAAACACACAAAATGACCCAAAAAACACGTAGATTTTCTCAATTTCTTGACTTTTCACATTATCAGTACAACAGAAAAGACACTTAAACTCAAAATTTTAAATTTTCAACTTCTTAAGAGCAGGGGAATTTTGAGTGGACAATGCTAGATAGACACAAATCATAAAAATGCAATGCAAAACATCATGCACAAGCTAACATAAGATTGTAGTCAGAGGTCTGAAATGAATGTACAATGCAACACAAACAGAGGACTGAAAACTGATCCACAGAGCCTGTATTGTCATTGCTCCGAACATGTGATACTCCTTGTACACTACAACATGACAAGAGGTAGAAAACCTGCATTACAATTTTAGAATGGGAGGTCTGATACTTGCAAAAATCACTTGTTACCAGTGCCAAAGAGAAGAAGCTTGCTATTCAAAACAAGAATGTTCCCCCTTTTATAAAAATGAGCCAAATCTGGCTTTTTACAATTGCATAGGAAGAATCGAGCCCAGGGGGGACAGAGAGAGGAACATACAAAACATGGGAGCCAATCCCTCCTCTAGACTGCATTTAATGCATCTAATTATGGTGGTAGGTGAGAATCCTTAGCAAACCCATACCCTATCATTTTGACCGTATTTATAGGAGAACTGCGACCCATTTTGCATTAAAACTTGATCGCTGAAATGTCACTTCTGGCCATGAACCACGTGTCAGAGGTATTTTTTCATTTTTTCTCTCTCCAGACTCCATCAAAACTGAAAAAATGACTATGCAATCATTGTAGATAATTTCACAAGATTTTCATTGATATAAAGAACATGCAAAAAAATCCGAGCTCTGGATCGAAAAGATATGGTGATTTGAAGTTTTAGTGCAAAAACAGGGCCCAATCGGGTCGACAAGCAAAAATTTGAAATTTTTGACCCGTTTTGGTCTTTGGAATTTTTTTTTGAATTTTCCCTATGCTCCACCACTTAGATGACACATGTCAGGCTCTGTTTTTTTCTATGGGCTCACCCTTTGAAAATTTCTTTCGTGCCCTTCCTTAATTTTTTTGCCACTTGGACACGTGGCACTATTTTATTGGCTTGAGCCTGAGGGGCACACTTTGTCCTTCGAAAATTTGGTATTTTTCACTTTGGGAAAATTTCCCATTTCCCCCCCATGCTCCATCACTTGGATGACACGTGTCAAGATTCCATTTGAGTGTGGGGGGCAGTGGGCCAAAACCTTTACCTTTGAAAGCTTTGACTGAAACCTTGAAAATTTCGGCCGGTTCGGGAATTTTGCGTCCATTTGTCCCAGTGTCCCATTTGATTTGGGCCCTTTGGGACAATTTCGGCCGATTCAGGTATTCTGGCCCGCTGTCCCATTTTGATTCGGACTGAGTTGACTCTTTTCGGCCGGTGGGGGGGGACTCGGGTATTTTCTGCCCGCGCGTCCAAATGCTACCCTCTTCCGCAATAGCCAATTTCTCGCGGCTGGATCGGCTTTTCGCGCCCGCCCGAGTATTTCTGTCCCAATTGTTTTCCCATTCAATAGTGGGCCGCCTGGACTCATGTCGGCGGTTCGGGCGGTTCGCGTATTCTTGTCCCATTTGTCCCACCTTGTGCTGGACTAGGAACTTAGCAGATTTTCACAATTTTTCTGGCCCAAAAATACTTGCTTTCTGCCAACCTTCTCCGCACTTTCAAAGCTTGCTCCCTCCTTCTCCGGCCGAGTTAGAAAGATTCTGAAGGGGACCCTAGGAAACCTGATTTGCTCTAATCAGATTTTTCTTGGAATTTGGACACCCTGATGCATGTTATCAAATTTACCCGGGGGGGTGAATTTTGGAATAACCAATTTGGCGACTCAGAGGGATCATTCTGCTGCTAGATTGAAAAAGGCCAGTGCTGAAGCCAGACAGTGGGCATGGGAGTCATCAAATATTCGGTTAGAATCCAAACTGACTCAGAATGGCAAGGAGCAAAAGATGGAATGTGACCTGATTTAGCAAAGGACATGCATCATCTCCATAGCCAGAAGTTGTTGCCAAGGCACTTAGGGACCAAACAAACTAATTTACAGCAAAACAATGTGCACAAGCCTCGGAGGGAGAAAATCTAATCTAGTATTACAAGATGTAGTGAACCTCCCTCTAGAAGCAACGCATTGAGATAGATTCCATTTACTGGAATCTGCAGTTCTTACCATCCACTGAGGCTAATTGGAAGCATTGTTGTTATGCACCTTTTGACCATGTATGGGCCACTCCAAATGGCATCAAATTTTGAATGCCTTCCTGGTTTTTCTCTGTCCAAATTCCCATTTCAATACTAGATCTCCTACTGAAAAGTCTTCTTTGGCCTTTCTATCAAAGGTCTTTGATCAAAGCCTGATCCTTTTCCATTGATTGGATGCTGATCTCTGAGTTTCTTGCGCTCCATCAATTCTGCTATCTCACTTCATGGGTCCAAGACTCTAGGCAATTCCAGGGGTTCAGAGTCCAACGTTGGCAACTCAAGTGACAGGGGCAAGATGGCCTCTCTTCCGTAGAAAGCCAAATGGAGAGTTACCTGGGACCTTTTGGGAGTTATCCTATCAGCCCATAAGGCTGCTTCAGTTTGGTATGCCAAGACTTCTGATTCTCATCAAGAGTCCTCTAATGATTCCTCAGCAAGTTTTTGTTTGTATAATCGCTGGCCATTGCCTTGAGGTAATAGTTTGATGAAGTGCTGAGGTAGATCCCGTTCTTTGACAGCCCACTCAGTAATTTAGACCCAATGAATGCCAATGCATTATCAGCGACTATTGTAGCAGGCCACACCAAAATCTGGTAGTTATCCCCTCATAAAAGTCCAAGATGCTAGACTCATTCGCCTCTTTGAGTGCCACTGTTCTGTCCATTGGTGAAGTAGTCTGTGGATGTCAAAATCCATTGTGCCCTTGGTCGACTTGGGATTGAATGATTCCAATGAAGTCCAAAACCAATGCATGAATGGCTGTTCAACTTGGATTGGATGCAATGGGAGGGCTGCAAGTCCTCTTTTCCTGTGAGAATGCACAATTCTTACATTTCTTGATCCATGACCCATAGCAATCACTAAAGATTTTAGGCCAATAATAACCAGCCTTCATGGATTTTCAGAGCTGTCAATCTTGGTGCAAAATGGCACCAGTGTCATCATGAAAACTCCTTAATACCCTTTGAAATCTGACCTATGTTAATGCATCTCAGCAGCACTCCATTGTACATCCTTCTTGAACAAACTCCATCAATGATGGTATATGGAATAGCGCAAACCCTGACGTGTCTCTTCTTGCTTTGCTCATTGCTAGAGGGCATATGACCGTCTATAGGAAAAATGTATCTATTTGAGTCAACAGGGAATGGACTCTCATCATTTCCTATTTTTGTCATCTTGCTAAAAGCAGGACTAGCGTCTTATTTATCTTATGGGTTGTTTAGTGGTTGGAAGAGGAGCTGCTCACAAAAACCTTTGCCTTTAACAGCTTGGTGATCTTGATCTCAATGTCATAATCCATGACACGGGGATCATCCTGCCTTTTCTCATTAAAACCTATGAGGAGGAATCCTTAACCCCAGCATTGTGGAGACCAGCAACTGGACCTTGTTGTTGAGATTAAATGCTTGAATTCTTCAAGCTCCTGCTATCTGCAAGCACATGTTTTTAATAAAGAGGACCTTCAAAATTTCCCCAACAAGGTAAATTTTAGGCTTTGGCTTAAGAAGGCAATTGGTGTTCAGCATTATTCTTTATTCTGTGCACCAAAATGGCCAGAAATAGTGTCATCACCCCAAATGCAAGAGGATGAAATCCTTGGAAAAGGTTCCGGTTGATGAGAGTGGGTGCATGGGAGAGGGCTTCTTGATGCTTCAAAACTCTCTTGCCTTCTGCGTCCATTGAAACATGTTTTTTCGTAACATTGTGGGATGGGCTGACAAGGGCTGCCACAAAATTGGGACAAACCTCCGAACAACGTTTATCCTTCCCAGGCAACTTTGAAGAGCCTTTTTGTGACTGGCAATGGCAGAGCTCTTATGGCTTCACCCTTTCTGGATCAATTGCTAATCCTTCCTTGGAGACATATGGCAAGAAGTTTCCCTTCATGTGCAAGAAAGATGAACTCTTAGGATTAAAGACAATCCAAACTTTCTACACCTCTGAAATACTTGACTGAGGTGAAAGAGAGGGTCTGCAGCATTTTTTGAGGAAGACAGTGAGATCATCTAGGTATACCAGCACTATCTTGTTAATCAAGCCTTTGAATGCCATATACATAGCTCGCTGGGATGTTGCTCGGCGTTCGACAGTCCAAATGGCATCTTCTTGTAAGCATATGTGCCCCATTTGGTTGTGAAGGTTGTCTTGAAATGGTCTTCCTCCTTCACCATAATTTGATTGAAGCCTGAGTATCCATGCAAGCAACGAAAAACCTTTCTGACCCAGAAAAAAAAAAAACCTACAACCTGCAAGATTGCTCATGGAAGGGAGTGGAGAATGGTCCTGAGAGAGGCTCTAATTCAAATCTCTGAAAGTCAACACATAGCCTGATCTTCTCCACTTTCTTATGACTGGAAACTAAGTTGGCAACCCAACTAGAATGCTGATTGGAATATAATTGTTGACTCAATCAGATTGTCAATTCTTTCCTAGGAGAGGCGCCATGGTGTGGATTGACTGGTCTCTGGTTCTGCCTGACAGGCTTAGTATTTGGATCCAACTCGATGGTATGCGAGCTAGTGGATTGAAGCCCTTCAAGTCGTCATAGCCTACAAGCAAACACGTCAGGGAATTCGGACCAAAGCTGTATGAACTCATATCTCTCTGCTCAGTTGTTCATTTTCCATTTGCATGGCTTGTTCTCTTTCACCAAGATGGAGACCGAATCTTCCCTCTTGACCTGATATTTCGCTTTCCTTTCTAAACTGATCATTGGGTTAAAAAATGGAATCCAGGTGTACAAGTCCTTGGGCAACTTGCAGTTCTCAGCGTATCACCTGGTCACCAATTGCTGTTTCAACTTCTCTTGATTCTTAGCTGAGGAACTCAGCTTCTTCTCGCAAGAAGGGATGATTGCTGGTCATTTCAAATACTTGCCAATTGACATCGTTATCCGGCACTGAGGCCTCACAATCACGTGGATGGTGGCTGTACCTTATCTTGTTGAATGTTTTCTACAAATGTCAAAGGTTGGCCCATATGCTTGCAAGCTGTCAGCAGCTGATTCTATTTTCTGGGAATGGCCTTGATGCTGAAAGCATCAAAATCTCCATGGAGGTCCCATTACCCTGTTTTTGTAGCATTGAGTAGATATTTTGGTGCATGCTGTCCCGTGACCTGATTTACAATCAGCTCGCTGTCCCCAAACACTTGAAGTTTATTTACTTTTATCTTTATTGCCCAATGCATCCCTTGCACCAGGCGTCATATTCGGCGTGTATTGGAGCATGCAAAATGAAAATCTAAGTGAATAATACTTACTCCTGAGGTGAAATACGCCATGGCATCCACCTCCTGCGCTTGTCTCTCCTGGATCCATCAAAAACAGTTGCCCATACCTCGTTGTCATCCTGTGTTGGCCTTGTGATGCTAGGAGTAGGTTGACTTTCTTGTGTATACAATAGACCTAGCTCAGATTCTTCTACTCTTGCTAAGGACAAAAGCATGCACATTGCTTGCCCCAATGAATCAAGAGTCAAAAATCGGATACTTCCAACATTAGTGTTCAGCGTCATCAGTGCCAAGGTGATCTTATTGATCAAATGATGAGCAATTGGTTATTAATAGGACTTGGCGGGATAGGACTCATGTGAAAATCTGCAATAGGTTCGACCTTAATTGTAGCTTTAGTCCATACCTCGTCTGAACAGCATGTGTGACCAATCAGCGGACAAAAGATATCCCCGATCTCTGGCCAGTAAAGTCCCTTGACAAAACAGAGGGAACAAAAAAAGAGTGGTGAATGTCTATGACTGATAATCTTGTAGACGACAACATTTGGACATGCATGCAAGGTAGACTCAAATTTCTTAATAACTCCGACTGTGCTATTGCTGTCCCCATCCCGCTGCACTACTCCCTTAGAGGTTATTTCTATGGAGCCCTAGCTGATCAGCTATTGTTTAGGAATTACTGAGCTACTTGCCCCAGGAGTCTATTATGCCAGGTATGCACTAGTGATTTCCAATATTAACGAAAATAGAAAGGGGGGGCTTCAGCATTCTACATTGTTGTGCGTCAATGATTCCTTCAGGTTGGGCAGCATGTAAGCACTTGTCTTGCCTCTGAACCTGCTGATTAGAGGTGGCCAATCCTTTATGGCAGCTTGCAACAGCAAGATTTCTTTGGCCTGGGATGGATAGGATTATCCACATAGATATATTGACGTTTGTCTTCTTCATCTGATCAATGATACTGAATGGTGATGAAGGATCTCCTGACTGTCCCTTGGTTTGCACTTCCTCCTGAAAATGGGCGCACAGCTGGCATTTGATGTGGCCTAGGGGTGTTTTGTATGCCCTTGTGCATTTGAACTGGTTTTTTTGACCAATCATTTGTGGGCTGTGGAGGTGAAGGATTGGCTGGGACAATGGCTGTCTCACCCAAATTTCTCCTTTTTGACCTTGTGTGGCAGCAACACCCGAGAAACTATCTAATCATGCCACAGAAATCCTCTGCTTGCCAATTACAACGTGGTATTCATTTGGGGCTGATTTGCTGTTGATGTTCGTGTTGTTGGATGTTTTCTGGACTACTAT
>JAHRHJ020002507.1:0-11616 GCA_019776745.2 Taxus chinensis | reverse complement strand
ACAAGGTCGAAGGAAGCATGGGAGAATTTTAAGAAGGCATGTCAAGTCCAAAATTTTTATCCAGCAAGAAGTAAATTTTATATGGAAGTATCCATGAAGAAAGAGAGAGATGGTTATGAATTTGAGGATGAGATCTTCACTTGTCAGAAATATGATGAATTTGGAAGAAAAAAAAAGTAGTCAGACTATAGAAGATGTAAAGGAAGCTATGAAAGTCTCAGTTTTAGAAGAAAAATATCAAGGTTTAGAAAATTTTGTAGAAGGACATATGATTTTTTCAATTCAAGCATTCACCACAACAAGCATTCCAAATACATTGATCACTACAATTTTGAGTTCCAAGCTTTTGTCAAAATTAATTATTGGTCATGCTTTCACTAAAGCAAGTATTCCCAAGTATCAAAGCAATGGAGTGCCTTATTCATGTATGGTGTAGTCAGCCAAGGCCATGGTTGAAAATAAGATTGGTTGTTATATAAAGGTGTTAAGATCAGATAGAGAAGAAGAGTATGTTTCAAATGAGTTTCTAAATTTTTATAGATTTAATGCTATTAAGAAGCAATTTACGACAAGGTATACACCTCAATAGAATAGTTTGGTAGGAAGAACGAATAGAAAAATTATAGAAATGGCTATAATTATGTTGAAATCTAAACATTTACTAAATGGATACTAGGATGTAGCAGTAGCTTGCGTGGTTTACATATTGAATTGATGTCCCACACAAATTGTGAAGGAAAATGTTCCTCAAGAAGTATGAAGTGGAAAAAAGACACAGTGTCTCTCATTTAATATTTTTTGGATGTGTAGCTTATTAATCATATATGAAATGAGAGGAGGAATAATATAAATGATAAAGGACAAAAATGTATTTTTGTAGGTTACAGTGAGAAATCAAAAGTCTATAAATTGTATATTCCCATTATAAAGAATTCTATTATTAGCAAAGATGTTGAGTTCATTCCAGAAAAAGAATGGGATGCACATATTGATAAGTTAGTAACTATCACTATAGGAATAATCATCATGAGAATGATTTTGATGAAAAGAGCACACAAAATGTTCATCTAGCACCTCAAGGGATCGGCGCAAAGACATCTTCTTCAAATAACACTCTAGTTTCAAAAAGAATCACTAGAGAAATATGAACTGGATTTGCACCCGCTCCAAAAAATTTACATCCTATTGAAGCATCAGATCATAGAGGCAATTCTTTACATTCAAGATCTTGTAGCAATGACATATCTCATGATGATCCTATACATTTTGAAGATGCGTGGGGTAAAAGATATGGATGAATAAATTGATTCTATTGAAATCAATCGTACATGGGATCTTGTGAGCCTTCCCAAAGGAAAGGATATTGATGTAAAGTGGGTCTACAAGACTTCAATGCATAGGTCAATAAGAAAATGGATTTTTTATATTTCAATCAAAATATTCTATATTTTGAAAAGATTCCATATGATTGACATGTATCAACACCAGTTGCCAAATATTGAAGCTAAGAAAAGATGATAAAGAATGGGATATATATCTTGTACAAAAGACTTCTTAGTAGTTTCATGTAATTGAAAGCTAAAATGCATGATATTTGTATGGTATAAGTCTAATTTCTGAGGTTTATGGAATCACCAAAGGATTCTTTTTGGAAAGGTGGAGAAATAATTTTAACATATGTTATTGGAACAAAATCTTTTTCATTGCATATACAAATATTTTCAAGTGTTGGTTACACATATAGTGATTGTGCATGAAGCATAGATGACACAGAGAGCACATATTTTTCCATTTTTGATAGTGTAATTGCAAGAATCAAACTATGGTTGATCTCTCTTCGTTAATACATGGCAGCTGTCATATAGATAACAAGAATATTATTATATCTAACATATTTTTAGATAACTGCATTGTCAAAGAATCATGTTTTTCACAAAAGGGGCAAGCATATGATATTAGATATCGTTTTATTAGAGAGCTTGAACAACGGAAAAATATTTTTGGATTTTTGTAGGTTTGAAGACCAACATGTTGAATCTTCACCAAGCCATTACTAAAGGACACAACTGAGAATATGAGAGATTGCTTAGGTATCATTGGTCCATATTGCTCCAAAAATATATGAAGAATCAAGGTGTTGGAAAATCTAATCTTGATAGATAAGTTCCAACTTTTATGAAATTCAGATATATTCACATTTATTGTGAATATTATCTCCTCCAAAATATCAAAATATATTATATAGAATATCTAGAAATATTTGGGAGTACCTAGAAAATTTATGGGAAATATCTTAGGAATATATAGGAAATATCTATCTGAAATATCTATTATAATATTTTATGAGATATTTTTGTAGCTAAAAGGTTGGAAAACTTCTATAAATAAGTACCTTCAATTTTTTAACTTCCATACTGCTGTGATTTCTACATCCAATATTGTTGTAATAAAAAGTGTTGTAATGAAACTAAGTATTTCGAGAATTGCAATGTGTTGTTGACTTCATAAAAGCAACATATAATATGGAATGTGTATGTCTCTTAACATATCCCTGAACATCCTTCCATGCACTAGTGGTCACACAGTAGATCTCTGCAACATACTTCGCTGCAAGGGATGTGGGAGGTTCCTTCCTTATATAATCTGCATGTCCTTATCCATATATGTTGGTAACCAGTCTTAGAATCTTCACATAGGGTTCAATGCAAGAGAAGGTAGTAGGGTCATCACAACAATCGAACGTTGCCTTGTGACCAAGAGGAATATTCTTTACAAGTTTTACTCTACAACATTTACAAGGTCCTCCACATATGAAGGAGAATTGATCACCACACTCAAACTTGATAGAATAGGGTTCATAGTACAGAGAATCATTAAGGAGATCAGAGAAAGCACGCACTATATGATGCCCACATGAAGGGTGAATCCTAGATACTAGCGCATTACATGGAGAACATTCCTCGGGAAAATGACATATCTTTGTACACTGATTACCGCATGAATCCTCAAATTTTTGGGGGAAATATTTGGAGAAAGTTATATTATCATAACCAAAGGGATGACACTGAATTGGGCAAGCCTAACCACAATTTAACTTAGATTCACAAGGCCTGGTGCATTCGCCATTCAACACCTGTCTATAATCTTTGGTTGTCAAAACTTTGAGAAACACGATGCTTCCTTTCGATCCTACTACCTCTACCACTTTGTTACTCTTTACAAGAGATAATATATTAGTTTTTCACTCCTCTTCTTGAAATTTAACCACAAAACATACTCTAGGAGTCTTTAATGCTTCAGCATCAATCCTGTTTGAGTTCTGCTAAGATTACGGTTCTTGAGTATTTACTGAATTTCACTCATCTGACCTTTGTACATTGTCAAAATGGTTATATCATTGTTGTCATATCCTTTCCTGGTACAATAGAGGAAAATTTCTACAATTAACCTTGATTCCTTAATATTAGTTTTGTTGTTGGCATTCGTTGTCATGCTCTCTGATTCTTGGAACTTGTGATCTAAGAAAAACACTTGTTTTAATTCCTTTGTTATCTTCAAAATTCATAACACTGTCATGTACCTACAAGATTAAAGGATACAAATATGATATCAGAGCAGATATGGAAGGCCTCATTTTTCTCTGACATTGAATAGTTACGTGCTCTACCCCACAATTTATTAATCTTTCAAAGAAGGATATTTTCGGGATGTGTTTGGTAGCCGATTCACACTCAACAACTGAAGGACGTAGTTGCAAGTGATCTCTTAATTAAATAAGATGCTCATTGAAAGATCTAATGCATGGAATAATTTTCACCTCTAAAACTTTAACAGCGTCTTCTATCACCAGTAATTTTGCTCTTAAGTGCCTGGGGAATGTCATAATGTTTAGCATACTTTTTGAGGCGCTCGTCGCCATACAAACTACTTTTGGCTGCTTGAGAATATCATCATCCAACTTATTATTATTATGATCAATCTCATCGCATACAAATTTATATGTCTCTAACAAGCGCTCCAATTTCTTCTCTACAGTTTGTTGGATTCTATCCAGCCAATATAAATGAAGCCTCTTCCTTGTATTTTTTTTTATAAAAGCCATAAATATTAAGTGATGTTATTGTTTCAATTGGGTTTGAACATAATTCAGGGATTAATATGCCTATACATGTTGTGAGAAATAAATAATGAAATAGGTAATGTTAGATTCGTTTAACATTAAAGGAGTTTAGTTTTATTACTTGTCTTTATCTATAAGAGAAGAATTTAACAAGGGTAAAACATTTACAATATTAAAATAATATAGTAAACGTAGAAAAGGTAAACTTTAAAACGAGTATCTAAATAGGGAGATAGGCGACTCCTTCAACGCTATATCCAATCCATATAATGAACAAAGGAAAGAACCCCATATAATTAAAGAATGTATATTTAGGGGTAGCAAAATTGAATGGCATTAATCTCTGGGTTCCCTCGTGGCAGTCTTATTTGACTCGGGAGAGAATGAAAGAATAAAAGAATTGTACCAAGTGTTAAGAGCGAGCAAATGGATGAAAGAATGAATCCTTGTAAAGCAACGAGAGATGAATATGTTGGTCACAACACAATGCGGCAGTTCCTTCTGATTTCACCCTGGGATCCAGTGGACACCTGTATGCTCCCCATCCTGACCATGGCTTCTCCAAACTTGTTGCGCCATATTGATGGGCTCTTAATATTAGTATTCACCATAGTGCGAGTGGAGGGATTTGTGAGTAAGGTTTGATCCGATGTCAATAATCCGCGGTTTCTGTGAAGCTGTGAATAATATCTGTTGTCCAGCTTGGTCGGGGTGATGGGCTCCAAAGCCACGGTTGGGTCAGGAGTATCAGCAGGTGGGCATGTAAGCCTCAGTCGCCGAGCCAGTTGAGCGTCGAGAGTGGGATCCTGAAGACCGGTATTGTTGAAGTTGTAAAGCCTATCACGGAATGACGAACAATGCGACACACCAATTGAATGTGCACCTGTTCATTTCTCAATGTCAATATCGATATTAATTTCCCCTGCTGCAACATAGCCTTAATAATTCTAGTATAACTTACCTGATAGAGTTACCATGTCTTCCTGTGAGAGGCCTTTTTGCGCAAACAAATCGGTTAATTGCTGAACGTTGAAAAATGGAGGTGGTAAATTCCCTATGATCTCCTCTTCCTTAGAAATCCTTCCGTCTCTGCGACCGGCTGGGACCTGCCAATTAATTTTACCAGCCTGCAAAAACAATATTACGGGATAAAAGCTTAGTTAGATATATGTTAATTATATGTGTAATTTAATTAGGATTTATGAATACGGGAATGCTTGTGGTTGCAATGAGATCAAGTGAATGACCAACCTTATACGCACTATCTCTTGCAGCAAATGCAATTATGTCTGCACATGACACGACTTGAGGGCACGTTGATTCTATATCCCGCTTAGCTTCATCTATAACCTCAAACCCTCGAAGGCTAGGGAAATTTGCAGGCGACTCTTTCTCTGCTCTATTTCCAGGCGTGGAGTCTATAAGAATTGATCCATCGCAACCCTGCACAGATAATCATATGATTATATTCTTCTACCAGATCATACTTCTACTCATGGCGGAAATGGATTAATGTAGACTTACTCTCACAAAACAGTCGTGGAAATGCATCCTGATAAGAGGAGCCGCTAATGTAGGATCTGCTTCTAAAGCTTTGGAGACTGTTTTCTTCACTATGTATTCGGCTTGAGGACATGTATGGCGGTAATAACCCACCTTCAGCCCACTCGCCTGCCCATTAGCTGTCAATAATGAGTACGTTAACCACAGGAATCCTAGAACCGAGAAATGTATTGAACTCTTCATTTTTGAGCTATGAACCAGAACCACTGCCTTTGGCCGTCAATTATTAATCTCCCGAAAAACTATATTTCTCTTTTCTGCTTAGAAGTAAATTGGCACAAGCTGTTTTGATGAAAGCAACTGGTGTTGCAAGGGATGAGGTTGATTGAATTCATGGTATAATGACCTATTTATACCAGGGATACATAACAAGGAAAACACGCGGATAAAGAATCAGTCGCATATGTTTATCTACACTATTAGGTATATGTTTTGACTCTGAAACATTCTACAACCAAGATTTTTTGAAATAGTCTTTAAACGCTTTTTTTAATCAGTTTACAAGTTTATTCTCTTTCTTTAATGCTGGGAAATATTAGTCGGCGAGGCATTTACAGGTCACTCCCTATTTTAGCTAGCATCCCTTATACGTTGGTTGTGCCCAGAACCTGTGTGTTGGTAACTGAGAACGTATTTAAGTATACAATTTTTATTGAAATAATTTGTTCTATTGTCATTTGAATTTATAAGACAACCCCATTTGGAAGACAAGGGAAGAAGATCGAGACACATGTCGCTTTCATTTGGAAGTAGGGCTTCGTGTTGTGTTACTTTCACTATGAAAAGGTTTTTTCCGCGATTTTTCATGTGTTGGGTGTATAAGGTGTCCGCTTTGTTATGTTTCTAGTTATAGACTAGTTTAGACTAGTGATTTATGGAATACATACCAGTCTTCTTCAACTGTGAGTTTTTGTAATCTTTGGGTATTCGAAGGGTTCTCATCCTACATAATGAGAAAATATTGACACCCAAAACTGTTTACGATAATTTGTGGGACTTGTGATCGATTTGATCACTTTGTAGGAATTGCAAAAGATGTTCAAGAAAATCAAAATGTGAAAATTTAATCATTGAAAAGGAATACAACTTCCTTCAAAGAAAGTGTGATTAGTTTGACTTTTGAATGGTTAGAGTAAATATGATTTATTCATCATCAACATATTGTTGATACTTCATAGATTTTATTAAAATCTTTCAATTTTTCATTGCTTAATTTACATTGATGAGCTAACTCTATCAAAAATTATTATATAAAATATAACATATTTAGTACCCATTTAATATTAAAATTAATGTATCACTATGGATATATTGATATATTAATATGGAATAAGTAATGGAAGGTATATAATGAGGGGATGTTGTGAAAAACATTATAAGAGAATATATGGTGGGAATTATCATTTTGTATTTGTCAATGTGAAGAAATAAAGTGGTAATTGTAAGTTCAATTTTAATTCTATGGGAATGAATACTACGATGATTCATGAAAAGTGTGCAAATGGTAGTTTAAGACTCCAAGAAATACCAAGAGGGTTAGTCCCCCGTCCCATGTGCACATTCAGATTCAATAGTATGATTTATATGTGGGGGCACTTAACATCGGGTGTGATGATTAAAATGGAAAGTGTGAATGTGAATTGGGGCTGATTTAAGGTTTGAAGCAAGGAGGAACGATCAAGGTTCATAGGAGCCATTATGTTATCTACGATAAAATCTTTGGATGGTAAACACTTTTATTATACCAGAGATATGAAATGGAGTGGTAGAGGAGGATAACTTTCTCTAATTAGGACACGGGGATGGGCTTGGGACATTAATATCTACCGAGAGATTTGCATTCAAAACACCCCACTATGTTCCTCTTGTTCCATATGGATAATTTCGACCGCTACCTCAAGGTGGCAGGTTTATTGGTGCGTGAAACCTAGTTTCAGTGCTCAAGAAGATCCAATCATATTTCTTTGTACCAAAAATGCCAGTTCGTGCTTCCTCCTAACATCTACATCTAAAGATCTTAGAGACTGGTGGTTTTGTTAAGGTTTGGACTCCTAAGGCCGGTGTGGGCAGCTTTGTTTCATCCCCTAGCGGCTATGCTTCATATTCTGGTGGTGGCAAGTCAATATCCCTTGTTCTGAGCGGTATCTTCTCAAAACAGGTTGTGGGAATTGACCCATCTGCTGACGGGGGACAAAAAAATGGCTTTACTTCACTCAAAGACATTCTACAGGGAAGGTGTTCCATGTCCCCTGCCACTACTACCACCTGCATCACCTTTGGAGAGGGAATTCTTGACAGTGAGCTCTATTACCAAGAGCATGCATTGATATGTAGATTCAACGTCTTATGGCCCAGCCTTCCAGATCTACATGAATGGATCTCCAAATACTAGATCCCACTACATTCAAGAAGGTTAGATCTTTATCCTGGTGCTAAAGGGGTATTTATTATTGATTTTTCTTCAAAAATGGATAAAGATATCATAGTAGGAAAACTATGGGTCTGTAAATTACATTACCTTGTTATAAAACGATGGCTCCTGTTTTTTAACCGTCTCACAAAATCATTCTGTCACAAACCTATTTGGATTAGGATGCATCATTTACCACTACAATTTTGGAGCCGAGAATGTTTGATTTATATTAGCAATGTATTGGGGAACACTCTCTTCATTGACTTTGAAACCATTGATTTTACACATACAACATATGACATGATCCTTGTTGAACTGGATACTTCTACAAACCTTCCTACAAAAATTGAGCTACAAGTGCAAAATAGAACATCGTCTGAGCCATTGGACTATGAAGCTTTAACTTTCAGGTGTATAAAGTGCTTCTCTTTAGGGCATAATGTTGCTAAATGTGGAATGGAGAAGCATAAAAATGAGAAAATAATTGGTGGAAAAATTCCCTCCCTGAACTTTTAGTTTTTTATGTCAAGGAAGATTTGGATTCAAATGAATATTTGGACAATGAGGGTGAATCAGTTGCGGAAATGCCTCTTACAAAAATTCTAATTGAAGGAAAACACGAAGAATACAAAAGATGAATCACTTGCGTGTATAGCAGATAAGGAACATATACCTCCTGTTTTTCCTACAAAAAAAAAATACATATCTACCGATTCAAACTTTTGAGGTTATTCTGTCAGTCGAGGAGGTTTCTGACAGATAAAAAATGGTGAACAACAAGAAAAATGCTCCTTCAAGAATACCTTTTCTCCAGCCTTGTTGTAGCTGCTGGGAAACTATTTTTTTGCGTATTCACAACTGCAATCTTATTGTTTTTTGGTTGTGTTTTGTTTAATTGTGGCAGGGTGTCCATGCCTTTGTTTTTATTGTTCTATCTTTTTAGGTTGTGGTCCCCATGGGTCAAAAAACCACTATTGAGCTCTTGTTTTATCGAGATTTTCATCCCTTTTGTACCACAAGGTATGGTCCCCTTTAAAACTATAGCAATGAAGCGAACCTATCATAGGTTACTGGCAACAGGATGCCAATTGACCTCCAACCTTCGTGTATCTTCCAACATCGAGTAAGTTGCTACTTAGTTAGCAGATATAGCTTTGAGGCTCATTTGACAAATGATTCAAAACACTTCTACATCTCTTATGTACATTCACTGATGAATATATTTGCAAGGCATAAGCTTCAGCATCATGCATAACTATCTAATGGGTATCCTCGTCAATTTTAAGAAACTTTATAGGAGAGTTATCTACCCAGTTTTTCTTCTCCTCAAGGGTTAGACTCTCCATCATATTCTCATCGATGTGAATATCAAGCTTATACATGAAGGTAACTGTTGCAGCAGGTGATCACTCAGCATGGTCATTACCGATACCTTTTCTTTCAATGGCATGAAGCTTTAACTCTCGACCACACCTGAGATTCACAATAATTATACCCCTTTTTCGGTTGGGTCAAAATCATTAACACATTTAGAGGCGACATTGACTGGAAGGATATAACTAGATATGATGTTGATGCTGGTGACGTAGAGGATGTGATCGCCGTCGTATTTGGCATGTAGTTGGAATTCGACAGAGCATTATTCACACTCAGCGTTTCTCTTGCAAAATCTTGTCTTGCAAAATCCTCTTTACAGTGCAATTATGTGAGAGATGTTGAAAGCAATGGCCGCTGCAGTATTTTCATTGTATTGGCACCCGGGAGGATGTGATTGAGTGGATCATAACCACGTGTAATTGATATGAAGAGGTGAATGGAGATCTCCATGCAATAGGAAAAGTGACGGGTGTCGGTATTCTCACAAGTCTCCACACTTATTCTTCAAAAAAGGCTCTAAATCCGAATAGCAACATTCAAAAGAGAAAACTTCTATGCGCACAACACTGTTGTTAGTGCTGGTGCCTACTATCTGCCCACACCGAGAAAAGAAGTGCTCTGATACCAATGATAGAACAGGGACAATGCAGAAAAGTTGAATGAAACAGACTAATTTATACGAGGAGAAACAGTTCAAGGAGGAGTAACCATCTCACACGAGGATGCCACGACGGCATAGTATAACCAATTAGGTAGTCGTTCGATTAAACATGTATTAATTTTCTAACATTTGAAAGGTAATTTTTCCACTCTTCTCGTTCTCTCTATTTTATTTCTTTCTTTATTTCTTACACTTTCGATTTTCTATTCCTTTCCTTGGGAATAAAATGCCATCCTCTCAAATTAGATGATGTAGATATTGTACACTTTATGTCCTTTTTGGTATTGAACAATAAGAAATGGTGCCTCTCCTAACAATATAGGAGAGTATTCATCCCCCACATTGTTTTCAAAGTATCATATTTTTCCTACAAAATAAATTTTCCCAATAATTTGTTAAGACTCTGATATGGAATTTTAATACCTTGCAATATCCTTATAAATAATATTTGGAACACAAACATTCGTAGTTATTGTCAAGTTAAACAATCTTGATGAAGAAGTTGTGTATTTACTCATAGTAGAAAATCACTTTTTTTCAATAACAATGATAGAGACAAAAAATAAATTCTAAGCTTCATTATTCATACAATGTGCCCTCTGTAGTCACAAATTCATGCACTTTATGCTATTATTTATCCCAGTCCTCATACTACTATTTAGAAGGTTCTCAAAGAAAGAAAGTACTCATTAACTCCGATCCTTTTGGTCATTTCTATTATTTTATTTCATATTTTGTGACCAACTACATTTATCTATCCATCCATTTCCGAAGATCTCGAATCATCTTAGCCCTAATTGGGGCGTCCATGGGCACCATAGTCCCTTTCAAACATTCCCACCTTTTCTTGGGTCGTTTCTAGCCATTTTTCATCCTTATCTCTTAGGAGGTCGGTATTTTCGAGGTTAATTACGAAATTGGACCAAGAGAACCCTAAAAATAAAAAGCTATGAGACCATACTGAGGGGACCTTGTGGAAGCTGAGGACAGTTCAACCACTTCGTATGGATTTTTCATTTTTAGGGTTTGATGCATGTTTTGGGGTCTTGCAGGTCATTTATCCATCTTGGCATATTCAAAGTATTCAGCACAACACACATAATTTAGTGTGACATGGAGGTAGAGTTCCTTACTATCTTTTTGGCCCCTATAAAAACAAAATTGGGAGCTTTTACATAGATTAGGGAACCCAGATAGAAGAACAGAGCACCCGTGGGCAACCCCAGTCCAATTCCAGGTTCCCCATTCTAGTCACATCATCAAGATCTATCATTTTTAGCACTACAGAATAGTCATTCCTAGTTCCTGATTTTTTGTGCAGACCTGGGACACTCTACTCTAGTCTCCAGATATCAGCTAAGTCATTTCTTCCTCTTTATTACACACTGGGGTTTTAGTTTCATCTAGCTTAATCACTCATTCTATTTTATATATTGTTGTATTACATTTCTTCACTACATTATATTGTCCTCCTTAGATTAG
>JAHRHJ020002506.1:0-11624 GCA_019776745.2 Taxus chinensis | reverse complement strand
GGTCATCTAGTGGGTTGGTTCCTCATTGTAGGGTTGGTGCTCTACTAAATCTAGGGGTTGGTGCTCCTTGTGGGGTTGACGTCTCACTAAATCTAGGGGTTGGTGCTCCTTATGGGGTTGGTGCCTCACTAAATCTAGGGGTTGGTGCTCCTTGGGTTGGTGCTCAGCTAAATTTGAATCATTTCTCTAATAAAACTTTGTTTCAGTGGGTTTTCTTCCCCTTGAGGGTTTCCCACTTAAAGTTGCTTGCTTCTTCCAATAAATATATGGCTTCATGATTTATTTGTGTCAAAGTACAACTAATTCCTATAGTATTTTAAGCCATTAAAACATTGCATTTCCATGTATAATAAAAAAAACAATGCCAAATTTCATGAATAACACTGATTAGGAGAATGGAAGAATCATCACCGAAGTTTTACCTAATGTTAAGGAAAAAAAAAAAAAAAAACAACTAAATAAACATTAACAAAGGAAAATTAGTACCTATAAATGAAAAAAATTAAAGTCAAACATATAGTTAAAATTGATTATGTTTGCAATAAAAAGCAGTGTCTATGACAAACAAGCAACATATAAAAGATAGAAACCCTCTTTACCATTAAAAAAAATAATCTTTTTACTGGTATCCAAAAGAAATTTGTCCTAGCACTTGAATCGATTACTTGAAAATGCTTTGTAAATTGAATGATTATAGTACCCTTACATTAAGAGAATACTTGTGGCTTTTTTATATGTCTAGAAAACTGTTAATAAATTTATTGGACATTATTAAAATTGAAATTTTTTTCTTCAGTGTACCATAAACAAGTTAGTTGTTGCCACTGTGAAATGAATGACACTATTCACAGTAAAAAGGGCTAGTGTGTCCCAATGGCATTATTCACAATAAATCTATGAAGAGAAATCAATGGCATTAGGGGAGAAGACCCAGTATGTGAACACGTCCCAATACTTGAACAGTGTTTTGCATATAAAATATCCAATACTTGATGGAAAAAAAACTAAAATTTTGATTATTGAAATTCAAAAATTTGTTTTTTTATATACCATATGTGCATAGGGTCAACATGTCAGTATTACTCAGTACACAATAAATACTGATTGGTACTTTCATTTTCTACAATAAAATACTCATTTGTTCAAAATATAAAAACAACATTTCAATTGACAAACCCATCATATCTATTCAATGGGTTGAATATTTGTCTTCTCAATTCATCTCTTTTCATATTCCAAGTTGGGTTGTTCAATCACCAGATCTTTCATGTCCAGACATTAATACAAACCTGCAAAAAAAGAGGGAACCTTCTTCTTAAGATTCAAAATTCATCCATTAAAAACAAAAACAAAATTGTACACTTGAAATTAAAAAATAAATATGAATATCAAATCAAATAATTTCAACCACAAGATCATCTCCAAATCAATTTCAACCTTTGATTAAAAAGACCTTACACCTTGATCCATGTCTTACATTTTGATTGGATACTCCCAAATCAATGTCAGTATTATATATTCACTTTCCTGGTCTTGTTTACTGCTGATTTACTTCTGCAGGGTGCCCGATTACAGTGGAGTTTATAAGAAGAGATTAACTTCTATCAATGGGGAAAGGAAAGGTCCAGCAAAGCAAAAATTGCAGGTTAGTTTTCATCCCTGCTGCAAAAATGAAAGAGTTAGTTTTCATACCAAAGGTCTGTTCAATTAGATTAGAATTAGACATAACAGATCGCTGAGCAGAACTGCAAGTTTATGGACTGATAGAATTATAGTAAAGAATTATAGTAAAGAACGAGTCTGGAATAATAGAATTTAAAGAAAGGCCCTCAGCAGTGTTCTTTTTGCCTTTTACAATTTATTTTAATTTAGATACCATTGTGGACTAGTTCTGAGAATGACCACAGACTGCTAAAATATGCACATGATCAGAGTAAACTATGAGAACCTAGTGCCTATCTGCGCACAAGAAAAGCTCCAAACCAGTAGTTTCTGATGTAGATGTTTTGCAGTTTTAGTGCAAGTGTTTGTTTCCTATCAAAATTATAGATTATGGTTTTCCTATATACTTTGTGGTTCTATTCATGTTTGGTGCTGTGTTGATATATGGTCATCAGCTGAAGTTCAAATGTTGTTGCCATTTCAAGTATAATCGCAATTTGAGTGTCAAAAGAGCCTTTTTTATTGTATAATATCCCATTGCACAGATAGTAAATGAATGTATACTATGAATAACATAACTTATAATCAGAATAACTTATGATGTACAGGCTCTGCTGTTTTACTGCAAGTGATTGTAACTTTTAATCAAAATTAGGTTCTTCAGTTTATTGGGTATATTAGAGATTGTTTCTATTGCAGAATATGCCATCACACATATAGTAAATGAATGTATACCATAAATAGCTTAGGATATGCATGGACGCAGTTTCTAATATACAACCTCTGTTGAAAAACTGCTAGTAATAATATTAACTTCACAATAGAACTAATAACTTCAGAATGTAAATGTGTTTATTTTTGAGATATTTTATTTGATCGATCATATGTAAGCAAATAATATTACAATATGATTCGAAATTATTAGCTTAGGATAAAAAATTGTTAAATTATAACTAGCTGTCAAATTGGTGATCATACGTGGCAAGGAATTGGCTCCATGGACATGTGATCTTAGGGTGTTTGCATATTGGCCCTTCTCCCCTAGAAACATTGCAAATTATAGACAAACAAGTGGCAAATTGTCCATTACAGAATGGAAAGTGAGTATATACGGTTAGAGGACATACCCCAATATAGAGGAAACGTCCCCTTCCATGTTAGATAATTGTTCTATTCGTGTACATCCCAACGACTATTAGTTTGGTGGTTCTCGTATGGTAAATCTTAATAACTATATATAACAACACGAAACAATCCTAAAAATTTCTAAATGCTTAACCATGAAACAATCCTACAGCCTCGAGCAACCAATATACTCAACATTATTCTATTAAAAGCAGGTCCAGAAAATCCATCTACCAGATAAAAAACGAAAAACTAGTCTGGAAGAGTGTGATACCATGCAAATCACAAGGCTTCTGAACAGGTGAAATAAATTTGAAAAAATAATCTGAAGTGTAATACTTACGAGCAAGTCTTCTGTCCCCCTGATGCTATGAAGCATGACCTCAAAAATGCTAATGAAAGGAGTCGCTCTGCCCACTCCAACCAGATCGAAAAAATCCAATTTTTTATGTAATCCTGCACAGGAGCCCCGTAAGGCCCGTTAATGAGCTCCGCACAAGGTGGTTGAACATTTATTTGTTCCTTATCTAATATGTGCGTGGTGATGGCGAGAGGACAGGTTGCGTTTCCCTCTTTTATTTCGAATTTAATGCTCAACACTTGTCCTCTTCAGTGGACCACTACAGGTCTCCACCAGGTAAATGTGTTTTTTTTAGAGATATTTTATTTGATCGATCATATGGAAGCAAATCGTTATTAAAATTGGATACGAAATTAAAGGCTTAGGATCAAAAAATGTTTTTTTATAACTAAGCTGTCAAATTGGCACTCCTACGTGGCAAGGAATTGGCTCCATGGACCTGCGAACTGAGGGATAGGCCTTTTCTAAAAATAAGTCATCTACAGATATATCAAGAATGTGCAAGAAATATCAATTTGTTTCGTCCTCAACCCATAGACATCTGTAAAATATAGAGAACTGAATTTTCTCACAAACAACATCCTCTGCATCCTATAAAATTGAAAAACTGAAATTCAAACCATTATCAATATCCACAAAGATTAATGGTAGTGAATATAAATCGTAGTACAGTGCAGGTAAGAGAGAAATCATCTAACATACGTCAGAGTTGTGGCTTCGCCTAAGACGTCATTGGCTTCACCTAAGGATGCAACAGCTAGCAAACAAATCAAAATTGAATCTTTCATTACAATGAACACCGTTGAATTTTTAACAGAAATCCTTCTCAATTGTACAGTTTGAATCAGTAGAACAGGTCAGAATGGCCTATAAACATTATTATAAATGAGATGTCACAGTCCTAACCGTGATTGCTACCTATCTTACTCAGCACATATTGATACAAAACAGAAATCTGTAACTCTACATGAACACTGCCCAATACTAAAGAGATAAGATATTGAGTTTCCAAACTAAAGAGATAAGATAAAGAAATGTTTATTTATAGCCAGCTGTAAAATTGGTAAACCTACATGGCAAGGAATTGGCCCGATGGACCCATGAACTTAGGGTGTTCACATAATTGCACTACTCCCAGAAATTAAAGATATAAGAAAGAAAAATGTTTATTCATACCTTTCAACTTAACTATTTATTCTTAACTAATTATAGGAGTGACAGTATGCCAGCTAGGTATAAATAAACATTTTTTAATCCTATATCTTTAATTATTTATCATATCTTAATGTTATTTGCTTCCATATGATCGATCAAGTAAAATATCTCAAAAAAAAAACACATTTACTGGTGGAGATCCCAAGAGGTCCATACCAAGACATTCAGAAGTACAACAGATTTGCTGCCACTATAACAACATATGTAGTCAAGCTATTACAATTACGATTCTTACATGCATTCACTTCTGAAGATGATTTGATGTCACAAAACATTACATTAACAAGACCTGCATCAATTGATCAATATGAATTACAATGTCGAAAGGGGTGACTGCATGTTCCAGTGAAACATTCTAATTGATATAGATCAATTACAAACAAGCCGACGAATGTAGTGTTATTTGATAAGACCTCATCTTTATAAGAGTTTAGGGGAGAAGGGCCAGTATGCGAACACCCTAACTTCACAGGTTAAGTGAACCAAATCCTTGCCACGTAGGAGTGACAGTATGCCAGCTAGGTATAAATAAACACTTTTTAATCCTATATCTTTAATTATTTATCATATCTTAATATTATTTGCTTCCATATGATCGATCAAGTAAAATATCTCAAAAAAAAACACATTTACTGGTGGAGATCCAAAGAGGTCCATACCAAGACATTCAAAAGAGGGCCATCCGCTTTCAGTAACAACAATGGGTATGTTATTGAATCCCAGAGATTCCATTGCAGAATAAATAGTGTCAACTATGGACTCAAACAAGTTGGTGTAAATACTATCTCCATCAATTACAGTCGGAGCAGTGGACTTGAACAACGCATAATCTATACTAATATTGGGATTTTCAAGGTAAGCAAAATAGGGATAGATATTGGCCATGTAAGGAGAGCCATGATCATCAAGGAATTGTAGAACAGACCTCATTTTGTTCTTAACTCTATTGTTGAAAGTCCCCTTTGATGGAAGAAGGGACATGGGTATAACTGCCCTGCCATGAGTAGTGGAGATCTTGATTCTATGCTGCAGATTGGCCTTCTCCAGAGCAATTTGTATGTTGTTCATGGCACTAAGAACATACAGCCCGTACTTAGTCTTTTTGAAGGCCTGGTTTCCCACAGTAATGTATTTGATGTTGGTGGCAGGATAGTAGGGAATAATGTTTTCATCCACCCACATGTTTGCTACTTCCTGGTTGGAGGAGATGTCTCTCAATTCGAAGTTAGCTACACCAATAATTATTTCGATCCCAGAATTTGCAACGGCCTCCAGTACATGAGGCTCTGCTTTGTAAATCCTCAATTTCCCAATATTGTTGTTTTGCATTAAAGTTACAACTTCATCTTGGGGCGGGCAAATTATCTCCCATCAGGCCATTGTTCACTCCTATTTTCTCAGCACCTGCACTGTAAGGCAACAAAGTCCCCCAGCAAGAGGGAAACTCGACAATCTCACGCAGTGATCCAGCCGTTGTGGGCTTTATTTCCCCAATGGAAGTATTTTTCTGAGCAGGAAAACACAAAAAAAAAAATTAAACAATCAGAAAGTTGTGAAGAAAACTTGAACTGTCCAGAAGCAAGGAGACAGACAAAGCAGATTATTTGTGAGAGAATATTAAAGGAAGGAATTAACCTACGATCACCTCTTCTTGTTCATGAACATCAATGATCTTCCTGGGAAATAGTTGATTTAGATATTCTCTTCCCAAGTTCCTAAAATGATCATGGATTCTTATGCAATTGTCGTCATCTACATTAACAAGGCACTTATCCAAAATCGTTTGCCAACTATGCAGACTACTCCAACCTAATGTGTTCCATTTTTCAATGACTAAATCCTTCTCTTTTCCTATATGAAAACACACTGTATGGAGGAATATGTTTTTCTCTTGCTCATCTAAAGTATCGTAACTTTGTTTTAGCCTCTCCTTGATGCGGTTTGGGCAATAATCCAGAATCCAGCTTATGCAATTGAGACTCCCAATAATCTTTGCTAGAGTTGCCGTAAAGCTGTTCTCCAAATATTTTGATAGACAAGGGTAGTCCATTACAAATATTCAACATCTTTTGAACGAAATCCTCAAATCCTTCAGGGGGAGAGGGTTTTGAGAATGCATGCAAACAAAATCGCTGCTTGGCATGTAAGGGATCCAGCTTTTTCATCTCATAAATGGAGGAGATGTCCCGAGATTGGAGGACTTTCTTGTCTGTTGTCGTAACAATGACCAAGCTACCCCTGCCGAGGATATCCTTTGCAGGCAATAGAGCATCCATTTGATCAGTATGATCCACATCATCCAAAACAATTAGCACAGAAACAGATATCAGACGGCTTGCAAGAATAGCTTTCCCTTGTTCTGTGTCGTCGAATGATACACCTTTGACACCAGGGTCTTCCAAAAGTCTTCTTTGCTTCTTATGCAACACACATTTGGCTTCAGCATCTCGAACATTGAAACAAAACTAGACCTATCCATGGATAAGAATTTCCTGTTATATATTTCTTTTGCAAGCGTGGTTTTTCCCGAGCCACCCATTGTTGTTTCTGATATTGATCAATTACAAACAAGCCAACGAATGTAGTGTTATTTGATAAGACCTCATCTTTATAAGAGTTTAGGGGAGAAGGGCCAGTATGCAAACACCCTAACTTCACAGGTTAAGTGAACCAAATCCTTGCCACGTAGGAGTGACAGTATGCCAGCTAGGTATAAATAAATATCTTTAATTATTTATCATATCTTAATATTATTTGCTTCCATATGATCGATCAAGTAAAATATCTCAAAAAAAAACACATTTACTGGTGGAGATCCGAAGAGTTCCATACCAAGACATTCAAAAGTACAATAGATTTGCTGCCACCATAACAGCATATGTAGTCAAGCTATTGCAATTACGATTCTTACATGCATTCACTTCTGAAGATGATTTGATGTCACAAAACATTACATTAACAAGACCTGCATCAATTGATCGATATGAATTACAATGTGGAAAGGGGCGAATGCATGTTCCAGTGAAACATTCTAATTGATATTGATCAATTACAAACAAGCTTATGAATGTAGTGTTATTTGATAACACCTCATCTTTAGAAGTGTTTATAGATGATCTTATTGATATATTATATCATATTTTATTAATTTTATATTGTTTCATACTGCAGCGTTTAGAGAAGATGAAGAGAAAGAGTTCACATCGAGCACAACGTATGCCCAAAAAATGAGGTGTACAATTTGAAATTGAAACATCTAACCATGGAACAGATGAACAGGATGCTACAATAATAAGCGAAGAGGATGGTGCAATAACAAATCAAGGAGATACAAACACAACTGATGATCATCGGCCAGAAACCTGCTGGATGTGAACTAAATAGGCATGAACTACAGGAGACTGTGGTTGTTAGAGGGTAACACTTTGACCAAGAAGGTTAGAATTTTGTCTAGTTGGTTAAAAGAAGATATCTTAAAGGCCATAGATGATATTGAGTTTCTCGCATTATTCAATTAGAGCTGCTACAACTGAAATATCATGTCATCTGTGACATGATATTTCACTTTAACACTATTCTGCATTTAAAATATCCAATACTTGATGGAATAAGAACCAAAATTTTGATTATTGAAAGACAACAGGGGAGAAGACCCAGTATGTGAACACGTCCCAATACTTGAACAGTATTTTGCATATAAAATATCCAATACTTGATGGAAAAAAACCAAAATTTTGATTATTTAAGTTCAAAAATTTGTTTTTTTATAAACCATATGTGCATAGGGTCAACATCTCAGTATTACTCAGTACACAATAAATACTTATTGGTACTTTCATTTTCTACGATAAAAGACTCATTTGTTCAAAATATAAAAACGACATATCAGTTGACAAACCCATCATATCTATTTAACGGGTTGAATATTTGTCTTCTCAATTCATCTCTTTCCATATTCCAAGTTGGGCTGTTCAATCACCAGATCTTAGGGTGTTCGCATACTGGCCCTTCTCCCCTATAGGGCCAGTATGTGAACACCCTCAGTTCGCAGGTCCATGGAGCCAATTCCTTGCCACGTAAGAGCGCCAATTTGACAGCTAGTTATAAAAAAACATTTTTTGATCCTAAGCCTTTAATTTCGTATCCAATTTTAATATGAACAGGTCAGGTGTTGAGCATTAAATTCGAAATAAAAGAGGGATATGCAATCTGTCCTCATGGTTTTTATTCCATCAGGTATTTGGATATTTTAAATGAAAAATAGTGTTCAAGTATTGGGACGTGTTCACATACTGGCCCTTCTCCCCTATGTAATCAACAACCCAGCTTATAAATTTTGTCTTTATCAATTAATATGAAATTAATAAAACATGTATTCGATCATCGTTAATGGCGCCCAACGGGGTAATCACAAGTTCACCTACAAGTTCATAATTCATACTGCCATGTATCATAAGCTAGCTAAAATTTTCCCATTGTAGATGATCTTATTGATATATTAATACATATTTTACTAATTTTATATTGTTTCATACTGCAGCGTTTAGAGAAGATGAAGAGAAAGAGGAGTTTACATCGAGCACAACGTATGCCCAAAAGACAAGGTGTACAATTTGAAATTGAAACTTCTAACCATGGAACAAATGAACAGGATGCTACAATAAGAAGCGAAGAGGATGGTGCAATAACAAATCAAGGAGATACAAACACAACTGATGATCATCAGCCAGAACTTGCTGGATGTGAACTACATAGGCATGAACTACAGGAGACTGTGGTTGTCAGAGGCAACTCTTCAACTAAGAAGGTTAGAATTTGTCTAGTTGGTCAAAAGAAGATATGTTAAAGGCCATAGATGATATTGAATTCAACAATTATTCTATTAGAGCTGTTGCACTGAAATATAATTTACCTCCTACATCTGTTCATTATTGGCTGAATGGTCTAACCCATACAAAAGGAAGGGCCCTGACACCTGTTTTGAGTGAAGGAGAGGAGAAAGAGATAGTTGAATGGTGCAAGCAAATGGCAAGATTTAGGGCATGGAGTGGGATTTATGCAATGAGGGCCTGTGTTGCACAAATTTGTGAAACTAGAGAGACTCCCATTCGAGAAGGATTACCTGGAAGCTCCTAGTGTGAAGGATTTAGAAAAAGACACCCAGAAATAGTCCTTCGGACTGCTGAAGGTCTAGAAAGAGATCGTTGCAATAGGTTTACGTCCAAGGGTGTTAGCAAGTTTTATGAAAAACTAGCTAACATTCATATCAATTCCTATGGTGTAGGAAAAATATGGAATTGTGATGAGACAGGAATCCAAGCAGGGCGAAATTGTGGCATGAGGGTGCTTGCCACCAAGGGTTGCCGGAATGTTCCCAAAATCATTCCTCGTAGCAGAGAATGGATGACAATTCTATGTTGTGTAATGCTCTGCAGGGCAATGTATCCCTAACTTTTACTTATTTAAAGGATCAGAAAGTTTCACAAAATTACATCAAGGGATGTGAACCAGGTGCTTGCCATGGCTGCACATCCAAGTGCTTGGATGACTAGAGAGCTCTTTATAAGTTGGTTGTATCATTTCAGTAAGTCTGTACCTGGAGGGGTGTGTGCCCTTGAAACTAGGCATTTACTTATATTTGATGGTCATGGAAGCCATGTGGCATTGTCAACTATAGAAGAGGCCAGGCCGATTGGGATTGATTTATTGACATTGCCAGCACATTACTACACATAGGTTGCAAACCACTGGATGTTAGTGTCTTTGGTCCTTTTAAAGCATATTTCAGATTTTGAGAGGATGCAGTGGATGTGTAATAATAAGTACCAAGAAGTCAAACGTTCAGACTTGGCACGAAATAGGTAGTAGAGCTCTCGCAAAGGCCTTGAACACTGCAAATATTAGTGCTGGTTTTAGACGCACGGGTTATATGGCCACTTGATCCAAAGCATTACAGAATGACATGGAATGTAGTACACTAATAATCATTGAAGAAGATGCCACCGAAGATGATGCTGTGAAAATGTCACAGATGATGATACTACTGAGAACATTATGAATGTTGATGTACTGAAAAATAAAGATGTGATGCTGCTGAAAACATCCTAAGTTTGTCAAGAGATGTAGCTCCACCAGTGGTGACAAAATTGGAGAAGAAATTACTTAATGGAATCAGTTGAGAATCTGTCAACACACAAGAAGTCATCCAACCATTGAACAACGGTTTGTTGCTACTACCGAGACGGAGGAACCAGGTATACAGGTAAGAAGAAATTCCCAAGTATCATGCAGCTACTAGATTATGAAGTGAACCACATTGTGATATCGTGACCAAGGCACTCCAGCTTGCCAAAATGAGGGCCCCAGGGATTTGAGAGGGATCTTATATGCCAAGTGCACCACGAACAACCTTACATGGGAGAGCCATTGCAGAGTTTGGGACCTGATCAGATTGGAAACCCTGAGGATGAAAGTATATCTTTACCTTCGAGGCCAACCAACAGTGTGCCAGAAGACTTTGAACAGAAACTTACTCTTATATGCTGAGCAGAGCGAAAATTGAGGTCATGATAAAGACAAAAATGAGGAAGAGGACAATGGCAATGATTTGAAAGTGGTATATAAAATGATGGTGTTGCTTGAAAATGAGAAGAAATGGGTAAATTTTAATGTTACGCCACCATTTGTACGGGGATATTCCACGGGGTAAAAGAGTGATGAGCCACTCAGGATAAGTCGTGCATCACAATTGTTAACATCGGAGCTTATGTTCAGATGTTTAAACGATACAAGAACATAAAAAAACAATAACATGTGAAGGGAAGCAGCGTAAAAGGAGGCAAGTGACGGCAAAAAGCAAGAAAGGTTTGGCAGCAAAGGAGCAGGAAGAAAACGGAGCGAGAGTGCAAACGCATTAAAGAGAGGGCAAGAAAAGAAGGGATATACAAAAGGTTGGTGAAAGACAGGAGCGTGAGAAGAAACAACGGGATTGGTAGCTCACAAAAAAGGAATTGGATTACAACAAAACGAAGCCATTGCAATCAAAGGGAGGAAAAGAGAAAAACAAGAAGAGCTAACAAGGTTCAACAATCCGCAGGTGGTGTTTCCCAGATCATACCATGACATACAGAACTCCGTACAAGATATGTTGAAAGTTCCTATCCAGATTATCACCCTACTTCCTTGGCCACCAAACAAGAATGCTAATAAACTTCAAACTCCAACTACCACACCCATTGATCCCACAAACCCCTATTACACC
>JAHRHJ020002505.1:0-11628 GCA_019776745.2 Taxus chinensis | reverse complement strand
TAGGCTGTGCTAGGAATGCATAATACCTTGGGTCCAGCAAGGAGTGGGCACATCATCATTTTCCTGTTCTTGACCATCCTGTAGTACCAAGACAACCTCTTTTCCATTACCTGCTTCAACTTGCTAACTCAAGGCTAGTTGTTCGCATAGTCCCTTCCCACATACTAGTCTGGTGACCTTAATCTCGATGTCATATTCCATGACACGGGTTATCCATCCTGCACGTTTCTCATTCAGATCCTTCTTTAGAAGGAAGTCCTTGACTCCCGCATGAGAGACCAATAATTGGATCTTGTTGTTCGAGACTTGGTGCTTGAATTTCTTTAAACTCTTGATCACTGCAAGTACATGCTTTTCAATGAAAGAGTACCTAGTTTCGTATTCCTCCAAGTCATGACTGAAGAAAGCAACTGGTTGTTCTAATCCTTCTTTGTTTTGTTGTGCCAGGATTGCAGAAATTGTGTCTCTTTTGGGATTCAACGATACCCCAAATATTCTACACCTCTGAGAATACCTGCCTCAGATGAAAGAGGTGATCTACTACATTTTTGGAGAATACAGTGATGTCATCAAGATATATCAGAACTATTTTATTGATCAACCCCTTGAATGCCATATCCATTGCCCTTTGGAAAGTGGCTCCAGCATTTGATAGGCCAAATGGCATCTTCTTGTAGGCATATGTGCCCCATTTGGTTGTGAAGGCTGTCTTGAACTGATCTTCCTCCTTCACCATAATCTGATTGTAGCCTGAATAGCCATCTAGTAATGAGAACCTTTCTGAACCAGCTACAACCTGCAATATTTGCTCCATGGAAGGGAGTGGGTAATGGTCCTTGAGAGAGGCTCTATTCAAGTCTCTGAAGTCAACACACAATCTGATCTCCCCACTCTTCTTTCTGACTGGAACTAAGTTGGCAACCCAACTAGAATGCTTGATTGGGAATATGATTCTTGACTCAATCAGCTTGTCCAATTATTTTCTCATGAGAGGCTCCATGTGTGGATTGACTGGTCTTTGTTTTTGCCTGACAGGCTTAGTATTTGGATCCAATTCAATGGTATGTTGAGCTAAGTTGGGATTGAAACCTTTCAAGTCTTCATAGCTCCAAGAAAACACGTCAGGGAACTCTTGACACAGATGTATGAACTCATACCTTTCTTGTTCAGTTGTCATCCTTCCAATTTGCAATGGTTTGTTCTCTTCTACCAAGATGGATACTGAATCCTCTCTCTTGACCTGAATGTTTGCTTTCTCCTTTCTAAACTGATCATTGGGATTAAAAATGGACTCCAAAGTGATAAGTCCCTTGGGTAGCTTGTTAGTTCTCAGCTGTACCACTTGGTCACCATACTGCTGTTCCAATTTTTCTTGATTCTTAGCTGAGAACTCAGCTTCTTCTTGCAAGAAATGGATGATTTGCTGGTCATTTTCAAACACTTGCCAACTGACATTGTTATCTGGCACTGAAGGCCTCACAATCACATGGATGTTTGGTTGTACCTTGTCTTGTTGAATACTTTCCACAATGTCAAAGGCTGCCCCTACTGCTGCAAGCCTGTCAGCAGCTTGATTCTCTTTCCTAGGAATGGATTTGATGCCAAAACCCTCAAAATCTTCCATGAGGTCCCACACCCTGTTCTTGTAGCATTTGAGTAGATCATTCTTGGCAGCATGTTGTCCCTTGACCTGATTTACAATCAATTCACTGTCCCCAAAGACTTGCAAGTTCTTTATTTTCTTCTTGATTGCCCAATGCATCCCTTGCACCAAGGCTTCATATTCAGCAGTGTTATTGGAGCATGCAAACTGAAATCTAAAAGCTGAATAGTACTTTAACTCCTTGAGGTGAAACAAGTATAGCTCCACCTCCTGCACCTTGTCTACTCCTTGATCCATCAAAAAACAACTGCCATACCTCATTGTCATCCTTGTGGTTTGGCTTGGTGATGCTAGGAATAGGCTGATTTTCTTCATGTATGCAATAGACCCCTAGCTCAGATTCTTCCACTTCTTGATAAGGATCAAAAGCATGTATCTTGTTTTCCCATTCATCAAGAGTTAGATCCGGGATGCTTCCAACCTTAGTGTCAGCTTCATCAGTGCTTGGGTGATCTTCTTGATCAAATGCTGAACAATTGGCATTGATCTGGCTTGGAGTGTAAGGCTCAATGTGAAAGTTTGCAATAGTTTCAGACCTGATTGTGGCTTTGGTTCCATACCTCGTTCTGAACAGCATGTGTGACCAATCAGCAGACAAATATCCTCCAATCTTGGCTGTGAAGTCCCTTGACAAGCATAGGGCAAAGAGTGGTGGAAGGTCTATGACTGATACATCTTGTAAAACAACAACATTTGGACATGCATGCAAGGTAAGACTCAAGTTTTTAATCACTCCAACTATTGCTATTGCTGTCCCATCTAGCTGCACTACCCCTTTGGATATTGTTTCATACTGGAGCCCTAGCTGATCAGCTATTTGTTTAGGCATTACTGAGCTACTTGCCCCGGAGTCTATCATGCAATTGTGTACTAGCTGATTTCCAATGATCAATGAAACATAGAAAGGAGGGGGCTTCAACATTTTACCTTGCTGTCCTCCATGATTTCCCTCAGGCTGGGCAACAGTTGTAAGTACCTTCTCTTGCCTTTGGACCTATTGATTTGAAGTTGACCAGTCCTTCATGGCAGCTTGTAGCAGATCTCTTTGGCCTGGGATAGATAGGGATTCCCACATTGATATATTAACATTTGTCTTCTTCATCTGATCAATGATGTTGAATGGGGATGAAGTATCTCTTTGCTGTCCCTTTGCTTGTACATTCACTCCTTGCACGTGGGCAGCAATAACTGGTATTTGAGTTGGCCTAGGGGTTGTTCTTGGCTGCCCCTGTGCATTTGAAATTGGATTTTGCTTGCCAATCATTTGTGGAGCCATGGAAGGTTGTGGATTGGTTGGGGCTAATGGCTGTTCTTCACCCAAATTCCTCCTTTTTGACCTTGTGTTGGCTGCAACACCTTGAGAAACTACCTGGTTCATGCCACAAAAATCTTCTGCTTGCCAATTTACCAATGTGGTGTCATTTGGGGCTGATTGCTGTTGGAATGTTTCTTGTTGTTGGCTGCTTTCTTGACTGCTCTCACTCTCCACACCAGTAGTTGTCACCATTAATGCTTGAGTCAAAGCACCATTGAAGCACATGGATTGATTATGAGGCTCATTGCATGGAAAACACCAATCATACTCCTGGGCAATGTTGTTTTGTGTTGGCACCAGTGCCTTAGAGGTAGATATGACATTTGGATTATAGGGCTGAAATGGTCTATTGGCAGGAGGCCTTGTTTGATTTATATTTGCAGCTGGATTAGGTGGCCTTTGTAGTTTGTATGGCTACCTTTTAGGCTGAGCTTGGGGCTGATAAGAAGGTCTAAAACCTTGGGCTTGCTGCCTTTTGAGAGTAACCAGCTCATTGCCTAGGTTTTGTAATTGCTTCATGACTTCTTGAAGCTCATTTGGGGCACTTGGAGATGAAGTGGAAGCTTCATTTGAACTCTGATTTCTAGGAGTGGGAGAAGGAGCCAAATTAGGTGCTTGATTGGTGTTTGGACTCTCTAAACTTGGAAAAAGTGGCATGGGAGGTCTAGGGGCAAGTTTGCCAGCTTGGATCAAACAATTTTCAGCCCTAATGGCAATGCTATAAGCCATAGGGATAGTTATGCCTCCCATGGACTGAATCAACATAGAAATATCAGAATTTAGAGCTTTGAGATAGTAGAGAAAAGCACCTTCTGCTGTTGGCCTGACTGCCACTGGAATTCTCTCCCAAGTCTTTTGAAATCTAAAGTTGAAATCGGTCAACTGCTCATTGGGAGCTCTCTTGATGGTTGTCAGCTGCTCCAAAAGAGACAAGTTGTCTCCCTTTTCTCCAAATTGCTCATGAAGTGCTATACATAGCTGATTCCAATTTGTGATAGAACCAAGCTCCAAGGCTCCTAAACCATTGTAATGCTTTACCCTTGAATGAAGATGCCAGCAACTTGACAGCCACTTGCATCTCATTGATTTCATGGATTGCACAAAGGTTAGCAATATCTTTAACATGATCACCTGGAGTAGTCTGATTTTCTCCAGTGAAGTACGGAATGTTCTTCAAGGCTGCAATAGGAATTGGATGTTGTGCATTGAGGGTAAGTGGGCTGCTGCCTGTGAAGTTGACATAGGGGTTGTTTTGTGCCATTCTAATTGGTCTTAAAACCCTTGTTGACTGAATGAAAGGCCTATCAGGTGGAGGAGTTGAGAGAGTTCTGTTTGGTGGAGATGGAGACCTTTGAATCCTTCTTCCTCTTTGCCTTCTTCTTGGAGATAATTGCAGGTATTCAAACAACACCTCTTCTTCTCCAACTCTTGACCTTGTGGTGACTCTTCTCATGAGTTTTCAGGCCTGCACTGCTGAAACCAGTTGATTCTTCCCCTTGGAGTCACCAGATGTGCAAATAATAGCTCTTTTTCAAGCAAGAAAATTGCAGCAGATGCACATCAACTTTGCTGCAATAAAGATGTGACCTCTAGTGTCCCACCGGGCGTGCCAAAACTGTTAGTGGCAAAATCACAGCACCCCTGGATGTTGATCAGATTTCTAGGTTGATCACTCTAGCATCCAGTGTGATTGCACAACATTGAATCCTTTCTCCAAGTGTGGGACTTGCAAAAATGAGAAAGGAATCTCTAGAGAAGGCTGGTTCCTATTCCTTTGTTCAGATGCACACAAAAATGCAGAGGGTTTACTCAAAGCTCTAATCTAATCTTGCCAAGGAGACAGGGTAAGAAGATGCATAAAAATAAACCTAAGCTAACAGAGGTGATGCACCGAGGAATGAAGAACACCTATCTTGCCAATAAACACAGACCATTCAAATGTGATGCAAGATCATGCACAGATAACAAAATTTGCAGTGAAAGACCAGGAGGATGCAAATGAACATAGAGAGGGTTGAGAATCATCCACAGACATGCATTACTTGCTCCAAGGATTGATACAATACACTACAAAATGCCAAGAGGTAGAGTCACATTACAGTTTAAAATGGGAAGTTCGAACTCCACAAATTCACCTGATAAAGAGAAGAAGGGAGGAGAAAAACAGGAATGTTCGACCTTTTTAAAGAAGCCCCTCTTTACAATATATAGGAAGAATGAGAGAGGGAAGAGAGAGGAAATCCAGATCTACCCCAACCACTTCTAGGTTGCATTTAACTCATCTCATTATGGCAGAAGTGGTGAATCCTAGCAAAACGGTGGACTGTCTAGCAGAAACGGCGAACTGTCTGTTGCATTAAAGCTGGTTGTTGAAACGTTACTTCTGTCTATTATTACGTGCCAGAGGTGTTTTCTCAATTTTCTCACTCCAAACTGAACCAAAATACAATATTGACCCTAGAATCATGTAGAGAATTTCACCAGCTTTCCATTGATATAAAGAACGTGAAAATCCGAGCTCTGGATCGAAAGATATGGCGTCTGAAGATTTAGGGCAAAAAACAAGGCCCAAAAAGATGATCGGGCAAAATACTTGAATTTTTCATTGGATGGTGGCAAAATTTTCCACGCTCTGCCACCTTGGATGACATGTGTCATTTTGACTCTGATTCATCCAATGGATTTTCCAAAATTCTCAGGGTTCATTCCTCTGAAAATTTGCATTTTGGGCCCTTAAAGGTGGACACGTGGCACCTTTTATTGGTTTGGGCCTGAGGGGCGCACTTAGGCAACTTTTCAACCTTCCTGGACACGTGGCACATTGAGTGATTCATTGGCAGGCTCCTTCTGGCTTTTCGCGTCCTATCCACGTACTATTTGGCCCGGATGTCCCAAACTACCTGGGATAAATTTCTCTCCGATCCACCCGATTTGGGCTTCCTTGTCCCTCTTTGCGGTGAAGACACGTGGCAAGATTTGATTGGCTCTCGGCTCCTTCGGCTTTTCACAATTTCTCCCAAATGTCTGAAAGTTTCTTGTTTCAGCCGAAACCGGCCGGTCCCCGTGTACTTTTGTCCCAACTGTCCCGGACTTTTGGGACAAATACTTCCAAATGGACTGACCACCAACACTTCCGTGTTCGAAGTCCCAAGATGTCCCCCGCTAGGCCAATTAGGCTTCATTTTTCCCCGGGCCTTCACGTCCCTGCGCTTTGGTCCCATCCAACTGCTGCACTGGATATTCCCTGGAGGCTTTTCGGCCGGTTTGCGCCCCGACGTCCCAACTTCCCAGAGACCACCTGGACTAGGACTTAGCCAAAATTTGCAATTTCTTCGGCCCCAAGCTTTCACTTGCATGATTGTCAAATTTACCCTGGGGGGTGAATTTTGGATAAACACTTAGACTTTTCGGCTCAACTACCCCTACACTATCATGTTTGATTTTTGGATAGTGACAGTCCTTTGCAAAAAATCCATGTTGATTACTTAGCCATTTATATTGTCCCCGAATAGTACTTTTTGGATATAAAAGACGTATGGCATGCATGTTTGGTCTTTACACATTGGAATTCCAAACAATGCCAACATAAAGATCATATCATTTCTTCATTCCTTTCCAAAAATATGATTTTTCTCTTTTATATCAACCAACAACTTTATTACTCTTGCCATTATTGTAGAATATGGTGATCATGAAATTCTTACAAAAATTTCACTCTAAGATCACTACATAAGGGCACATATACTCTGTTGTTAAATCGTAAAATTCCTTCATTTTGGCCTCTAAAACCCTTGTACCTTCTATCATTTAGATTTTTTCTAACACAATTTTCACTTGTTGATAGTAAGAATCATCTTAAGTTTTTTCTTAACTTCTTCCTTAAACTAAAATCTGAGGGTCATTTATGGAAATATGCTTCTTGCCATACTCAGTGCATCAGCCACTGTGTATTTTATTTTCACTTTGATGTAACTAATATCAAATTCATATTTGGATATAAATTCCATCCACCTATGTTATCTTGCATTTAAATCACCCATTTTAGTAAAAATGTATTTCAGCCCCAATGATCTAAATTTTAGTTGGAAATGGATTTCCTAACAAATAATGCCTCTATATTTGTAAGGCATGGACTATGGCAACAAGCTCTAAGTTATGGGGAAACTATAATTTTGCTCATGCACCTTTAGTTTTCTACTTTTATATGTAATTACGTGGTCATTTTGAATAATTATTGCACCCAATCCTTCACCTGAGGCATCAATAACCATGGTAAAGTTTCCATTGGGATCTGAACCTTTAATATAGGTGTAGATGTAAGTTTTTATTTGAGAAAGTTAAATTCACTCTCACATTTTTCAGTCCATATAAAATTTTTATCTGTTTTCTTCAATGAAGTAATTGGACTAGCCACTCTTAAACAATATTTAATAAATTTTTGTAGTATCTAGTCAGTTCCATAAAAATTCTTACCTCATGCACATGTTTTTAGGTGTTTTGTCACTCAGTAATAGCTTTATTTTTGATGGGTCAATAAAAATCCCATCCCTATTTATGATATGACCAAAATATGTTACTTCATTTAAATACAAGGAACATTTTGAAATATTACTATAAAGTTTCCTTTTTCCCAATACTTCTAACACTATTCTTAAGTGTTCATTGTGTTCATCAATGTTCTTTTTAGTAAATCAAAATATCATCAAGAAAGACTAGAAAAAAATTATCTAAGTATTCTTGAAAAATATTATTCATAAGGTTCATAAATGTTGTTGGTGCATTAGTGAGTCCAAATGGAAAAATAGTGAACTCATAATTCCCATAACATGTCTTGAATGTTGTTTTGTGAATATCCTCATCTTTTATTCTTAACTGATGATAACTAGATCATAAATCAATATTAGAGTAAAAAAATGCATCTCTCATGTGATTGAAGAGATCATCAATTCTTAAGAAAAAATATCTATTCTTTATCATTGTTTTGTTAAGCATGTGATAGTCAATGCATAACCTTAACATGTTCCATCCTTATTTTTAACAAAAATGACTGAGTGCTCCCCAAGGAGACACACTAGGTCAAATTAATCCTTTTGACAAGAGTTCATGTAGTTGATGATTTTAGTTCAACTAATCTGTTGTTGTCATTCTATAAGGTGCTTTTGATATTGGTTATGTTCCTAGTTTAATGTCAATTGTGAAGTCAAAACTCTCTTTTAGGAGGAAGTCCAAGGAAATTATTCCAGAAAGACATCCATTAAACTCATGTAAAAGTGTCAAAATATTCCAAAGAAGTCTTACCTTCCTCACTAAAATATGAGATCTTAATAGCATACAACATGTCAACTTTATTTTTGGCCTTCTTTAGTTGCATTATAGATATTTTTCTAGCTTCAAAATCTCTCTTAGTGCCTTAAATGATGGCTGTTTTCTACATTTCATTAAGACATTCTGTACGCTTCTCAAAGCAATCCACTTTTCCTTGTGTTTGTACATCTAGTTTATTCCTATTATGATTTCATAAGACCCTAAAAGAGTCACATAAAGGTTAAGTTCAGTGGTAAAACTGGGTAATTCCTGTGCTACATCAAATAAACATTGGTCTACCATATGAATAACATCATTCATGTATTGGATAGTCCAAGTGTTTTCCATAAATCCAACTTTCTTAGACAATTTTCCATCTAACTTACTAGAAATAAAACACTTGGTAGCACTGGTGTCAAACAAAATAGTAACTGGAAAACCATAAAGCTTACCTAGCACTTCTATTGGGGTAGCCTATTTTTCTACTTGGTGATTACCCACTACAGCATGAATTATTTTTTGTTGGTTATTCCCCTAATTATTTTGGGGATATTTGTTTTCATAGTGATCACCATAATATTTGAAACATCCCCCAACAAGCCCTTTTCTTTCAAATTTATTTTCTCCAAAAGAAACATATGTTCTTCTCATTCTTTCTTATGTTTACAACAGGTTTAGTTGTATTTTTCCTGACAATCTTCATTTTTCTACCCTCTTTCTTCCACCAAGTTTTCCTAGGAGAAAGTGGTGCAGGTGAGCTAACACTCTTCTTATGTTTCTCTTCCCTGAAGGCTGAAATGGCTTACAATTTTTGTTCTTACCTTATAGCCTTTTCAAACACTGCTTCCATTGTAGATGGTCCATGAACATCCACCTCACCTCCTATGTTTGGGTTTAATCCCATGATGAACTTATGAATCCTAAAATTTTCATTTTTTTGGTGTTCGGGCATGTATTTTAACATCTTTGTAAAACGAGTTCCCAATACTCCACAACACTCAATTATCCTTGAGTTAAGTTATGAAATTATGACATTTTTTTATCAAAATAAAGTTGAGGCAACCAACATTGATAAAAATATACTTTGAACTGCTCCCAAGTGATGGAGGTAGTATCTACTCCCAATTCCATCTTACGGTTATCCCACCATGAAGATGCTTTGTTAGAGAGTTGGAAAGCACCCCATACTGCTTTAGTTTCCTCAGAAAAATACCTTATTTCAAAGTACTTCTCCATCTCACTTAACCAATTTTCAGCACCATCCCCTAAGGTAGTTCCATCAAATTTGGGTGGGTTGATCCTTTTTATGTCTCTAGATAGTTCAACATCCAAGCGAGATCTTTTATCCCCTCACTCATTATCATCATGTTATTTTAGGTTGTTCTTCCTCATGTTGTTCAAGTTGTTCTTCCTCATGCTCTTCATTTTCACCCTCTACTTTCTTCTCTAAGGCAACTATCTGGTTATGGGTGTCCTTAAGGATTGTGATAATTTCATCTAACTTATCAGTCATCAAACCTTCATCATTAGCTAAACTAGGTTCCAACTTCATGGTTCACCCTTCTTCTAACCATTGTATCCTATTAATGAAAGGATAATATGTATGTTAGTCATTATGAACCCATTGAGTCCAAGAGTCTGATAAACCTATAACTCTAATACCAAACTGTAACACCCTTTGTTATGATCATCCAAATTAAGGGAATTTTTTTAAAAAATCATACCCTTAATATACAATTAATGCTACCAATGTTTAACATTATTATTTATCTTACTGCTAAATAATCTAGCATTATTAAAATATTCATAATCCATCTGATAACATATAATAACCATGTGCAGCTGTAAGGGTATATCCAGATCTCCATGATCTCCCTTAAGTCACTCTAACCGAGTGTGTATACTTTGTATACTTGGTTAAACCTTTTATAGGTTATGAGAACTATGTGCATCTCCTAAGTGCCTACCTAGAAGAAATTCATGCAACTTCCATCTAGTATCCAACACTATTTATTTAGGGGATTGGTGATCAGACAATGTAGTCAACTAATACATTACTTTGGCCAAAGTTTCAAACATTTCTTTGCAAGTTTAGTTTCAAGACCACACAAAAGCCTATGGAAACTCATCTTCCATCACCACACAACCATCTCAATATAGTTATTTGGATTCCTTATTTTTAAGAAGGTGAATTAGTTAAGAAGAGGGAGAGTCCATTACTGATATCATTTCCCTAATTACTAAATAATCCCATCCATACCATCTTAGGATTCCTATGGGAAACATAGGGACCACAGTAATGATTACCCATCATTACGTCCTCACTACCCTTCCCGTAGCCATCCTCCTCATCTATTATATTTTGTTTATCCATGAGAACCCCCTGAACTTGTGTTTTCCATATACTGCTAAACATATCTGTTGAATCTTGAACTTATAACACTTATATTAATCAACATAATTATTACTAATTTTACTTTATTTTATGGATTATGGATGCATTTATTATTTTGAGCACAATGTGATGATTAAATAGTGCTTTGAATAAATTTTAGCCTTGATTGCCAAATAGTTGTTATATTTATCCACCAACATGCAACCAAAGAAACTGATTCAAAAATGTAAAGGGACTCATCCGTAGCAACTGACATACAACAACTGGGACCCGTCCTCATAAAAGCACCTACAACCAAGGGAGGTCATATGCATATACAAGACTGTAATTCTAGAAGCTTGAGAAACATGGACACTTCACCTGAGTTAGCATGTGTTGCTAAAGGAGTAGTTATGAGAACACAAAGAAGATTCAAGTCCATCATCTGAATATGCTCTACAACTCTAACAGGTAACTAGTTGATTTAATTTGATAACTGGTTGTTTGAATTGATCGGTTTGTTGAGTTATGTCATTGTATGAGGACACCTTTTAATAGTTATGTTGCATGTATGAGAATCTCTGGATTTCTCGGTCATGATCTTGTACTTAATCATATTGTAACTGTTAGTAATGAGGCAGTCTCTTCACGTCTCTTCTAAAGGGGAATAATATAGAAAGAATGCTAAGGCCGTAGAAATGGAATTGATCCATAGGTAGATATTTTGTTGTATGTCCCATTTTTAATATTCATGTTATTGAATAAAATCTAAGTTCTACTAATTTTTTGTAGACACGGGCCTTAGGAGGGATTAGCACCCAAGGTAGGACCCACTTGTGGTCTACTAACCCTCTCCCCTTTGTGTTGTTTTATATGTCTTGCCATGATAGATTACTTGCAGCAATGATCCGTTATTCTGATATTGGCTTGTACCTGCTTTAATGATGCCAAGTATTTCATTTCCAGCTTATA
>JAHRHJ020002504.1:0-11632 GCA_019776745.2 Taxus chinensis | reverse complement strand
CAAGCACAATGCCCTGTTGTTGTGTGGTGAAGAACCAGAAGAACAAAGCTTGTTGATAATTATGAAATTGGAGTTTACCACTTCATTGGTAGTTCCACACGTGGTTATGTCTGTTCCTGCATTTGTGGCATAAGACTTTCCTAACCCACATTATATACCCATCATCGAATGCATTGTTTAATTCATAATAACCAGGGACTTGATTTTAAATATTTAATCTCTTTTTTGAACCATATTATACCAATACTTAGCTGAGATCTTCTATTTGGTTTTGCAGTATATATCCATTTCATGCACAGTTGATTTCATGTATTTGATTGTTGAGATGTATGAACAACAAACATTGTGTAATATTTTAAATAATTATTTTCAGATACTTTTATCCACATATAGGTATTAAGTACATGCTATTGATTTTTTGAAACCAACAACAATTTTAGAATAAAAAATTTGAATGTGTAGACTAGGCGATTTAAATAATTAAGACAAAGTAAGATTACTAGAAATAATATAAAAATTATATGGTTTTGTATGATTTTAATAGTTTTATATTAAAAAAGGTAGGCAATATTTATCAAAGATAAAAAAAGTCATTTAGGTGACTTTATCATAATTTTATTGCAATGAAATTATGATAAAATTTCGGAAGTACATAAAATTTTATTGCATTATTTGTCATGTACGAGACCCTTTTCCATCCCTAAAACTTGTACCATGGAGAGATCATTATTCGATGAAAAAAAACACGATGATTTTTAATTTTTGTTTTTGTTTATTCAAAGTATTAAATTTTTTGTTTTTGTTTATTGAAAGCATAAAATTTAAATAATTACTATTAATTGTCAAATAATTATTAATGTGAATATTTTAAGTATATTTAAATGGTGATAGATATTAATTTAGATGTGTTTATTTTAGATTTGTCAAATAATTTTATCGTTGAAAAAAGGGTTCCTCATTAAATATATTAGGAAATCAACGGAGCAGAGGAGGTTGCATTATTTGTGTTGAAATCCTATGTGTATGTGAGTCGTTGGTATTCATGTTTACCAATATATATATATATATATATATATATATATATATATATATATATATATATATATATATATATATATATCACTATCATAATATAGAAATGATAATGACAGAAAACAACTTGGAACTTACCAATATGTTCGCTTCTTCTACAACATATTTGAAAACCTTCGGTAAACCATATGAAAGTATACTTACTTGCCGTCAAATTATATAGAAGAATATCAATCATGCAGTTTTAAGTTGTGCCTGTGAAATGAGAATGTACTGCTTCGTATGGAGTAAAGTTCAGAATGTTTGAGTTTTGTTTTTTCCATAATGCTTTTGGTGAAAGGTTACCTCGTTATAATGGATTTCTTTATAGGGTTGGTGAGCCCTCACGAGTCACCGATGATGAAATGGTAGAGCCACCATTATATGTATTTTAGATGTCAAATTATTGCCACTTATTTATTTATTTATCAATTTTGGTACTAAATTTTAGATTGCTTAGTTTTTTGTATGATTGAAACATTTGAATGTGTATTATTTAATATTTGTACCAAAGACATATACAGTTAGAATGTATATATGGGTGGAGCCTAGTAAAGACTGGCACATTTTAGGATATCAGTGGTGTAGAGTAGGTTGTAGTGCATGCGTTGAAAACCTACGATGGATACTAGTTTATGCAGAGTCCAAAAATATAAAACATGGTTACGCGAATGTGAATTGGGACAATGCCTTGTCATCTATGTCATCCATGAAGGTTTTGAAGAAATGCGGAGCACCTATAACTAACTAGAGTTGTATAGTCTAGAAAATTATTTTTATAATAAAATTTAATAATCAATTAAGTTTTCACATTATATTATAGAACTTTATTGTAATGAGGGATTTTAGAGTTGAGTCGGGAAGGCCGGCTAAAAAAATATATTCATCCCAACAACCAATGAACCATTATCTTAGTAAGAGGTCCACATCCATTGTGACATCACCAATATAGACATAATCATCGATATATATTACTCTTTATATGTTATTGCAAACCAAACCAACCAACCAATGTTGGATACACTTCATATGTGTGAAAGTCTTCTTTAGATGTTAAAGGAACAAAATTTAATATGCTTCTCAAGTGCATCTTTGAATTGCTTGTACGACTCTAAAATACTCATTCATCTAAATATACAATGTACACAATTACATTTTCAACTCAGTTATCTATGCCCATAACTTATTTTCCATGGACCTTATGATTAGAAAAATCTCAAATGATGAAAGTGAAATATAAATAAATTCAATTTAGTTTTAAACCAGGGTAAGTGCACCAAGTTGGGGGGCCAAAAGGGGGTCTTAAGTGGATGCATTTTTTTGAAAAGAAAAAAACTTCAACTTGTACGAGTTTTTCGAAATAGTTACACTCAAAATTGGAAGATGTTGTAGAAAGATGAATCGTAGCATTTTGAGTCTAGTTTCTAAGCTACTAAATTTTATTGAAAATAGATAAGTTTAAGTGGGTCAAACAACTAAAATATCAACAGATGCTCCTGTTTTTGTTAAAAAACATAATAGAGTGACTTTTGTGCCCCCCACCATTTTTTTCGCACCATTTAGTATTTTTGAAAACCCTTTTGGTAGAAAGATAGCAGGGGAGCATCTAGTTTGGGCTCCATTTTTTAAAGATTTTTTTGTAGAGAATAATTTTTTTATTTATGATTTTACTAATTACAAAAATTTTATTAGATAAAATCCATTTTAAAATTAGAATTGTTTTTTGAATATGATAGAATTATGCTAGTTTGGTCTAGATGATTTTTTTTAAAATTTTTGATCACCAAAAAAAGATTACACCATTGAAAGATAGACATATTTACACTTCAAAAAAAGCCTATAAAAGGGCATTAGTTAGAAAATAAATAATATTCGATTCTTATATTAGTTAAAATTTGAATTATTATTTTCAGAAAGAGAGACTTTTGCTCTACGTTCATGTATAATTTTTTTAAAATGGATCGATTTTTTATTTTGATTTCTCATTTAGAGAAGGGTCCATTTTTTACATTTTCTTGTTAAACTAATTGTTTTGTTGTTTTGTGCAGGTCCATGCCTCAGGCTTGGGGATCCAAACGGACCCTACGCCTTGAGGCATGGCTTGATACAATAAAATAAAATGCGTACCTCGTTATGTAACCGGACACGGTGTGTTTGTTTTATATTTTGGGGCCCCCCAAGTCCTTCATCTCTTTCACGGGGAATTCTGCAAACATTCCTGTTTTTGCCTGTAATATTCGCTACATTCTTGCACGATTTTTTAAATTTTTCATTTTGTCCCCTACCCACGAGTTGATTTTTTCTAATCATGGGAGATAAACATCGAGCTAAGGAACAGGAAAGTCATAAAGACACCGGAGCAATTGGAAGAGGAAATAAGGACGTGAATAGAATGCAAAAACTTCAAGGCATGCAATGTACACCGCTAATCAAATGTAGTAATGTATTGAAAATTTGGGATTGAAGTACAAAATAAAATGTAGACAGAATACTGATATTTTGTACATGAATAGGTTGGTATGGATTAAGAAATTGATATGATCCAATGGTTGAACCCTTACTGAGAATCTAATTTAACCTGAATTTGTATACAACATTGATGAGAGAAACACCTTGTAACACAAATCTTCACCTCTAAGACACCTCCTTCCATTTCGTGAAAAAACAATTCACTTAATTGAAATTGATGACAAACATATAAACCAGTGTCTAAACACAATTTTCCCCTTGGAAAAATAATGCGAAAGAAAAGCTAGTGGAATTTTGGGATATACATTTAAGAATTTAAATACCCCCAAAGATATCATTAAATTTTGTTTCACTGATGAAGAGCAATTCAAGATGAGAACCTATAATGAATACCCGGGGTTAAGAAACTCTAATTTGTGGTGTCAAAATGCATCAATTGGTTGAAAACATACATAAACATCCCATTCCTATAGGTGGTCAAGACGCCCAAAGATTGTAATGTTCCAATACAACACGCCATACCCTCAACTATTGTATAGTAAGGGATAAAATGTTAATAAATGCTTTAATTAGAACAAAAAATTAGTGCTTTGAAGCTTAAATAGAAAACACTAAGGAAAACATATAGAGACGTAACGTCTTGAGTCATCAATACCACTAATCTTGGGCTTCTCTAAGCAGCATTCCATGAAAGAAAGAATAACTCTATATTCTAAAAGAATTAATTGTAAAATTTTGCTGAAGATAACACAAGGTGTCACCGATAGCAGAGATATAGTAAAAAGAAGAATAGGTTCGCTTCATCTGAATCGTGTAAAAATATTTCTTAGTCTGAAACTCAAACAGAAGGTTCTCTAGTTTAAGAATCCACAATTAACATGCCAAAGTATTCTTTGAAATGAACAGAACCCTTTTATGTGAAATCATCACGCATGTACCACTTGTTGTTGCAGGCATCATTTTGAATTTTCAATGCAGTAATATGTTTTTTTTTTTCAAATACATAGTGTTTTTGGCATAGTGATATCTGTTGCGGAGTGTGGGAGTACATGTCCCACAAAATCGTCAAGGAAAATTTAATTCCAAACAATATTTTGTGAAAAATTACAATACATTTTTTATACAAGCTCGTTTGGAAGGAAACGTGGCAATGTAATCGGTGGCTTGCCCAATCAAAGGTTTTATCCACAAGGGAGAGTACAGTCTTCATGATGAAATATAATTGGTTGATTTCAACCAATATAAATCGGTGGCATCTCAATTAAAGAATGAAAAAGAATCTGAGAAGGTGTGAGCTTGTTACAAAAAACAATTACCCTATATCAGAAATATGATCGAATTCATAGTAGAAATTTTTTTTATAAATGCAAGGCACACCTGAGCTCGATGGGGTTGGATGAATATTCAAGTTGGCAAGGACACATTCTCACTTGTAACTATTGTTCAGTATTGACTTCGCAGAGAATTACCACATTGCAAAGCCCCACAAATGGAGGTTCAATCTCAATATTGAACTCAGTGTTTTTATGTTTTCTATATTCGTGCATATACATTCATTCCCTCACCCTGAAGCACTTAGTAAGACCGAAAAAATTGAAGGTATCATTTCTACATTAGGGATGACGTACACCTGTTCGAATCTTACAAGGGGTGTTTTCCATGTGTTTTTATTTAAATGCCAATTATGAAGGAACTTAGTTTTGATCAACATTACATTTGGTCAACAACTGCACATCACAATGCAAGAATGCACAGATGTTTTATGTCTAAACAAGATATGTACAAAGAAACAATATACAGATATCTAGAGTTTTACTGAGGCAAGGCATGGAAAAGAGAGCATGATGGTGCGCTAGCGATGTGTGAAAAGAGCAATTGCAAGAGAATATTCAAGTTCAGGATGGGTGCTAAATTTACATATGTAAACATTATTGTTGATTTGGGGGCAAGAATATGGGCCATGAAGCCGCAAGAGAGGATAACGGGTGTGTAGATATTTGTGGGGTTGAATAACACAACACATCTGGAAAACTTTAAAATGGTCTGCCCGTCTGTAGGATCAAGTGATATGCATCATCCGGGTTCCGATGCAAATGGCTGGAACGATTAAATACTAGGTGCATGACCTATTGTTGTATATCATGCATTGATTTTTCGTGGAATGAAGGTGGGTCACATCATTGGGTGTGATAGTGGACTTATAGACCCTCTATTCCAATTGACACACATCAAGTGACACGAGCATTACAACTTGCCAGGGTCTTCGAGCAAATTACAACATCACCTGACGTTGACCAAGTCTGATTCAGTACAAAACAAGGTCGCATACATATATGTACAATCCATGTTTTAGATTTTAAATGATTAAATGGTCAACTCTTAATGTATTTATAAACTGATTGACCTTTTGACTTCGGATACATAGGTCATTTTGTTTTGCAGTTATTGCTATGGAAATTAACTAAGAGGGAACATGCTACTTCTTATCTCATTGTGTAGAAGGTAAAAAAATTGACTTCCACATCATTGTTTTGAAGACCTTGCGTATCCCAACTGGATCAGTGGTAGTCATGGAACTTGGCTTCGACAATGCTATCAAAAAATCACACATTTTGTTGTTTGAAGACATGAGTACAAATCGGAAGATACTTCACTATTCACATTTGTTCCTTGCAAACAACTCTTAAATTGTATCACATATCGAGGTTGGCCATCAAACAAAAATTTGTGGAGGGTTCGTGATCAGCTCATAAGCAATTCTTTGCTACTTGTCAAACATATAGTTGATCCTTGTATTTCATTGGTGATTTGCAAAGGTAATGCTCTTCAGGAATTTTAATGTGAATTTTAAACTTAAATGATTTTGTTTAAATTTTGATGATTTAAAAATTCTATTTAATGTTTACTACATGTTTATGTAGGTTTAGGTGGTGCCGAAAAATCTTCCCTCTTCTACGTGGTTGCGACTGTTATATAGAAGTAGTATTCTCGGAAGTCCAATTGAAGCTAAAAAAATTAATATTAGGAAATACAACAAGAAAAGTCTCATTTCACCACTATATGTAAAAAATATCCTATTAAATTCTCTTTCTCTTTTCATCACCACCTATATTATATGAACCACTATTTATTCTGCTGATTGGAAATGGATAACCTTACCTGACTCAGTCCTAAATGGAGACAGAGAGAAACCACGGAGGATTTTGTAGCCCTGACGAGTTAGCATAAAGCATGGGGAGCGTAGGGACAAAACATCACCCGATGTGTTGGCGTGTTGGGTTCGGTTCCACGAGCTTCCTTGCAACTACAGCCTCTGGCAGCGCTACCTAACTCAGACTACACTTTTCTCTTCTCACGTTTCAAATAATACGAACTGAGAGAACTAATGGAGAGGAGAAAACCATGAGAGGATCATAGAGAGCCCCGACCGGAAGCCTGATCTAAAGCGCGATGTCCTGTAGGTGCCACGTCGATCAAAGAAATCACATGTCAAAGATATGGCGTGTTTGGCCTACAGGGCTCTTAAACACTATCCTGAACGAGGTAGCCCACGAGCACAACGGGACAAGGATTCATTATGGAACAAAACAAAGCCCACTATCGTTCGCACAGGTCATTTGATGTGGTGGCATATTTGGTTTTGGTCCCACAGCTTCAGTTTGCAACTAAAGAACTACACACAAACCCTCTTTCAACCAGCCCTAACACTAATCAGACTGCAAACTAGACCCTGAGAGCCCAAACACACCATATATTCGACATGTGATTTCCTCAACTCTGACACTAGAGACGTCTTTGTCAAAATGAGAGCTCCATGTCGGGGCCCGTCTACAAGCTTCTCTCGCGGTTTTCTCCCTCTCCATCCGGTTTTCTCTCCCTATCCTTTGTTAGTATACAGATGTAAGAAAATGATACGTTGGTTGAGGGGGTGTATGAGATCAAGAAGCTGGGCGCCATAATCTCAAGAGCGATCAACGGGTTGTAGATATTTTTGGTGTGAGACCGCACAATCCCATCTGTACAAAACTTTGAAAATTGTATGACATTTTAGGATCGAGTGATTATGCACTCATCTCCGTATTTCATATGCAAAGGCTTGGACATTTGTACTAGGTGCATGACAATTTTTGTATATCATCATTCATGATTTTTCGTGGGGAATGAATGTGAGTCACATCAGTGGGTGGATAGTGGACTTATAGACCTCTAATTCCACTTGACACACATCACGTGGACACGAGCATTCCAACTTGCAAGGGGTTTCAAACAAATGACAACATCACCTGACTTTGACCATGTATCTGATTCATTATCAACAGGTACTACATATATGTACATGCCATGTTTAGGATTTATAAATTATTAAAGAGGCAACTCTTAATTATTTAATAAACTGATGAACAGTTTTTATCTTCGTGTACATAGGGCATGTTTTGTCAGTTATTGCGATGGGCTTTACGAGAGGGAACTGCTATACTCCTTCTTACTCATTGTGTATAAGGAAAAAATAAAATGACTTTCCACAATCTGTGATGGTGAAGACCTGAGTACCCACTGGAATCAGTTGTAGTCATTGTAACTTGGCTTCGACGATATTCTACAATCAAAAAACAAACATTTGGTTGTTTGAATACTAGAGTACATCGTAAGATACTTCACTATTCACAGTTGGTTCCTTGCAACAAATATTAACTTTGATCAAATATCGAGTGGCCATCAAACAAAAATTTGTGGAGGGTTCGTGATCAGATCAGGAAGGCAATTCTTGCTACTCTCATAGGAGTCAGAATGAGTTGACCTTTAGTCATTGGATTGAATTTGCAACGGTATGCTCTTCATGAAATTTAATTTTGAATATTTACTTAAAGTGATTTTGTTTCCACCTTTTGTCTGCTTTCACCTTCTCTTTCATCCTTGTTTCCTCCACCTGTTTCTGTAGGGTATGTGTCCCCCCCTCTTCCCCCTCTTCCCCCTTCCCTGGTTGGCCCTGGTCGTCGCGCCGTGTCTTCCTTCTCGCCGACCAAGTGAACTAGAAAAATTCATATTGAGAAATAAACAACAAAAAAAATTCTCATTTCACCACCTAATATTGTAAAAAAAATATCCCTATTAAAATTCTCTTTTCACCACCTCGATTATATGAACCACCTATTTATTCTGCTGACTGGAAATGGAAACCTTACATGACTCGAGTATAAATGGAGACAGAGAAAACCACGAGAGGGTTTTGTAGCACCGGAGAGGGTTAGCTTGGTAGCATGAATGAAGCATGGGGAGCGTAGAACAAAAACATCACCCAGATGTGTTGGTAGTTGGTTAGGTTCCACGAGCTTCCATTTGCAAACTACAGCCTCTGGCAGCGCTACACTAACTCAGGACTACAATTTTCAGTGGACAAATAATAGGACAATGAGAGAATAGAGGAGCGGGAGAAAACCATGAGAGGATTAAGCGAGCCCCGACATGGAGCTTGGATCTAACGAGATTGGTCTGTATGGTGCCAGGCGTCAAGAAATCACATGTCAAAGATATGGCGGTGGGAATCAGGGCTTCTTAACGAACTATGCCTGAACGAGGTAGCCCAAGAGCAAAGGAGCATAGGGAACAAAAACAAGCCTCACTAGCGTTCACCAGGTCATTTGAAATGTGTTGGCATAGTGGTTTGAGTCTCCACGAGCTTCAGTTTGCAAACTACAGCCTTTGGCAGGCCCTACAATAACTCAGGACTGCCAAAACTAAGAGCCATAGGCCCAAAACACACCATATATTCGACATGGGATTTCTCAGAATTCCGTGACACCTAGAGAAGTCTTGTCAAAAACTGAGAGCTCCATGTCAGGGCCCTTACAAAAGTTCTCTCGCGGTTTTTTCCCTCTCATCCGAGTTTTCTCAGATCCTATTGTTTGAGTAAACGTAAGGACATAGTGCAGTTTGAGTCAGTGTTAGGGCTGGGTCAGAGGTATATTTTACAAACAGGAAGATCGTGGGACCAAAATAACTATTGTCAACATGTCGGAGTGGCTAGTGAATGCTAGGGGAGGTGCGTTTTTGTCCTACACTCCCCATTTCTCGGGCTACCCTGTCCGGGTGTAGTCGCTAGAGCCTGAGGCCCAAAAACACGTTATTATCTTCGACATGTGATTTTTCAGACTCCATTGGTACCTAGGAAACATCTGGTCAAATCTGAGAGTCCACTTTGGCCTCTGAGAAATCCTCTCGCAGTTTTCTCCCTCTCCATCCGGTTCTCATCATTGTCCTATGTTTGAAACGCGAGAAACGTCATCTGGTCAGTGTAGGGCTACCAGATGGGTATTTGGCAAATGGAAGCTCGTGGGACCAAAATAGCTACGCCAACTGTTGGGGTGGATTGTGGGTTGAACCACTAGTGGACGGCTTCTTTTTTTTCCCTATGCTCCCTGTGCTCCAACTTACCCCGTACGGGCTTAGTCGCTTAAGAGGCCTGAGGCCCAAACAAACCAGATCTTGACATGTGTTTTCTCATACTCCATGGCCACCTAGAGATTGTTCTCGTCAGATCCGAGATCTCCCTGCACGGCATATACGAATTAGTCTTGCGGTTTTCTCCCTCTCATCTGGTCTTCATGTCTATTGTTTGTAAATGCGAGCAATAGTGTAGTCTAAGTCAGTGAGGGCACCTAGAGGCTGTAGTTGACAAACAGAATCTCGTGCGGACCAAACAACTACGCCAAATGTCCCAATGGGTTCTAGGTACTAGGGAGGATTTTTTTTTTGTTCCATGCGATCCTCATGCTCCGGGCTTACCAAGTCTGGGCATAGTCGCTTAAGAGCCTTAAGGCCCAAAAACGGCCATATCTTCGACATGTGATTTCTTGTACTCGGTGGTACCTAGAGACATTGTCAGAACTCAGAGCTCCATGTCAGGCCCTCTACGAATACTATTATGTTCTCCTCCCTCTCCATAGGGTTATCTCGTTGTCTATTTGTTTGTAAACGCGAGAAACAGTGCAATCCAAGTCAGTATGGGCTACTAGAGGCTGTTTTGTTAGTTTGTCTTTCTGTTTGTGTTGTTGTAAACGAAAGTGCGTGGGACGACCCAAATATGCAAAAAGATCAGGGCTGGCCTGGTGAAATTCTAGTAGAGGCTTTTTTTAATTCCCTATGCTCACGTGCTATAGGCACTCGTCTGGGCGTAGTCGCTTAAGAGCCTGAGGCCCAAACACGCCATATCTAACATGTGATTTCTAAATTTAATGGACCTAGAGGATTTCGTCAGAAAGAGAGTAAATGTTGGGGCCCTCTACGAAATATTTTCACAATTTTCTCCCTCTCCATATGGTTTACTCTCGTTGTCTAATTGTTGTAAAACATGAGAAATAGTTGCCAGTATGAGTCAGTGTAGGGTTGCTAAAGGCTGTTTTTTGTAGTTGGCACACGGAATATCTGTGGGACTGAACCAACTAGCAACCGTCAGGGTGTTCTGGTGCATGCTAGTAGAGGCTTGTTTTGTTCCCTACGCTCCCCGTGCTTACGGATACCCTGTCAGGCCGTAGTCGCTTAAAGAGCTTGAGGCCCAAACACACCATATCTTTGACAGTGATTTTTTGACTCTATGGCACCTAGAGATGTCTAGTTAGAACTGAGAGCTCCACGTCGGGCTCTATATGAAAGCTTAGGGTTTTCTCCCTCTCCATTTGGTTCGTCAGTGCCTATGTTGTAAATGACAAAGAAATAGGTTAGTCTCAGTCAGTATAGGGTACCTCATCCGAACGTGTTGCTTAAAGAGCCCTAAATGATAGATTGATTAAGAATGAAGTTGATAGGGGTATGTCTAAGAACACCAAGGGATTTATAAATCACTAGTTAAATCTTTTCTGGTTAGTTATGGATGGGAAAGTAGCTGGCTACGGCTTAGTGACGTCCATTCATTGATAGTTTATGTTATGTAAACCATGGATGGCTTTCAAAAGGCCTTAAAAAGGATGATGACTAGTAATCAAGCCTAGTGAAGGTATTGTGATGTGAGTTCCAATTAAAGTGAAAGCCTACAGATTCGAAAGGATAACATGAATTGGACAGGGATTAGGACAATCAAGAACCAGTTCAGGTTGAA
>JAHRHJ020002503.1:0-11638 GCA_019776745.2 Taxus chinensis | reverse complement strand
TAGCCTCTCAATTATGTAGTCTATTTAAGAAGTATGTGAGGATCATCATACTAACTTCTGCAAATGTCTCTGTATTATGCCTTTTATTTCCCACTCCCTTTTCCCAACATTCCCCGTATACAGTAAGAAATTTTTCCATGAGTAAGTGAGGTTACTTGTTGATCAATCCTTGCCTTTTTATATTATGCATTATGGTTACACCGGCAACGCATGAAACATATTATTTTGTCTGGAACTGTTATTCATCAGTTCGAGTAGACGTGGTGAGTTTCAGTCGAACCATAGTTGAGGGACCTGAGTCTCCAGATAAAGTTTGTGTATATAGGTAATCTCTATGATTTCTTTTCACGCCAATCACGCACTGTTTGTTTTTTCTCGAATACTTGTAGCAACGTCATATATCTATAGTAGTGAAGTGTGGATCGATTAATCTCTTAGATTGTGTAAGACTTCAACTAGGTCTCTGTACCATTCCGATATCGCTCTCAATTTGTGTGCACGCTATATTTTCTTAGATTATAGCTTGGAGTGCTCTACATTGTACGAAACACTAACACTACGTTACCACACTTATCTTTGTTTATCTGCGTATCTGAAGTCCGTTGTGATGAGTGATCAGTGCAGACACTTGTAACCACTTAGGATATGTAATACTAATCATTGTTTAACAACATCAGCTTCTAGATGACATAGTTTCTGATTCACTACTTCTTGTTTCATCTATGTTGTCGGTTCTGACCGTTTCTTCTATGCCATTGTATTGTCCTCTTCATAACAAAAACCCCACTACACAGATTGATCTTGTCCCTCTGTGATTATTACGATTGGTGCAATCTCCTTATATTTCATCTAGGCTCTTTGTGTGTCATTACACTGAAGCTCCCTTGCATACCTTATGGGTTTAAATTAGTGTATGTTTTCATAAACTAAATACTCTTCAAATTATCATCAGCGTAAAATCCGTGATGTGTATCTTTATTATTAAAATAATTAATTCTATTTTATCTTTGTTGGATTTTCACATATTAAGTTCACTCTATATAACATCGATAATTTATTTCTTACTTTTTCGTCGACACTTGTAGTAATGACTCTCTTGTATAGGGATCCTATTCAATACTCTCATTATAATATATTTTTTTCCATTAAAGAGTCATTTTCTCATTAATTGTATCCGTATAAACTTTCTTATTATTGTTAAATGATTGATTTTCATAATGATTTATGCGAATATTGACTGTTTCCACTCTTAATTATATGCAACATTTTGTGTTCATGTCTCCTTAATAACTCTCTAGTGATATGTTTGGTATATTTAAGTTTATTAATGTTTGTTCGCTGCATTAATTCCATTCTGTTACTCTCTTATGGTGAAACTAGAATTGATCTTTTTCATTGATTAGAGAAGTAATTGTGGTGTGTGTGGAAGAGTTAAATATAACATTATTTATCTCTCTCTTAAATTGTAGCCAATCTAATCCTAGAGATCTTAAAACTTCATATTCATTCAAATAGTTATGCAAGTTAGAAAGTGACAATCTTACGCTACCACTAACGGATAGTTATAATACACTTATGGGAAATGCATTGGATTGGTACCATACCCTCACAACCAACTCCATTGTCTGGATGGAAAGCTTGGTGACCATTCTAGTCAATTAATTTCTATACCGTGTTCTTTATTTAATAAATTACAAACAAATGGATAATGAATCTACCCAAGATTTAATCAAACATTGCAAAACCTTATCCACTATGGCCTAGCACAACATGCCTAATGGGGATTTATTTCAGCTATTCCTTAGATAACTTGAGCCTCGCCTTCAATATAACATTATATCCTTATCTCCTACCTCTTTAAAAGATGTATTTGTGTATGCTAAATGAAAATTTTACCTCATGAGGGAGTTCAAGTATCCTTCTCCAAAGTAACAACTACCGAAGAACATTCAACTCCTCATGTTTCCTAGAAATAAGAATGCCACCAATGACGGAGTCACAAATACTCTTCCTTAATGCACTTCTTCCAATAAGACTATCCATAACATCAATAATATGTCATCAAATCACAAAACAACTCTATATCCTCAAACCATACTAAATGTCACCAACATCTATCCAAGGAGGAGTTGCATTAACATCTAAATTGACCGTTCACCAATGTAAAATCTTATCGACCACTTCCTCAATGACATGATGAGAGTAATTTGTTTTAGCATGTTAATTGAGTTCATTCCTATGATAATTGTCATCCACTTTGATATTTTTTCTATACCTTCCTCCTTGGAAACAAGTTTGACCATGATTCCATCACTTGAGAAAGGTTAGACGAGGCCATTAAGGCACGTGACAAATCCCAACATTCTCATCATCACGGATCAATTCATCAAGATAATAAATGTCTTAAAATATATAATGAACCACTTTCTTATCAGTCTAAATCTTAAAAAACCAAACCCTAGTCATGTTTTGGCTAATAATGTGGATGTCAATATTTTTAACACCTGATATCCCTCTACTAGTGAATCTCCAAAGATTTTATTCACATGAATGGTATTGAACATATTATCTCCTCTATCAAATCTTCCTACCCTCCCTCATCCTATGATAAATCCTATAAGGTCATATACCCATGCTCTTCATGAAAAAAACCTCACGAACAAGCTTATGTTCTTAATTCCATAGTTAAGGTAAATGCCATTGGCTCCTGTATATACACTCCTACATGGCCAATCCTATCTATGACATCATTTCATTCCCCATATGTCATCAAACTTTATTAATTTATGTAGTCAATCTCATCTATTATTGGATTTGACATTTCTTGTGCCATTGACCCCAATGGAGAAATATCTACCATGGAAGATCCCATCGAAATGATATAAAAAATAAAAATCTATAAATTTCTCCCAACCCCCTTCTCCATACTAACCTTACCCAGGTTCACACTATTTCACAGTCTAGCCCTGAAGATTAGGACCCTCTCGTAGAAGTCTCACACCTTCTAAGTTAAATATAATTATTGGAACTCATTCATACCTCACCCTAACATCTCGAGATCCTTATATCAACATTCTTAACTATGAACATCCATTTTCTATGCACTTTTGGTCAGACTCATACCCTATATAGTTCGTAAGAGAGAATCATGTGTTAATGTGAAGAGTTATCTATTTTTACCAATCTCTCTAGTAATTGTTCCTCATGCATTCATTTTCCTCTTGATTTTTATGATCCTCGATGAGCTTATATTTTATATAGATGGACCTTCCCTCTTTATCTCATTCCATTTTGGCCACACCATAATTATATCAATCCCTCATTAATGAAGGGTTCAATACTTATGTATATTCTCTTGAATTCATTAAGACGCTCTATTACTTAATCGATAAGGTAAAATCCACTAAGAGTGCGTGTTAGGGATATGATCATAGACAGATGCCCCCATTGGATGCATTTGGGATCCTATGATTATGCCTCCTCACATACGTCACATCAAGGTCATAATCTTTAACTTCCCATTGTCTTATAATATCCTCCTAGGTTAATCGTGGACTCATCACATGTGTGCAATTGTATCATTTACCTATCAATGTGTTAATCATTTTCACACCTAGGGGCTATTTATAAAGTACAAGGTGAAACTTACCCTTACACATTTGACTTCTTCAAAAAACATGGGATATTTGAAATTACCACCCTCAAATAACTTCTTATCATCCCATTTTTCAGGAATATCAACACTTCAACTACACTATGGATTCCCTTCATGGCTATAATGTTCATCCTTAGATTGTGAGCCATAATCTACCTAACCTTCTTGATTCATATGATAATGAGCCAGATGAAATCAACCTTAGGATTAACATATCTAATTTTATTGATGTCATTATCTCCCAATTACCTCCCATTTTGTTTCCTCACTCACACAAGAAGCGATGTCAACCATGTCCCTATCATTATTAATCACACCAAACATCCTCTTGTAGAACATATCATTTGAAAGTTGAGACTATTATTGATTTTTGCAATATCTATGTTAATGCTCTTGATTATGATAATGGTTATTCACTAGATGACCCCTCCTTAACAGGCTATTCCTAGGCCAATAATAGAGAAATACTTCACTATTAGGAATTTATATGCTCTACCTTCAGTCATAACATAAACACTATTACCTTCTCCTCGTAAGACACATATAGTACCTTTGATCTAGAGGTATACAATCTTATGGATAACTATGATACCTATTCTAACTTTAACTCTAAGGATGAGCTCATGAACTATACTTTCCTGATTAGTGATTTAATGCTTGATCCATAACGTACTCCATCAGATAGCTCCTATACAAAAACTATTGTGAAATTTCCCAATCCTTTCCCTTCCATTTCTCCACATATCATTACGATTCTAATTTCAACGACATTACCACTAGTTCCCCTCTTTCCATTATGGATTCTATCCCACTTACGGTTGACCCATACTCTACAAGGTATGAAGCTCTTGGGCATGATATTTTAGATTTTAGAGCCTACTGATGACATATGAATAAATGTAAAGTAGAATTCATGTGAGACCAAAAAAAAATGAATCCATACATCCCTCTTCTATAACACCACTCTTTTGTTCTCATCACGGTTTTTGATCGCATACCAATGATACCTATTGAGTTATCTCTCACAAGTGTTGAGTTTAAGAACCTTCTCCTCATGTGCATAAGTATAGTACCTAATCCTCTTCATCATGCCCTTTCATGTCCTCATGTAGTTTTTTCCTGACTCATCATTCCCCCTCGTCCCTCCCTAGATGATGTCTTTCATGAAATACTCACATGGATCTCTGATTGGATCGATGATTCCCTATTTTCTACATGATCAGAATTCCATCATGGTATCACCACCATACAATACAACATTGAGGACCTCATGATTCATACTGACCATCAAATCCTATACAAGGTAGCTAACATCATCAATAATGCATGCCAATAATTTGCATGCCATCATTGAGACACTTGATTCTACTTAATATAATTATATACTACCTCTTGCTTGGGTTTATCTTTCCCACTTGAATTTCTACCACCATTGCTTCCTATTTTGGATATTTTGGTAACTCTTACTATATATTTCTTGGTTTTTTCTCTATCGCTTGGGTTTATATGACCATTGATTCTTATCTTAGATACTTTAGTAATTCCTAGTATCTCCCACTTGGGTTTACCATTCTCACTTAAATTTATATGGCCATGGATTCCCACCCTGAATACCTTGGTCATCATTTTACTATCATCTCCTTCTTGGGTTTATCTCCATCACTTGGGATGTCCCTATAATAAGTCCCCATCCCATTCAACAATACCCACTTTATCATTTTCAAACCTTTTATCCTTTCATTTCTCTTAATCATAAATGTTTATATGTTTGTGCATACATAAGAAAATGGAATCATAAAAGTAAATTTACATCATACATCAACACACATCATAACACGAACATAATGATATCTCATATATATATATATACTATATATATATATTATGGTTGTGATATAATATCCCCCAATTAAATGTGTTTATGCATACATAAGAAAATGGAATCATAAAAGTAAATATACATCATACATCAGCACACATCATAAAGCCAACATAATGATATCTCATATATATATGAGTGATTTTTATACCTCATCATATACAATCTATCTCTCAAAATATAACTATCCCTTAAGTATCCCAAGTATCCCCTCCCTTAGATGGAGCACATCCAATTATTTGAGTTGATGGTTCTTAACTCATAGCACATAGAAATCACACTAGTCATGTGTCTCTAGATAGAACCCTTGTAGCCTCTCCTTTTTCCCTAGACACGTGCACCTTTAATGCCACAATGTGTATTGCATCAATCCCATGGTGTGTAGACACTACTTATGCATATGAAAATTCTCTTTACCTACTCTCATGTCAATTTTACATGTGCTTAGAGAAGGCCCTACACTAAAGATGGCATATCTCCCACACTCATCATTGTCAAAGAATCTCCATGTCTTTAAAGCTCATAAATTACCTCTCATAGTAGCCTAAACACACTTACCGAGTCTCCAACTGTTGTTGATACCATATTTGACATCACAATCATATCTATTAGGTCTGAGATGTTAGCCAAGATATCATAAAGTGTGCCCTCAATTATTGAGTGTCACTCAGCTATGGTTTACTATACAAAACACATATCTAAAAATTAATTTATCCAACCATCTATCTCAACATTATCTATGTTATAACAAACACTAAAATCTAAATCTCTCCTAGCTCACCGCGATGTTGCACTATGATGGATCCTTCTACTAAACCTCCTAAAACTATCTCCGCATCCTCATATCTTAAAATACGGGATCATATTAATCACCCACTAATATCCTGTGGTTAGCCTAACCTTCAAGCCTCTCTCGTACTATAGAATATTTTAGGCATTGCTCTTCTACATGACCTTGTATCTACCAGTTGTATGCATATACATTATTAACCAATCATATTACTCCATGCTACCATATTAGGTTTTAACTTATGGGCCCCATTATCCATTTGTATTCACTAAATCATTTGCACTGAACATGCATTCATATAGCACTCTGGGATATTTCATTTATATGCATTATTACTATATGCAATTTCTTTCATGGCTCCTAAATACTCATTAACATCTCCTTTACTATTGAATTAAATTAAAAGCACCTAGTTTGCAATGATTCTCTCATTGCTTAGTTGTTTATGATTGAAAACTTATAATTTCCCGTACGTGATATGAAACCTTCACAAATAAACTGTCATTTTCAATTGTATCTTATGCCTATATATTACTCTGTGATAACACATCTTCTCAAGCCCATCTTGGGACAGGAGTTCCCAGGCAATACTGTACACCCTCTGAGTACTTTTTTCAAGATAAATTTAAAGCTATGGAATTTTTCAATGGCATATATCAAAGATGAAATCTAAGATCTTTAAGGTCTGCTTTTATCAAGCCCATGTTTAGTATCTTCTCCACTTGTTAATTTTGAAACTTAAGTAAAGGAATAGTATATACATGTATTATTTAAACTCATTAGTGGGAAAGCATACAAGAGGCACATACCATTACTAATGAACCTCTCAAGTATTGATCTCAATGCTGAGCAACATTAAGAAATTTTTCCTTTGATCTTCTACACTCATGAGGGTTTATTCTAAATTTCCACCTACTCACTGTTATTCATCCTTATCATCTTGTGACAATATCAGTTGTTTCCAATTTTAAAATCTATCACGTGACTAACATTAATGGACATCGCAAGCTCTAGGTTGTTACTGTTTTGATCACATGAAGAATAACTACAAAGAGTCTACCTTGTAGTGCAATTAGGTCGGTTAAAATCACATTTGTTAACAAAAAATAATGTTCAGCATAACTCAAGCATCTCCAAATATTTATTCATCTAAATGGGTTCCTAAATATCTATTCAGGAAGCTATGCCTTTATTTTTAGGTACTGGTACCATCAACTTCTAATGTCCCTTAGGTTATTCAAGTGTTTCTGTACGTCAGCAAAAGTGACAGGTGAGTGTGAGAACCAACAAGTAACTCTTCCGTGTACCTGACCTCCTGAGGTCGTGCCGAGACAGCCGGTGGGGGCAGAATATGCATGGGATGCAAACAAACTAGTTAGGCAGTCTAATGTCATTCGACATGCACTAGTGGAATTTGCGAATCTAAGGCAAAGAAGGCCCTTCTAACTTGGATTGGTGTGATAGATCAGATCAGCAAGGATGAATGCTCGAAGGCTCCAATCAATATCGACCTCTGGCGTGATTCGATCTATGGGTTGTGGAATACGTGGAAAATGACCTGGGATTGTTTCGTGTATATCTCCTGATAAGGTCATATAGTGGATGATGAATATAATTGACTCTATGGATGATTTTCTGGCCTAGTCCAGAATTCCCTAGCTTCGTTAGCCGCTATATCTAGTAAGGACAGTTGTTCGATGATGACAGGTGGAAGTGGAGTGGACCTAAATACCAAGGTGCGTAGGCTAGTGTCTATGTCTAATTGACTTGTAGGATTCGTTGGGTTATGGGATCTGTGGGATCACAACCATAGACTCTTGGTTGTTGCGGTCCTGTTATGGTCATACACGGGATCAAGTTCTAATCCCTAGTATCCAGTAATCGTATGCTTTCTCAGATTTCTATGTTTAGAACCAATAGTTGTGCAATCTTCTCAAAATACCTCACAGGCGTTCTCCGCAACCTAGATTCTTAAGCTGGTATCTATATCTAAGAGGGTGTCTCCAGCATCTGGCTGTGGAACTAGAGGATCACACCCGACTGTTTGTTCTCTTTTGAGCCCTTCTACAGTCATGTGAGTGTTTTGCCTAGGGTAATCTGTAGTTTGGTTGACTTCGACGAAAATGTGTGTGCTTGGTCGTCTTCTATGTTTAATCCTCTTAACTCAGAACTGATCAGTTGTAAATATGTGGTTGTTCAGAATACTTGTATCTTGAGATTTTGGTCTATGTCAACTATTGCTGTGGCTAGGTTTGGTTGAGGCACGATTGGCTCAAATATATATTCCCTGGGCTCTTGAGGTCCCGTGATTGTCATACGAAATAAAATTCAAATCTAACTGTAGCGAAGCAAATTCTAACTATGTGAAATAAATCTAACATGGATATAACTTTTATTCTTCTAAGAAAACTTTTAATAATTTTAAGGAAAGCAAACTATTTTAAGCATATCTAGAAATAATAACTAAAAAATAATTTAAAACAGAAAAGATAACCGAGTGTAGTTATTTGCCTGTGCGATTTTGTAGAATTACTCTAAATAAATACAGTAGCTCGTCTAATCTATCCGGCAAGATTCTCGATCCTACCTCAGAAGTGAGGAGTGAATCATAGTTTCTCAGAAAACTATCAATCCCCACAGCTTCCCTGGCAATATCGAAAATAGAATTTACTGAAATAAAGTGATTAATCTACTCTATTTGATATGATTCTGACTAGAACTTTGAAACTTAAAACCTAGATTCCGCAGAACAGTGGTGAATCTGATAGGTGTGTGTGATATCGTCCCCTTAGTATGATCTCCTCGTGCTTTCATGTTCACGTGGATCCAAAAAAGCGTGTAATGCTAGCACTGATAGGAGTAGAATTTGGGACAAGGATAGCTCAGAATGCAGACCGAAAATGTGAGTAGGAGAGGGATAGCACAAGAGTACAAAGCTTGGCTTATGCGATTCCTAGAGCGATTTTACTTCAAGCCATGCAACATGAAGTGACCAGAACCTGTAACTATCCTATACAAAGAGCAAAAACCTGCAACTTTAATGGCTACTTAAGCTGATTCTGTTCCAATGGATTGGATAAAATAAAGACACTGCTTGCACAAGCTGGATATGTGGCTTACCAGTAACTGCTGAATAAAGCTAATAAGGCATATAATGGACTGAACTAAGAACTCCAAGCACACAATAAAAATTAAATCTATAGCAAAGAGGAAATTTAGAGGCAAGCTTCTAGATTGGATTGGGATGAGATAACAGCACTTCCTGCACAAGATGGGTCTGTGGCTTACCAACAGTTGAACAATTTAACCAAAGTATGAAAGTGCACTCATGCTATGGCAATCCTAAGCAAGATAACTAGACCAAACCACTAAAATGAGGAAATCAAAGCAAAGACTCTAATACTCCAAAATGGTGGGCCAAAATTCAGACCATTTGCTTGTGCACAAGCTATGCATTTATAGGAATTCCAATCACTCCAAAAACCAAAACCAAATTGAACTCCTAAACAATAAACAAAGGAAAAACACTATTCCAGGGGACCAAAAATATAAATGCATGCTCAAGTCGGTAAAGAAAAGCTGGTGAATCATGATATTTCACATGCGAGTCATGTCAAAAGAAGTGTTCTAGAAAACACGCACAGGACCGCTGCTCTGAGCAGGGCGGCAGTTACAGGACCACCACCCTGTTCAGGGCGGCAGTCATGAGACCACCACCCTGCAGGGCGGCAGTTTCGTCACTAAAGGTCAAGAGGCCAAGGAAAGAGGAAAAAAGGGGAAAATAAAGGGCACGGGGGCTAAGTGGGACATGCGGGATGTTAACGCATACTCCGAGGGATTTTCTGGATCCTTAACACCTTGCGAGGAGACTTGTATCATCATCGGGGCACTTGTTACACTGTTCTGGTAGTACAGTACCTTAAAATTTTGGGTACGTACATATTGCCCCCTCGGAGAAGCGTTTTAGCCATGAAGAGGCATAAAATGTTGGGTCTGAGTATGGCAGTCCCAAAATGGGGAGTTAGAAGCTATACCTTACTCGTCTGTGTGTTGAAATGACGCCATCCGAAATTCCCGCTACCTGCAAAATGAAAAGAGAACTTAAGTGCAGATAGATGCAATAACTTGGAAGATAAATGGTAAAATAATAGGGAAGGAGAACGTACCATTCGTGCGGGGATAGAAACTTACCTCCATCAGTGCTCCAAACCTGCGAAAAAGTCATTTTAAAACGAAATAGAATGATATATATATGAAAAGTGGGCCCATTTTCCTATTCATTTGCGTGAGTCGATTTGATTGATTTTGAGCTCTGGGACCCACGGTGACGGTTTCTTACATGAGTGAGTAGATTCAAAACGTCTCGCAGCGAGATCGTGATCATGCCTCTATGAGTGCGGAACAATGACCCTCAGCTAGATCACAGGTTGATTTTCTTTTCATTTTGTGTTTTTCCCCCTTTAAAATTTGAAATGTTAAATTTGTCGTAATTGGGGGGGTTATTTTTGAAAATGTTAGGTTCAAAAGGTCCACCTAGGGGGGGCACCTACTGGGTAGGCTCCATTTTTAGGTTAAATGGTCTATTTTTGCTCATTTAGGGCTTTTTGGGGTTAGACAACCCACGTGCGGGTTTTCAGACCGCGACCGCCGCCCTGGTCAAGGCGGTGGTTACGTGACCGCCGCCATATTCAGGGCGGCGGTTACACGACTGCCGCCCTGTTCAGGGCGGTGGTTAAAAAACCACCTCCCTGCTCAGGGCGGCGGTTTTGCACAGAATGTAAAAGAACTCAAATTTTGAGATTGCACTTGTATTTTCTTACACTTCTATACGTTTTTATGACCTTCTTGGTATTTTTCAGATACTAACTTGCTCTGTTTTGTGTGTTTTTGGGTGTATGCAGGCAAGGGAGGAATACATCAGATGGAGCCAAGAGAGAGAGTGTGACTGGCTGTCAGGGGTACTGGATGCCCTTTCACAGGACGAGGAGGACACACTACAGAGGGCCAGTATACTGCGTATATCGCGCGTGCCACATGTCACACCATCTAGTCACATCCTTTGTGAATTATTTTCATATTGGGACACAGATCGGAACACTTTCTGACTGCCAGGGGTCTGCGGTGAGTGGACTATCACGTTGGAGGATGTCTACCGCATTCTGGGAGTCCTAATCATTGGGCGGAGACTCACACTAGAGACGGCAGGCTCACGGGCATAGATTGCACAGTGGGCAGGTTACATGGGAGATGTAGCCATCTCTACGGGGTCGAAGAAGGGAGTGAGAGGTCGATCCATCCCTTCTTTGCATTCACC
>JAHRHJ020002502.1:0-11656 GCA_019776745.2 Taxus chinensis | reverse complement strand
CATCCAACAAGAGGCCTTCAGCGCGACGAAACTCCACATAGTGTGCTGCAAGCACCAGCACTCAACTCTGCTTTAGTGGCTACAGCGTGCTTACATTCTCCCTCACCGTCCAACTGCCCAAGGATAAGATGGTTCACAGACGTGGTGCCAACTTCTGTAAGCGATCCTGTCGTATTGATGATATATAACAAGCTCTCTTAGGAGCGGTGCCATTCCACCAAATTGCCCTCTGGTGCCCAAACATCCAAGGGAAAATTAGAGCGTGTCGGTGTAGAGACTTCAAGCATGATTATGTTTCAAAGATCCACTCTATTTCCCTTTTGTTTTATTGAATTGGGTTGGTACTTCTTACTGGATAGGCTTTCGTAAATTAGTATGAAATATTTCCTTGTATTAAATTAAGGGGTCCCAACTGGATGATTGGTTTTAGGGATGCTGCTCGGGGCCCTAATCTCTCATGCCGAAGGACTCATATGTTTTACATTACCTCTCTTTTTGGATGGTTCTTCAACCAGGATAAAGGTGATTGACCATGCAGGTTTTTTTTGCGCTCAGTGGTAATTGGCGTGATGGTGTGTTCTGATCGGGCGATCCCCAATTTATCCTGATTGAAGGCTTTCTTGGATGGCTGCTTTGGTGATGATATTGGTGCTACAGTCTTTGCCCAATTTTTGAAATGTTGCCTTTGAAAGGTTGGCCCATTCTCGCTTATCTCATTCCGATTGGTTAGGCGGTATTCCCTGGACATGGCGTTGTTTAAAAATACAATCATGTTATTCCTCATGGTTTGAGGGTGGAATGGGTCCCTTTTCTTCAATACATATATCCTGTTTTTGCAGATCAGGGCCCTACACTAGTTATACCATCTCATACAAACAAAAAAGCCGCTGAATTTTCATTAGTAAAACACACCATAAAACAAAACCGCCCCACCCCAAAACCAAACCCTGCCATTCTGATCCCCCCCCCCCCCCCTCATAAGTCACTCGCCCTAAAACTTACCAGAAAATCTTGCACCCCCGAAACTAGGTCACAGCAGATGAATAGGGGGGGCCTCATCAAAAACAATGGCCAAGGCACTGCCATCCAAAAGATATCAAGCAGCGCCCCTTTTCCCGAAAAAACAGGGAAAACAAAGTGAGTGATGCATACCTAGTGCTAAACCTCCTTCAGAAAATATCGGCCTCAGACCGCACAATTTCTTGCTATTGCCATGCCTAAGTCAGCAGAAAGGAAATCAGCTTTTGCCATCCCCCGCCCAGTATTTCACGTTTTTCCGCAATTACCTAATCCTCATTTGCCAGCATTTTTCCCATTTGAAGACATAGCCACATAGCGGAATATGCAACAAAAACATTATTAAAAAAATGTATATATAAAGGGCGGTAAACCTTTTAGGGACGGGTATTACAGAAAACAGTATAAGCATCACGTGTCTTACAACTCGCTAAAAAAATAATTTTTGTCTCTAATTAATGTCTCACTACACCCCCCCCTTTGTAGTAGTGAAAGTGCTGCACAAAAAATTTGGATCTGGACCCCACAACATTGAACCACAATATCAAACAAACCATATTTGCAGTAGCCAACACAAAACTAATTTGCCCCTTAAAACAAGTCCCCAACACATTTACGGCAACAATCACCTTCCAAAATTTATGACATTCAGTTCTCCTACTCCTCATGTGAAGCTGGCAGACCTTCCAACAAGACAATTGTAATCCATCTAGCTGCATGTTATATGGTTGTTTCAGGCATACAGACGTTCCATATTTTAAATTTATAAAGGATTCTCAGAACTGGAAATACTGAGGATTATAACGATCAAATGATGATAGTGGCAGCTTGGAAATGGAATATGCTGTTATTGATGATGGAACTTTACATAATGTATGATTACTTTCTTAATTGAGGTAAAAGTTGTTGTATTATTGATATATGATTGCAATGATGTTTATATTGGTGAATAGATAATATTACCACGTAATAAAGAAAAACAATAGACATTCTACAGTGGATGAATAAAACGAAGAGGATGTGATGATTTTAGATGATATATTATTGGTCTCCATGAGTATTCCTCCGCAAACTTACAGAGGTCTTACGCTAAAACATATTTTTTGTAATTCCAGTCTACAGAGAGATAGTCAAATATATAAGGATAACAATGTCAGTTGTTAATCTACGAAGCAATTGGGTACTTTTGATCTGGATCTCTTATAAATCCTTTCCAGTTACTCCAACAAAGTCGTTGACAATGTTGGTATTCTAATAGATATCTTGCGCAGTGCAATGATCTTAATACATGTAGGTTGTAGGGAAATTAGTGTTCATCTAGAGCATACTTATTGTGTTGATAAGAATAGCATTAGCTTTTGTGATACAACACCCTTATAGAGAATTGGATCATTGGAGATGACTGTAACTTCTTATTGGATTGCTCAAAAACACAAGGGGAAATTGCCACACAGCACAGGATAGAGAAGATTTGTAGAAGTTTGCTACAGACATTAGGATGTTTATTTGCCAAATAGGAAGAAAGGTAGCCTTCAATGCAGAGCGACTTGACAAATTCTTAGAATCAACTAAATGGTTGAGCACCAATTACATGCCGATGTCAAAAGTGATGGACAAAGGAGGTCAATCAAGAGATAACTAGATGCATGTACAATCTCCAAGACCAAGATTAAAGAGATTGGAAATGAGGTAGTCTCAAAATGCCATGAAAGCTCTAGGCAACTACCCAAACAAAAAGAGTAGAATTGCATCAATGATAAGATACAAAAGGAGACAATAGCAAATTTGGGTTTAGGTAACCAGATAGAGTTAGAGTTCGTACTAGGGTGTTCAAAGAGAATTAAATCTTCCAAATGAAGATTATTTCGTAGAATATTATGGGGGGACTGAAAACACCCCACAAAAGAAGAGGCTACTCATAAGAAAATTGTAAAAGAAAACCAAGCCATTATTATCCTACACGAAATGAAGTGAAGTAAATAGATGCTTTAGCAGCAGAGCCTATCATTATGGCAATGCACGGAAATAGTGGGAGCAGAAATACAGAAGGTTTATCCAAAGAATCAGAAATAGTTTGGGACCATGGCGAGGTTTCATGCCATTGTATGGATTCTAATACTAATTGATACACATGCCATATAAAAAGTACTAAGTCTAATCTATCTTTTTTCAAACTAATTTCTATGGCCCAAACAGTACAAGACAAGGAAAACCTACTGGGAACCCAAACTTTTGTGATGCAAACACCCTTATAGAGAATTGGATCATCGGAGATGACCGTAACTTCTTATTGGATTGCTCAAAAACACAAGTGGGAAATTTACACACAGCACGTGATAGAGAATATTTGTAGAAGTTTGCTACCGACATTAGGATGATTTATTTTCCAAATAGGTAGAAATGGTAGCCTTCAATGCAAAGCGACTTGACAAATTCTTAGGAACAACTAAATGGTTGAGCACCAATTACATGCCGATGTCAGAAGTGATGGACAAAGGAGGACCAGACAATGACCTGCCACCATTGCATTGTTAGGTCCCCAACTATAAAGAGTCCCTTTAAATTTGAATAGATACGGTTAGGCCACCCAGACTTTGTTGATTACGAGTCAAAAGACATGATCTAAAATGTATTATTTTTTTGGGAAGCTGAAGAAGTCAAGGCAGGCTTGCAAATTTGGAAGGAAGTTTTCAACAAAACTTTTAAATAGGAGATCTTTAAAGCCCAAATGGAAGAGAGAGAAAAAAATCCAACAAGAGGCCTTCAGCGAGAAACTTAAAAAATAAGATGAAGAAACAACTCAAAATCTTGACAGTGGCTACAGAAGTGAGGACATCTTCCAGAAGTAAAAGCCAAGGATAAGATGGTTAAAAGAAGGGATGACAAATTCTTTAATCGAGCCTGTAGGATGATGAGATAGACAAGCTATATTAGGAGATGGGAAATACACAATTGAACTATGGTCCAAAATCCAAGGGAAATTAGATGGGTAGTTGTAAGATACTTCAAGCATATTCTTTTCAAAGACAACATAGATTGAAATTCTTGTTATATCTGAATTGGGTCTGGTAATCTTACTATGTGATAGGCTTCGTAAATAGTTTATGAAATTTTCCTTGTATAACTTGAGATGGGTCAAATGGCATGATGGTTTTATGGGATTCTGATATGGGCCCTAATCTCTAATGCCGAAGACTCCTATTTTTTACATTAACCTCATTCTATTTTGGATTGGTTGCTTCAATCCATGATAAAGGTGGATTGCCGTGCCGGTTTTGCTGCTCATTGGTAATTGGCGTGATGGTTGTTTCTGATATGGGATCCCCCAATCTTATCCTGATTGAGGCTTTCTTGGATTGGCTGCTTTGTGATGATATGTGTGCTACAGCTGGGCAGAAAGTTTTGAAAAGTTTCTGCCTCTGAAGGTGGCCATCTCGATATCTCTATTCAGCTTGGTTAGGAGGTATTCCCTGACATGGTGTTTAAAATACAATCTTGTTATTCCTCCATGGTTGAGGGTGACTTTGGTCTTTCTGAAACTGTATATCATCCATTGTTTTTGCAGATCAGGGCCCTACCCTAGTTATACCATCTTCATACAAACAAAATCCGCTGCATTTTCGTTAGTAAAACACACCATAAAACAAACCGCCCAACCCCAAAACCAAACCCTCGCCATTTCTGATCACAATCATCAGAAATCTGCAATAAAACTTTACCAGAAATATTGAACCCCAAACCAGGTCAAGCAAGAATAGGGGGCATCATCGAAAATGGCCAAGGCATCATCAAAGATATAAAATGCAGACCCGTATAGAAAAAAAGGGAAAACAAATTGGATTGATGAATACCTAGTGCTCAGCCTCCTTCAGATACCTGCTCGGCCTAAGATCCGCACCAGTTTCTTGCTATTGGCGTGCCAGCTAATGCATGCAGACAATGAAATCAGCTATATTGCCATCTCCCGCCCAGTACTGAAGTTTTCCCGCATATTACCTATGCTCATTTGCCCGCATTTTTCCCCCTTTGCATGAAATCGCCACATAGCTGGAATATGCAAAAAAAACATTAATTAAAAAATGTTATATTAAAGGGACGTGTCACATTTTAGGAAGGGTATTAGAGACAAAAGTATAAGAGTGTATGATACAAGGGAGGCTCAAAACACAGATGTAGAGAGGACAGATTACAACAAAGACAAAGGCTAGAAGCCAAAATAAATCAGAAGCACAAAGGCAGATGGACAACTACCACAATAGGCCTAAAACCATGTCCTGCCCCCTAGCAGGTTCATGGTGGTATGGACCATAGGTTGTACCTTTTTCTTAACTTTTTCCATCCATTATCACCTTCGCTCGAAACAAAGATGTCCACTCTCCCTAAATACGCAAGAATATACAGTACGGAACATTCTTTAAGAAGTAGCACTCACATATTGGAAGCAACATTCAAATTTGTATTGGATTAAGTGCTATTGTTTTTTCTAATTCCTCGTGCTTCCGTTTAAGTCATGAAAGTAGGGACGCAATTATTAAAGTTTCATAGCGGGCCAATTTTCCCTAACATTCTGAAGTTTCTCAAAGGTCAAACAATCTATTCTACATCAGCGAAATATTTCCTCTAGAATGTTGTCCCCGAATACCTATTTGGGATGGCACGATTGAGGATTGAACAAGTTTGATTTTGAAATCTTCACCGCCAACCCCGACTAACAAATGTCACTGATCCTTTTGAATGCATCAATATTGGCCAATTTTTGCTCCCCCGTCAATTTCTCCAGTGCATCTACCACCGATCCATCCAAAGTTCAATTAAACGATTTACTTCTTTAAAAAGAGTGAGAGGGTGACACGTCAGGGATCTCCGCCTTCAAGTGGAGGAATCGGGCCAGGAACCTCCACCTGAATGCTGCTTCAGCTGCATTTACTCTTTCACCGTCGAAATGGAAGTTGTGGGTCTTTCCTTGATCTATTCGTTACCCTGCAAAGTGATTCAAGTTTCTCTTTGGTACCCATACATGATCGGACCATTCGGCCAACCGTTTCGGCATTTTTCATAGAAAAATGGTGAGGATTCGCACAATAATTGGTTGTTCAAAACCCAATAGGCGGATTTTCGTTGATGGTCAGGCAGTGGGTCCCTAAAGCTACATTAACATAAAACCTGGCTGCACAAAGCGGGTCATGGCCAAAGTAGTAGGGATAAACAATGTAATTATCTCCCCCATGCTTTAGCTATACTTGCACTAACATCCTTGTCCCAAAACTCAAGAGCTAGGGCATGAAGAATTACCAAACTGGAAGGGAAAAGGAACCATTTTATTCAGGGTCAAATCATGGCGGCATTTTGACACGTGGAGAATGTTTTTCCAAAAATTCAGGATCCGAGAAAATAAAAATCACATTCACTTGATGCAACCATTTCATTTAGCAAAGCTTGACTGCATCAATGTTGGAGTCGGAAAACAGATAACGCATCCAATGAAGGCAGGCCATATTTAACCTTTAATTTACTCACCAAGGATTTGGAACGTGCATAGAGGGGCACGTCCTATTCCCAAACATTTTCTAATGGAGTAGAGCACAGGTTTAGGAATCCGAAAACGGTATCCGCTCACAGGAGTTCCACGTATGGAATTCACTCTTCACACGAATTTTGGTGCATTAGGCCAAAACGTGGATCTGTCAGGGCCTGGACTAGATGAAAATGGGCATCTACCGGCAGATATCTCTGTTTATGGTGGATATTGCAAATAAATATTTTTTATTCCAGTTCAATAGAGAGGAGAATACCATAAAAAGCCATAATGGGGGTCTCTAGCTTTACGGGAAAATAATGATTCACCTTGGCTACAGTGGCATCATGGTATTATATGATAAAATTTGAACCCCAACGGCCTTTCATGTGTAGAGAGCTCCCGGGATCTTCTCTCGAGTTTGGGAGGTGGAGGGTTGCATGGGGTACCAAACATGGGGATCATGTAAGAGATTGAATATGAACCATATCAGGTAGTGTGTTAAATGTACATTTGTGGGTCACGACATTATGTCTTGTAAGGGTTTAGTTCATGAATAACAATCTTAAGAGGACAAGGAGGTTCCCCTATCTTCTAAAGGTCGTAATGCCATCTGTGATCAAATTCGGTTGAATGGGGAAGGCTCAATTTTTTTGTTTTTATGGAGGGGGATGTGGATGTGATGAGTGATGTTTCCCTGGTGACGGCTTTTGTTTCCCCTACTCTTTCCTCGGGTATGGATCCCATTTGTCCTATTGTTAACCCCACAATTTTAAAAGGCAATAGCATGGTGGACAGTGATGGCAACAAGGTGGACAGTGAGGGCAGTGAGGTGGACAACGAGTGCAGTGTGGAGGAAATTGAGTGCAGATAGGATTCGTGTGCTATTGAGGATGAGATCGATTTTTCTTTGGGGTCTGAATCGGAGTTTACCAATGACAAAACCCTTTGTGTCTTCCCCTAATTCTAGTGGGTATAATTCTTGAAATGGAGGACTCTTTTGAGGTTGGAAGGGAAGCCACTATGAAGATAAACATAGAACTTAAAAAGTCGAGTAACGCGGTATTTTTCCAAACTAAAGCCCACCCAAGGCAGTGGCGGTAACCTGCGGGTGATCAAGACGGTGGTTATTGGATTGTAACAAAAGAGGATCTGAAGCTTTCCTCTCGGATGGCCCTTGCCCCAAAATCAATCCAGGGAATCTCTTAAAGTTTGAATTTTGGGAGGGATTAATTACATAGACTATCTCAAGGAGAAATTTTGGGGTTGTAGTAATTATGATGATGGATGGCACCACCAGGCAATCTAGTTTAATAAGAGCTCTACTGACTTTTTGAGAACTTTGGACCGCCCTGTTGTTGTTTGGACCTATTCCCTGGGTTAACTTGCTTTAATCCGTCTTGTGGTCATGTTTCTCTGTCTGTTCCTTTCTTATAAGTGTTGTCACGATGCAGCCTTTCGGTGGTATGGCTTTTGGGAAGCCTCTTTCCCTATTTTTGTGCCCTATCTCATAAAAAAATCTGGCAGTATCATATAATTATATTAATTTTAAATATTTTTAAAAAATAGGAAAACATGTGTATCTTATATACAACTAGTAATAAATCAAAAAATTAGAAAATTAGGCCTAATAAAAAACTAAAATAGAACAAAATAAAGAATATGCAAATAAAATAGACTGAATTGCAAACTTAAATCAGCATTATGTGCATATATATCTTCTTCTTCTTCCAGAGCTTCATCTCAGTACAATGTGTGGTGTGTTAAAACGCTTAAATTTCCTCCAATACATAGAGGCCTTTCATAGAACAATAGAACACCCAAACTCTAAAATGAACATCAACAAAAAATAGTTCATGTTTTTGTGCATGAATACAATATTTTTGATTTATTCTCTTTCATGAAATTAAGAATCTAAAAACTGGAACTGATGAAAAATTAAAAAGCATGTAAAAAAGTAAACTATTATTTGTTTACCCATTTTGCCTAATAATAAAGACAGGGGAAAAATTAAACACTTTTTCTAACACTCCCATTAATTTTAACCTTCAACCTTTTATTATTGTGGAGTTGAGTGTGCACTTCTGGATCTGACATATTCATGATCACAAACTCTGAGACAACTTCTCAAATACTCAAAAACTTCATTCTTTGGATCTGTAAAATTCAAGACAAATTTCATTGTTATTAACCAACTCCCTGATGAAGTGATACCTCATGTCTATATGATTTCTAATCTTATGAAAAAAAAACTTTGATTTTGGATAATGATATTGTTAATTGTTGTCGGAAAAAAAATTGTGAGAATCACCTGATTCTAACCTCAAATATTTTCAACACCCCTTATCATCCAAACAGCCTTACAATGGTGCTCCATTACTCTTAACAAACTCTTACTTTTGCTAAAGATAGTGTGACTATGGATTACCTCTTTGATCCCATGAAACCACTCCAATTTGAAAGTGAAAAAGCATCTCCGTATGTGATTTTTATGTCATCTATACTTCGACACTATCACTATCTGTATAACGTAGGAGTTTTTAACTCATCTGATGTTGATTAAAAAAATTCATGATTCTAGTTTCAAATACACGCCTAAAAAATATTGTTCAATATATCCAATGTGAACTTTAGAGATTACATGGATCCTTGAGATAAAGCTCACACCTACAGAATATAAAGGCATTGTGGACATCAATACATGGGGACTTCCAAATAACTATTAACATGTTGGATCCACAAGATGATCCATTTCATCTTTACTTCACTTAAACCTTACTGCAACTAGTGTCTTTGTTGGAATGCCAATTTAAACATGTTAAACCTCTTAAAAAACATATTAGCACACTTGGGCTTGCTGAAATAAAAACTGGTCTTCTATTGTTGAAATTCCAATGCCAAAAAAATAGTGCATGAGGCCTAGATTTGTCATTTAAAATGCTTTCTTAATAAGCTGATTTAAACTAAATCTATAGGAGAGATTTCCAGTAATGATTTAAAATCATAAAAAAATTACACAAATAATCAAAATTAACCCTTGTTCATTTATCTTTATGTATAAGATAGGCTCCACATCTTCTGCTAAAAAACCATTCTGAATCAAGAAGAATCCAATTTGTTGCACCAGTCTTAGGTGCTTTGCTTGAGACCATAGAGTGATTTTATAAGCTAATACCTTTCCTATGACCTTCAATCTAAAACCATTAGTAGATGCACATTAACTATTTTCAAAAAACATTCAAGATGTTGATTTTACAATCCATAGGAATAAAATAGGCCATGTGTTTTGAAACTACAATTTCTAAACAACATTTCTATCGTGTCCAACGTATACAGATAAACGTCTCATGTACTCCACTCCATATTGCGGTGAAAAACCTCTTGACAACCAGCCTTGGACTTATGTTCTATTACTTTACCATTAGCAGTATATTTAGTCTGTAGACACATTTTCACTCGCATCATCATCATGTACTTCTTGAAGTCTACAAATTCCCATTTGGATCTCCTCTATGGTGTCTATCTCATCATCCATGGCTTGAAACCCAACTTGATGTTTATAGCATCTTCAAAATCATATTGGATCTACAGCTTGAGAAACTAATGCAAAAACTGAAAAGGACTAGTTGTATCAACATCATAAATATCCTAAGACTCGTTGGTTTCCATTGCAAAGGGTTATCTGATGATAGACTATTTTGAACTGAAGAAGCATGCTTCTGGTGTTTTTTTGACATATCGGGATGGCAAGATGATTGAAATATGTAGACCTCTGAGCTATAGATGGAGGTGAGTTGTGTACATCTTGTGGTTGCATGTCAAGATTCAAAAAAAGATACCTTACCTGTTCCCTATTAATTTCATCTGACATATCATCATGAGGGATAAAATGTTGCTACTCTGACTGTTATCTCAATAATTCCTTCCCTTGCCTCATTTTCAACAAATGTACATTCTCTATTGATTATGACCTGCTCATAACTAGATAAACTTGTAAGGTTTGTATTCTGGAATATTCAACAAATATACTCTTTTCTCCTTTTTTCTACATCTTCCTTAGCTCATCAGGTCAAATGTGTGTATGCCACACAACAAAAAGATTCAAAATTGAGAAACATTGTGTTTTCTGATGTAGTCCAAGCTTGTTGAGGAACCATGTTTGAAAAAAAAATCATTGGGACACTTCCTATAGAGAAACAGAAGTTGTTACTATTTTCCCAATACTTTAATTTGAATACGCTTTGTCTTCATTCATAAAAGCATTGAACCTACTCACCTCCTATGTTTGTCCTAAGAAATTTGATATAGTACCCACTTTTATTTTCCACTAGGTAATGGAATTACTGAAATGTATCAAAAGCATGTAAGGTGTCTAGTATTCTTGGTAAAGGCATGTTAGTGGTTAGGTAAAGTAAAATAACACATCCTTGTAGTGATTTAGTCTATGTAATAACGAATAATGACAACATGTCTTCTTGATGTATGTAGGTCATGTGTATAAGTCATGAAAGAGAGTTAGTTAGTTAGGGTGATGAGAAACAAAAAGAGGTGACTTAAAAAGAAAGAATGGATTCGAATGGAGAGGAGGGAGGAAGTTAGATGTGACAAGTCAATCCTCAAGGAGGAAGGATAGTGAATGAAGAAAAATAAAAACAAAAACTATAAATTTTATGGTAAAAAGCACAGAAGTATGAGGAAACTTGCTTTGAATTAAAAATCTGCATTTCTTGTTTTGCGTTGTATGAACTCTCTTGATCCTGAGTTTGTTTCCATATGTCTATGGAAGGCTCATCATGTGGTTAATATAAATGAGTTTTCTTAGGTAACATGTGGTTACAATACTTTATTTTTAGGAATACTTGGTTTCTTAATGATCGTGAGAGTGGAAAAGATCGTGAAGGGTTGGCTATGGTCACTATGATTAAATCATGTAAATGGAAGTGGTTACAGTTGCTTGTGCAGGAGAGTGTTGTTTCAGAGAGTGAATGTAGTAAGGAAGGATGAAGAAACTATAAGTTTGTATGAGATACTTACTATGTAATGAAGAAGATTGCTATCTTAATAGTAATCTGTATTTTTTAATTCGAGTTGTGTATGTCAGTAAGGAATTAGGAATTCCATGAT
>JAHRHJ020002501.1:0-11660 GCA_019776745.2 Taxus chinensis | reverse complement strand
ATATAATAGATAGAATCTATATATATATATCTATCATATCTGATATATATATATCGTATATGTATCACTTTTTGATCATCCAATCTGGGCAACGGACTGCCATCTTCGCAGGCCATTTAAAAAAAAAAACCAAGTCATTGAATTTTGAGTGTTTAATATAGCTAAACTTGTCCATTTTTAAAAAAAAATAGTAGTTTAGAAACTAGATTCCAAATGCTACGATTCATATTGATATAAGCTTTTATAATTTTGAGTGTATGCGTTGCTAATAATTCTTATAAGTTGATATTATGTTGTTATTTGCAATATGATGTCCACTTATGACCGCTTTTTTGTCCCCCAACTTACTGCACTTACCCTTGAATGAAATAAGATTTAAGATGCTCATACACTCATTTCTCATATCCCTCTCATGAGAATATGTGACTTCTTTATCCTTCACACGTGATGGTCCTAGATGCCTTAATATCCTGACTAGCTCATTTTTATTTGTTTCTCAAAGAGATTTGGACACAATGGTAGAGTAAAGATATGATGATCATAAATTCACTCCTTGAGCCTCACTTTTCACCTTTGAACATGATGATCTCTTATTCATCTCACAATTCACCTCCCTGCCCAAGATGTCACTTGAGTGGAAGCATTCTTATAATGTTTGGACACCCTCTTTATCAAATTTTCCTCATGGAGATAGGTTTAATCCTCCTGATAGAAGGATTGAACCCTAAATGAACTTGGATGAATGTTCGAGAATGAATTCTATGTTCTTGACCTCCACACTGTACTAAAACACTGTAAATTCCACCTCCCTGACTTGATAGATGTGAGTTCATTACCAAGCATTGATTAAGTGTTTAGAAAAACTCTCATAAAATATACATTGTTTGTGAGCTTGAGAGGATTTCCACAATCACTCATGATAACTCTTCTCTTATCATGCTCCTGATGACCATTCCCTTGATGATTTGAATCTTGATGAAGATCTTGATGTTTCAGATCTTTCACATACGTCATGATTTTTTTGATTGTACCCATTGTACTTATGATGCAAGGGCATCAAATCAAGAGGTTACAGGAATGTCTAAATTTATTTATCATCGTGTTTATGGAATCAAGAAGTCATTAGAAAGGATATAATATGCAAAACCAAGTGCTAGCTCAAGCCAAAATGCTCATAATTTCAAATTAGAGTTTTTTCCCTGTAAGTCAAAAAATTAAAATCTCTAAGTTTGTAAAAAGTGACAAATATAGTGTCTAAGGTGTTTTGAAGGATTTCTAAGGTATGTGACTATATAGATATGTTATGTTAAGTCTTAAAGTAGGTATGATACAATAAAATGTTGTCAAACAATGTAAATCACTTCATTATGGATGCATGCACATGTGAAAGTTACTAGTGAGTCAAAGGGATAGTTAGGGTTGATGAGAGGAGAGAGATATGATGAGAAAGAATCAGTTAGAGGATTCATTCCTTGAGGAGGAGGAACTGAGGGGAGAGGTAAAGAGAGAATTTTGTATCTAAAGTTATAGACTATTAAATAAACTTTGTTCTACATTCCATATGGATCTCCTTCTTGTACATTGCTGAGATTTCCCTTGATGTTGTGGTTGAGGCCTATGATTATATTAATGGGTATATAGAATTTTTTTTTTCATCATATACATTTCATGGAAGTTAAATATTGGGCACTCTGTTTCAACATGTAAATCCCTAAATAGAAATTGTAAATGTGTAGTGTTGTATGTTTGGGTTATATTGGATTGTGAATATGGAAGAGTCTTTTCTTTGAAAAAAACCACATAATGAGGGGTGTGGAACTTTTCTACTTGATTTTTAGAATTGAACAAGTTGTTATTTTGTGTTGTATGCATGAATCTCTAAGAGACTGTGGACTGATACAATGAGAAACTGATTGAAGGAGTTACTTTACATGTGTCTGGGAACCATTAAACTTGAACAAAGGGGTAAGAAGACTATTCTCAGTAGTATTTTCCTTTGAGTGAAGAATAAAATCATAGGTAAGCTATTATGTTGATTGTGACTGTGTATTGGTGTATAAAATTGAGTATCCTGGGAAGAGGTAGGAAGAAGTATTGAATTCAGTAAGAAGAGCAAAGGAATATTTTTGTACAAGGTTGATTTCGATGCTTTTAAGGTCACATAATGGAGATATGTTTTTTTTATTATCTTCTTTGATTGTAACTAGAGGTTAAATAGACAAACCCTACTGGGAAATTCCTTTGTGTTTATCTTAGTAGTAAAGGTTCTTGTACTAGTTAAAGACAAGGTACAGCTAGGGCTTCGGTTTTTAAAACCCAAATCAGGGAATTTAGAACCCAAATTTGTAAGAATCAACAAAGACAAGGTCCTTGAAAGGAATTTTAAGTTTTCTTTAGTCAAAATCATAGCTATCATTGACAATTAACATGCATAGTTATAGTGACAGTTTGAAGACCTAAAGGGAGATTGAGACAAAGGGTTTTGAGGGATGTTTTGCAAAGAAGCACATATTGAAATCTTGCATAGATGGAGAAGGCATAAATGGGTATCTAGGAAACCCATCAGTATGGTTTGAAACCCCCTAGATTAAAATGTACACTAGAAAATGCACAAGACCAATGCTAGAAGAGAGTTAATAGGCTAAAAACTAGACAAGGTGATAACAAGAGAAGTTTAAAGGGTTTTACTTTGAAATTTTCCATGCATTACAATGAGCCCAAAGGGTATATGATGATATGTTTCTTTAGTTGTGGATATGATTATATGTGCATAATCATGGATCTTGCATGGGAATGGCTCTTGAGAGCTAAAACAGGGTAGGCTTGATTAAAATTGAGAGGATTAATGATTTCTTTGATTAATTATAATTTTTGTTGAATGGTTTTATTTTATTATAAGCATGGTGAACCAATATAAAGAGTTTGAAGGAGAAAATGGAAGCAAAAAATTCCAAATTTGTGCTTGATTTGGAATTAGGACACTTAAAGCTAGTGAAAGGAATAGAGGGGAAGTATTAGCAAATGAGGTTTTACAAGAAAATGAGTCATTTTAATAGTTGATTGGGCTTGTGTACAGAATGTGAGAGCATGGTATGGGGATTGAAAGGGTGACTTTTAGGTTGATTGTTCCATTTTTAGATATTTGAGCCTATAGAGCTTGTTGGAAAGACTTCTAAAAAAAAAATACTAATGAGAATGATTGAAATTGGTTGCTATGAGTTGATGAATACATGAAAAATTGTTGAATATTTGCATCACCTCATGATGTTATAGATCCTTCACAGACCTCATGATGACCATTCCCTTGATTATTGGAGTTGATAAAAACTTACTTATGTGTTTTGATTTATTATAGGTTATAAGGAATTGCATGAGTCCATATATTTCAGAAATTGTTACTACCTTTAGGAGTTTTGAGGTTTATAAAATATATTTTTGACACATCTAAAACTATTACAAATGTCAATAACCAATCAAGAAGACCCCAAAACCTAAACAATGACTATATTCTTTCACAAAATAAATATTGATTGTAGAATTTAAACCCTAAAAGCTTTAGGCTAAATTCTAAAATCCTGAAAAATACCTATGTACTGACCAAATTAAAATATGAAAAACTATCTTCTAAAATGTGACAGATGGAGCTGTGAGACTAGTTCCATAAGGTGTAGAGTGACCCTAATTTCCTATATTTGCTAAAATAAATTTGAAGTATAAGAAATAATAAAGTATAAATATTAATAAAAGAAAAACTTATACTTTAGTAAATATATCCCTTCTATAAGCACATGTACCAGATAACAAACATGAACGTGAATGCCTTATAGCACGCTCGTGTTTTAGGATTGGTAATTACCAATCCTAGAAATTCATAACGCACTCACGTTTTCCCAAAACACACTCACATTTCACTTAAAATATAAAATGTGTCCGTTTTTTGGTCCCCCATCTCCGTGCACTTGCCCTAGGTGCTAGTGTCTATATCTAGGCATCGATGTTTGTGTTGTGTTAAGGACCTAAGTTAGAATCTGGGTCATTTTTGTAACTGTAGACTGTGTTGTTCATGTACTATGCAGGTCTAAACTATGACTATGTATTGTTGAATGGGGTAATCGGATCACCCAGTGTATTCCCCCCTTATTTGGGGTGCATGCGACATCGTTGGGAGGATACAGCCCAAAGGAGAGGACCAGATGCTGAGCTAAAACTGTAACCCTATAGGGGGAGGAATGTGCTTGGTAGAAACCAAGGGACATGCAAACAACATGGATGGAAACATTTGTTTGTGCAAATAATTCAAATACATATATAGAAGACAATGTGTAATCTAACAAGCAAAAAGACAATATAGACCGCAAAAAGTGGGTTTCAAACATGTAACATTACTCACAATGTCACAAGACAATCAGGTCTAAAGCATCTAAAAGCATACAAGAAAGACATAAGGCATAGCCCACAAACAATGACATATAATGACAAGAAATGGAAAACAATATCAAACAAAGTATCAGAAAACCATGGTGGCAAATAGTTCCTACAAAGTAAATGTTGCACATGAAGTACCCGTTAACATGTTAGAAAGATAAGAAGTACGTCAAAGCGTGTATGGTTTGATATAAAATAGTGTGCTAGTAAGAATAGGACGTAGTATAAAGCGAAACAAAAGCACTTGTAGTGTGTATGAAAGTAGATTCTCCTAAGAGCCTCGGTGGGACTAATAAGAGGTATAGTACCGAGCATCCATGTTGCACATAAAAATATGTGTAAATTCTGCATTCACAACTATAGAACAAGTGAACACACATGTGTATAAGATAAATACAATGACATATTAGATATCTAGCTAACATAGTAATCAAAGTGTAACATGTGAGTATAAACAAACAAGAATAAGTGTAACTAAGATATGTAGTATGTTGTGAGTGTGTGAGATGGAATGGTATGCAGTGTGAATTTGATAGGAGTATCATTCCCATCAAGCATGTGTGAATGAATATGCATGAGATGAGGTTCATAAATTTCCCCTCAACAGTCAAGAATGAACCATAGAACAAGAGCGTGTCATCGGGAAATGGTTTGATAGCATACGCTAGATAGATATGATCAATGAAGCATAGAACGTAGGGAATGAGTGAGTGCAGTGAGGTTCATTTCAAATTTATACCCTCAGTAGTCAAGTATGAACCGTGGAACTAGAGTATGTCATAGGGTAGTGTGATGTACGAGAATGTGATGCGAGAAAGGTGTCATGAATGCACAGAGCGTGAAATGTGTAATGTGTATGATGTGAGGCTCATGGATGTATTATACCCTCAATAGTCAAGTGTGAACCATAGCACAAGAGTGTGTCATAGGGTAGTAATGATAAAAGTGTATCAAGATGTGTGTGAAATACTAAATGTGAAGCCTGAAGTGAAATAGTAGAAAGAAGAGTCACCTAAGAATGCTAGGAGGGGGGAAGATAAGTGTGATGCCCCCAAGTGTATAAGAAACAAAAGACTTAAGTAACATCATCTAGAAGATCATAATTATTATGGTCGAAGCCAAATGGTAATGTATTAGAGATCTAATAAGAAATAGTATGCGGTTGATCACTTAAAGAGCCATTGTGACGTAGATTATACATGCCCATTATGTATTCCTCATCAGTAAAAGATGGTTGTGGACAACCATGTGCATAATAGAGAGTAATATTTTGTGCATAGCCAAGAAATGAATCATTAAAAATAGAAATGTGGCCAAAAGGCATGGGAAATGTGGTATCAATATGATTATGGTTCAAATTTCCCCCAATGCAGTCAAGCCAAGACTGCCCAAGTGTGAGTGGAGATGTGCGAGAAGTGTGTGCAAAAAAGAATGATAGATAGAATATGTAGAGGCCATAAGTAGCATTAATGCAAACATATCTATGATAAAAGATGAGGAGAATGAGGTGGAGGAAGGATATAATCCCATGTGAACCCCAGCCAAGTCAAGCCATCATGTGTGCAAATATTATCAGAACTAGTAGGATCAAATGGAATATGTGGCCAATAAGAATTATTCATAAAAAGAGTGCATGAAAAAGGAGGAAGCCCAGATACAAGTTGTTCATGAGAAGATGAGGAAGGTAATATGACATCCAATGTTTGGACAGACCCCTAATAAAGTATCTTCACATTAATAGAAGGAGGGGTGTCGACGCAAAATGCTCTTAACAAGATGAAGCAAGTGGCATGGTGTCCAATGCAAAAATAGATCCCTGGAGACAAATTGTGTCGGTGGTAGAGGTATAAGGTTCCATGAGTTGAAAATCATCAGTAAGATATGTAGGAGGATTATGGGGATTACCTGCATTGTGATGGAGAGCAATAAGTGGGTCTAGAGTGCAATATTTGAATGGATCATGGTCGAAAAGCACAATATATGCACAACCATCATGTATGTACTTAACAGATCGATGAATTGTATAAAGTATTTCTTGCATAATATGAAGCCATGGTATACCAAAAAAGCAATTGTAACATTTGATATTGGAATCAATAACAAAGAATACGTTGGGGGTGGTTTTGAGACCAAGTGTGATAGGTAAGGTGATATGGCCCATGCATGGTCGTGCAGAAGAATCATAGCTACAAATAGAAATGGATGTTGGATTAAGATTAGCTGAGGAAAGGCCAAGCTACTGAAGAAATGTAATATTACACAAATTGAGATCATATCCATTATCAACTAGTACCCTCCTAATGCCTATGTTAAGGATGTAAGCATTGATATAAAGAAGAGAATCATTGTCGTAGACAAAAAGAGTGGTGGCTACATCATATGGGAAAGTACAGGTTTTGAGTAAACACATCAATGAATAACTAATCCAGGAAATTATTAACATGAATGTAAGTATTAGCTAAAAGAGAGTTGATTTTAGCCTTACAATTGAGGTGAGCTTGTAAAAAGTCATAAAGGGAAATAGCCATGATGGAAGAAGAAGAGAGTATTCAAAGGTCAGGTTCACCAAACTATTTAACAAAGATTGAATTTGTAAAACCCTAATTATAGAGTCACATGTGATAAATAAAACACTAAATTACATATATGACCTAAGCAATAAGCTAGATAAAAATGAAACCCTAGGTGCAAGAGAGAGAATAGAAGACTTGGTTGATTTCACAATTGATAATGAAGTATGTTGGACTGGAATACTGTTAAATAGGAGAAGGAACTTGTCACAACCACACAAAAAAATTATGGAATTGTCATAATAAACTGGACCCCATTAAACATCTGGGCTAGGTCAGGGTCGTTTAGGCACTGGAGACCTCTATTAGGTGCCTGTGAATATGAAAATGGTCAGAAACTGATTCTTCTTGTGTTACACCAATGTCACTAACCTTTTTTTTTTGTCGCCTATATGTCACACTATGTCCGCAGAGTTCACTTATAATGTGTAAAACAAATGATCTCCTACAAAACCCCAAAACATATCAAATCCTGAAAAGAAAAAGATGCAAATGGGGATTCAAACCGACCCTAATGGTCACTTGAAAGAGTGAACTTATGCCCGAGTGTTTTACTACATCTCAGAATCCATATAGTTATGTGTGTGTAGAATCGTGCCCTACGAAGCTCTTGTGCAAGATGCACTGAATAACGAGAAATAACTAGATGTAGCAATATAAATAGATATGTGGATGGAAAAATTCGAACTTCCCCTCCTATGAAGTGTATGCAGAAAATGCGGCCCCTTGTCCCTTGAGTGAGTTCTAGATGGACTCTTTGATGCTCTTATAATGCATTTGGATGCAACCTTAGGTGGTGATAGTAGATGCTTAGATCTTGATCGTTTATTATGGTCACATAACTTTGTATTTATATGAATCCCTTGGTTGAAGTTCGTAATTGAAAAATAAAAGGCTGACCCATAAGAAAACAAGTTGCCCAAAAGATAAAAGAGGCCCAAAAGGGGTGAGTAAGAAACAAAGAGCTCGGGGGCACCCAAAGGGGATGAGGGTGCCTAGGCGTTAAGCTCTTGGCTGGGCATTGGTGTCCAAAGCCAAGATATATAAAGTAGTGAAGGTCTGACTAGTTAGTGGCGTGTGTAAGACCATAAAGAAAACTAGAAACAAAACAAAGAGGTCAAAGATAGTTGTCAATTACTAGTTTTCTTGCTTAAGAGTCATATGGTTAGTGAGTATGTGATTAGGACTTACCAAATATACTCCAAGTGTGTGATTTAGTGTCTACATAAATCCTGGCTACTCTCTCTCACTTCCTGCTTCATGATTGTCTCTCTAAGCACTAATGCATCATTTGTTCAAATACTTTATATTCATTATCCAATGATGCACTCTCATGCTATAGTTCACACTTGACTGTTGAGGGCACAATTCATCAATGAACCTTTCTTTTCAAACTCGAGCTACTTTCTCTTGCTCCAAACATGACTATCTTTTGTGATGCATTACCACATCCATTGGTTTGCATACTTTATCTTAATTACAGTAATGACACACTCTTGTTCTATGGTTCATACTTGACAGTCGAGGGAAAAATCCTAATTGAACCTCACCTCACACACATCCACTGAGGGGAAACGTGGCTCATATCATCTACACATCGCAACACATCGCAACACACCATCATTTTCATATAGCATCTGCATATATTGGTTGCATTTACTCTTGTTAGATTATAATACTCACATGTTACACTTTGTTTCCTATTTTAGCTGTATAGTTAGCATGTCATTATCTTTTTCTATATTCACCGCAACTGTGTGTTCAATTGGTATCTTGAGGTGAATGTAAATCTCTATCACATTATTACATTATGCATGATGCTCGACACTAATCTTTACCAGTTCCGTCGAGGCTCTTAGGGGCATCTACCTTTGCTTCTTTGGACATTCTCTACACATCACTAGGTCCTAGTGTTACATTATTTACTTGACTTCTCGTTACTATCTCTTCACTGTTAATATACATGAGTTTGACATACTACTTATCTTTCTAACATAATAATGGGAAGCTTGACGTGTAGATTTTCCTTTGCAGGATCACTACAACCATGGTTATCTACTAATTTCTTGTTTCTTCTATCATTCTTTTATTTTTTAACGGGAAATACAATCTATGTCTTGCTTAATCATTCTTTTATTTTGGGTGCTAAGGCCCTGATTGTCTTGTGAGATTGTGAGCAATGTCCCATGTTTGAACAACCCTCTGACTTTTTGGCAATGCATGTCTCTTGTCTTCATCACATTACTTGTTACATTAAGGATTATATTGCATACTAGTTCTTTTATACTAATACTTGTCATTGCCCTAGCTTGTTTTCACGTGCCTTGGTTTCTACCATACATATCAAAGGAACGATAAGAATCCCATTGTTCCAAGCCACCAGGATCTCAGATGATAATAGCACACCACATTTAATAAGCTAAAAGGAATCTCGATAGAATTACCTTACAAAAATATTTGCAAACAGAGAGCTAAAAAGAAATGTATGGAAACCCATCTTTGATACATAATACTCAATACATTACATTACATGAATTAACTTAATAATGAGGATGTACATATTTAGGAGAAGGAAAGTGTAAACTACTACCTGAGATCAGTGGTGAAGAACTCCCATGCTAACTCATACTAGCAGTTAAGTTAATTCCACAAGACTGAGCAAGCTAACTCCACACAACTACTACTCCCTAAGAAAGCTAACCCAACAAGTGTAGGGATAACCCAAATGTAATAATTATCCTAATAAACTAATCAAAGGATAAATAATATTCTTGGACTAATGCCCCCCCATAAGCATAGCTTAGGTGGGCAAAAAATAAGGTGGGTCTGTCATCACCAATCCGACACTATGATAATTCTTCACCGGGAACTCCTCGTGCTATGATTATTTACTAATGCACAACTTTTAGTTTGGTGGATGTAATCTGGAAACACAACAACAAACATAACACAAGAATACCATAGACTATGATAAGAAGGAATGATGATAAATCTGAAATATAAGTGTAAATTATAATATCAACATGAAATTGTTACAATCTCACCCATGAGGTACTTCAAGTGTTATTGACTTCACTTGCCTTCCATCAATAACTATGGGAGAAACTTCACAATTACACCTCTTAATGGCTTCTTTAACACACCTTCAAAATGATGGCTTCCTTTACACACTTACTCAGACAATATTTCTCACTACTTCCTTCTATGCTAAATGAGGGGGGTGGCCTCTTTATTTATAGAACTTCCAGGCTTATCCATCTTATCTCTAAGATAGGATAAAAAATCTACTCTGACGAATCATATTCCATACCTTAACTCTTATCTGTACATGTAAGCTTATCTTTTAAGATAAGATAAACCTTATCATTTCACATGGGTTCCACATTTTTAGACTTTTTACAAATAAAATACACAAAATATTTATGACCTCACTTCTTGTCCTTATTACCAATATAATATTTCTAATTCCTAATCATGTAGACCCTACTTCTCTACTTATCCCTAACTTTGACATTTTAACATTACCGAACCACTTATGACAAATATTTACTTTTTACCACAACATTCCTATTGTACTTTTGACTGTTACCGTACTCTACATTATTGGCACCGTACTGATTTATCTTCTATCAGACGCTACTACTAATTACACTTAACAACATCCTATTCCTAATACATACATTAATGAAATAGAAATTACGGAGGAAAATTTTAGTGTCGACAGGTCCTAGTAACAAGGCCTAATGAGGTACCCACATACAATAACTGAGAAAAAGGGAACACCGCAAAGTACCCAAAACCAGTAATAACAAAGTAGTGAGAAAAAACCGCTGCAAGGCATCCTAATAAGTTCGGCTCAAAAAACTCGTACAATGCTGAAGAAGTTTGGTGTGCACTGTGGTCTAAATCCACTGCTCAATCACAAAACTCAAAAACAACTAGCACTAAGCTTCACCAGAATAGCTCTATACAAAGAGATTGTCAATGGAGTGATGTCGAAAGTGTAAAAAAACCAAACATAATTCAATCAACTGGTACAAATAGGTGTGCCATGCTCTAAAAATAATAACCAAGGCAACAAGGTAAGGATACAAGATTAAATGAAATAGGAGTGCCACAATCCAAGAAAAGCCAAGGTAATAAGGGAGGGATACAAGACCCAAAGAAGTAGGATCAATTGCTATAAATAGCTATACCATGATCTAAGAATAATAAACCAACCAACAAGGAAAGGACACAAAATCCAAAGAAATAAGAGTGTCGCGATCTAAGAAAAACCAAGGTAACAAAGCAAGGACACGAGACCTGAAGAAGCAAGATCAGCACCACACCCTCCCATACGGTTAAATGGGTAAAGTGACACTAAAAATCTGTATGAGTTGTTAAAACAACTACTCGAACACTGAAAAATTAACATTGGGCTTTAACAGATTAGCCCCCCCACAAGAGAGACTGTCAACATGGCTAAAAGTGTCAAAAATACATATCTAAAATATCTTAACAAACAAGAGAGATATAAAGTGTTGGCACTTTATAATTGAGTGTGTGTTAAGATAATGAAATTTTATAATTTTAGTTCATTTCTCAAAATAAATAGTTTTAATAGAACAAGCACGAAAAAATAACCACTCTTAAAAAAGCCCACACTCGATTTCGAGTTGCCTA
>JAHRHJ020002500.1:0-11664 GCA_019776745.2 Taxus chinensis | reverse complement strand
TCAAGTTGCTACCTCTTAAATCCAGGGCAAAGCTTCACAAGGTTCCAAAATCCTATAACAGGCTCTATCAATCTGGACCATCTGTGCACATATCTTCTTCACAACCATTTTTTAAAAGAAGGAGATAACCATCCTTGCTAGAGTAACTGAAAACAATCAAGAGGATCCAAACGAGCAACTGAAGGATTTTCACTGGACTGGACAAGAGCCATAGCGTTAAATCCTCACTAATGAAGGTTCCTTCTTATAACTTTCCTGAGATTCAGTGAATTCTGATATTTTTCTTTAAGATTCTGTCAATTGGGTGCACAACCTTACTTTTACCTTAGCCTTTCCATATGAGCGGAATATTTTATTCAAGCTGAAAACTGCTCCTATGCCATCCATGCCTGCTATAAATACCTCCGAGTTCGAAACCAGGTACTAGCCAAACACCCACCTTAGCTCCTATACCCCCCTAGGAGTCAAATTTCAGATGAGCCTCCACTTCATCATCTAACACTCCAACACCTCAAAGGAGCTTCAAGAAGTTTGAAACAACCCGGCCTACCTACTCGGGGCCGGAACAGACCGTAAAGTTGTAAACTGGCTTTAGAGGGCGCAGTGGTGGCTTGGGGCCAAGTAGTTATGGAGGAAACACAATGGAGGCGGGTGGAGGGGGCAAAGATTGATAGTGTCCGCCGCACCACACCGCCACCCCCCCCCCCCCCTGCTCGAGTGTCCCCAGAAGACAAAACAAACACACACACAAAACAAAAAACAACAACAAAACACTACGTGAAACAGGGGTCAGGTAGACGTTCGGGATGGCTAAGGGAGTTGTTAGGCAGATGGGCCTGAGGCCAAGAGGAAGCCGGAAATTAGTTAGGTAGGCCCGTTTAAAATTGCTTGACGGCCTTAGGCCAAGGGGTGAGCCCGACCGGGGGGAAGACTGGGGTGACGTTTGTGGATCGTTGTCTTGCGTGTTGGGTGAGCAGGTAGTAGATGGGGTCGTGGTAAGGGCGGTGGGAGTGGGATGAGGAAGCCAGAATGTGGTCCCCCCGGAGTTAGTTGGTGTACTCCGATGTCATTTGAGCCAGGCGGAGGTCGGTGGGGAGTTGGGTGGTTGCCACGCGGTTTTCAAGGGGGGGAAAGAGGATAGGGGAGCGGGTACCAGTGAGAGCTCACATTGCGCTCCCCCCTCCCCCCGCTATAAAGGCCCCCCGCCCACTCCACCGTAGTCGATGCTTGGGGCCCGCCCTCCCCCCACCGCACCCCCCCCGCCCCCACCCCGCCCCCTGGCCATCCCGATGTCTTCCCTCAGACGGAGTAAGGGACGCCATTCGGCCCACCGAAGCCCCACCGAGGGCGAAACTGTGGTGGTCTCGGGCCCGCCGACCCCCCGGTGGGGAGCCCCCCAAAGATTGCCCGGGTAATTGGAAAAGGGCTGGTTCCCCCCCGACCCCCTCCCCCACCCCCCCCCAACACCGCCGGATGGCGCCCCCCCGGGGTTTCCACCACCCCCACCGCCCCCCGCCCTCCCCCACCACCCTGAGGTATAGTCCCTCCCCTCCCCCGCGACCCCACGACCCCCTTCAATTAGGGCACCCCCAGCATTCGGGCCCCCCCCGCGGATGAAGAAACCCCCCCCCGCCCCGCCCCAAAGAGGACGGAGCCAGGAGAGGAAAGGAGAAAACAATGTTCCGCCACCCGTCTCCCGCCCCCCCCCCCCCTCTCAACCCCACCAGGATCCCAGCCCTCCCCCACGTCCCCATCCCCCCGGCCCAACCCTGCGGCCCGTCCCGGGGGGGGGTGAAGAGTTAGGGTATCTGTATACTAAAAATGTAGGAGAGTGGAGGGGTGGCGGACCTTACGTGGTAATGGGAGAATGAGCGAGGAAGTGAGGTGCTGTGAAGGTCGCGGTGCTCGGAGGGGGGGACCGGGGGGGGAGAGTGAGGGGAAAATGTACGGTGAGCCGTGCGGGGCGAGGAGGACCATGACCGTTTTGGTTACGCGCCCCTCCACTTCCCCCCCACCGCCTTTTAGGGGGTGCCGCCACACCCCAGCCCGTACGCCGCCCGCGATTGGGGAATGTAGAGGCCGCCCGGTAAAAGCGGTGCCACCCCCCGCCCACCCCACACAACACAAAAACAACAAACAACAGAACAACCAACGAAGGATACCCAGTATCACACTTAGTCCCCCGGGGATCCCCCCCCAACCAGGCTCCCACCCACCTTCCCGAGGTGCCCCCACCCCTACTCCCCGGCCTCACCCGCACCCCCTGCCCCGGTCCCCCCCGCCCGCCCCCGCTGAAGTCCCCCCCTCCCCCACATCCCAGCCACCTCGGCCCCGCCCCCCCTCCCCCGCCCGCTCCCCCCCCGTCGGGGGGGGGGTGCCTCCACTCCTCCCCCCCGCCAACCAATGCCCCCTTCTGCGTTCCCCCTCCCGCCCCCCCCCAGCGCGTGTGCACAACGGGATAGTTTGCGCCACGGAGTACGGACGTAACCCTGAGGTAAAAAGGAGGGGAATGGAGTGGGGAGAAGGTAGGGATGGGCGAGGCGTTTCCCGCCCCCCCCACCCGCCCCGCCCCTCCCGGCGCGGTACAGGGCCTGGGATGGTATGGGCGGATTCCCGGCCCCCACATATGCATGGGGATAAGGACAGATTTAGGGGCGTAAAATCGCGAAGCGCAGAGGTACCGCCGGCCGGTGGACGGGAGGAAGGATCGCGGGGGGCGGTGCATAAGGCGACCAGGATATAATGTTGTAATACAGTCGGGAGCGGTGGAGGAGCAATAAAATCGCTGAGTTACCCACGCCCGCCCCGTGGGCCGGCCCCCTCCCCCCTCTCCCCCCCCCCCCAGCATACCCGGGGTAAGAGGCTAGTAAGGGGCATTGAGCACATACGAACAGGCGAAGTTCTCCCCCCGGCCCCCGTGGGATACACCAAATGTCCGGAAATAATGAGGTAGGGAAGAGGACGGGGGGCGATGTGGTGCCCCCCCAGCGCCCCCCGCCCTGCCGGCCGGGTATGGACGCTCCAGCCCCCCAGCGGAAGTCCCCCGACCGAAAACTCTTCATGAATGGGTGTAAAAGGTATGCTTTGATCCTCTAGGAGAGATGGAATAAAGATGACTAGGATTCTACTACCTGCATGAGGAGAATTTTGATGCCCTCTTCTAGAATCCTCAAGCTAAAAGCAAATGATAATAAAGTATGAAAATTGTTCTTTCATGGCTCAAGGAGTAGAAAAAGGAGCTAGAGGAGGAAGGCTATGATCGTTTCCCCCCAGGGTATGACGATTATTCAGCCTGTAGATTTGAGTTTCTACTAAAATAACACTACAGGAATATGAGGCGTGGCTTAATGGATTTGCATTGGGCCAGAAGACAAGGGAATTAAAACCTGCAGGTGGTTTCGTATAGTGAACTAGTTGTCAATCAAGCAAGGAAAAAATGATATCAGAAACAGACTTGCTTAAAGTACAAGAGTAGGGGTATTGGTATTTTATTGAGGTTTTGAAAGGCTTCAACATTGTGTCCAGACCAGGAAGGAGAATGAACTAGGGATAGGCTCACCGGCAGTTGAAGCCCCATTGATGTAGTTGATAGCATCAAGCGGAAAAAATAACAGCCACATATCCATGTGATTGTCAGGCCAACAGTGCTAGATAATAACATATGTTGGAAGGTGTTCGAGAATGATCAATAGATCATCAATTTTTTGCAAGAGGAAGCTGAATTCCCAGCTATAAATCAAATTAGACTAGAGAAACAATATGGAGATCAAGTAGTGTAGCTGTATACAAACAAGATTCCCAAAGGTTTAATGACATTGGATTCTATATTCAATCCCAATGATCAGTTTTGAAAAGAAAAGGCTAATATACAGATCAAAGAAGAAGATTTAGTGTCAATTCTATTTAGAGAAGGAAAAATGCTTCAAATTGGGAAAGTGGCCACTGAGCAACAAAGGTATGAATTCCATGCAACTTTGCCAAGATTTTCCAGATGTATTTTCTTGGAGCTATGAGGACCTTATAAGGTTCAATCCAAAGTTATCCCAACACACAATCGAACTAGATCTAGCTACTAAGCCCATCAGGAAAATGTAGAGACTGGTCAATCCACATATTGAGCCTTTGATGAAGAAAGAGATGAGCAAGCTAATAGAGGAAAATATCATATTTCCAATCAAACCACTCAAGCTAGGTCACAAATTTGGTCCCCATTCAGGAAGAAGAGTGGAGAGATTAGGTTGTGTGTCAACTTTCATAACTTGAACAAAGTGTCCCTCGAAGACCACTACCCACTCCCCCTCAATGGAGAAAATCTTGTTGGTGGTGTCTAGGTCAAAGATTTTCTCTCTCCTAGAAGGCTACTCAGGGTATAACTAGATCATGGTGAAAGAAGATTATCAGTTTAAAATGGATTTCACCACCAAATGGGGCACCTATGCCTATAGAAAAATGCCATTTGGATTGTCTAATGTCGTAGCCCACTTTCTAAAGGGAAATGGATATGGCATTCAAAGGGCTGATCAACAAAATATTGTTGATCTACCTAGATGACATTACTATGTTCTCCAAAAATGCAGCACACCACCTTTTTCACCTAAGGCAAGTGTTTCAAAGGTGTAGGAGATTTGGGGTATCACTGAACCCTGAAAAATTCATATTCTTGGCCCATGAGGGGCAGGCTTCTAGGTGACATTGTGTCAAAGGAAGGTTTCATAATCGACCCAGAGAGAGTTGAAGGAATAAGGGCATTACCATTGCCAAGCCATAAGAAGGCTCTTTAAAGGAATCTTAGGAGAAATAAATTTTGTCAAGAGGTTTATACCCAAACTTTACTGCCCTTGTCAAGCCAATCACGTTGATGTTGAAGAAGATTTTGGCATTTAGGTGGACAACTAAAGGAAAAGCATGTTTTGAGGCCATCAAAGAAGCTATATCACAAGCCCCAACTCTTGTGAATCTAGTTTTTTCTAAGGATTTCATATTATATTCCTTTTGTGGCAGTGACACAATTTCTACAATCCTAGTACAACAGAACAAAGAAGATACATAGTATTCGATTACTTTCTTTATCCATGTTCTAGAGGATTATGAAGTAAGATACTCCATCAAAAAGTAGGTCCTAGAAGTGATCAGAGGCTTGAAGAAGTTTAAGCCATTTGGTTTCAAAAAACAAAATCTAACTGTTAGTCTCCCCATGCAGGAGTAAAAGACTTCCTTCTTAGCAAGGATTTGAATGAGAAATGTACATGATGGATCACTCATGTCATGGAGTATGCCATTGAGATCAAGGTCACTAAGATGGTATGTGGGAAGGGATTGTGTGAATAGCTAGCCTTGAGTCAGCAAGAAGAAGCAAGTGGAGGAAAGGAAGTTGTTTTTGTCTTGCAAAATAGTTAAGAGGAAGATAATGAGGATGTGCCCACTCCTTGTTGGACTCAGATCATGGTTCACTTCCTTCAAAAAGGCCCATGTCCCTCCAGAAATGAATAAAACAAAAAGGAGATACTTTAGACTACAGGCCATCCCATATGTGCCCATTGATGACATCTTGTTCAAAAGGGACATCAATGGCGTTCTGTTAAGATACATTGGGACCAAATCCGATTGAAAGAGTGTTACAAGAATTCCACGATGAAGCAGCTGGAGGCCATTTTGCTGTAGGAATGAAAACACTTAAGATCAAAAAGGTGGTTTATTATTGTCCCAAGGTGTTTAGTGATTGCTATGCGTGGATAAAAAAGTGCAAGAACTGTGCATTCTTTAGAGGCAAGGAAAAACTAGCAACACTACCATTACATCCAATTTCAGTAGATCAACCATTCATGTAATGGGGATTAGACTTCATCGGGGTAATCAATCCAAATTCAAGCCAAGGCTACAAATGGATTCTGATGGTAACAGTCTATTTCACCAAGTGGACCAAGGTAGTGACACTCAAAGAAGCTAATGATTCTAGTATACTATATTTTTATGAAGGGATAGTGATCAGATTTGGAGTGCCAGCCACCATTATATCAGACAATGCATTGGCATTCATGGGTTCCAAAATCATAGGATGGGCCATGAGTAATGGGATTTACCTAAGCACTTAATCAAATTATTACCCTCAGGGTAATGGCCAAGCAAATTCTACAAACAAGAACTTATTGAAGATTATTAGAATAACTCTAGATGAAAATTAGAAAACCTGGCACACCGAAACTCAAATCAGCCTGATAGGTTGATAAGAAAACACCCAAGAGATCTACAATAGACTCTTCATTCAAACTTATCTATGGGAAAGAGGTAGTGATTCTTATATCACTTGAGTTTCCAACATTGGAACTCATGAAACAACTAGAGGCGTCCGAGTTTAAACCAATGGAAGCCATGTATGGAGAGCTGGTGGAATTAGAAGAGACCAGAGAACCATGCACTTCAAACAATAGAGAAGGATCAGGCTTCAATCAAGAGATTCTTTGACAAGAAGGAAAGAACAAGGACCTTCTAGGTAGGATACCTAGTTTTGAAATCGGATGCAGATCAGGTAAAACTAGGAAGGATTCCAAGTTTTATGCTATTTGGAGTGGCCCTTACATGGTCACAAAATGTAAAAGTAGCAATGCTTTCAAATTGTCTACATTGGATGGTGAAGAATTATATATTCCAGTGAATGGAATTTATCTTAAGCAGTACTACTAAAAGGGGAGTTCTCACCCTGTACATATTCATCTACTTTCTCTTTCCTCTGAGAGTTTTTACACATTATCTTGTTGTAGTTTAGGGTTGCTTTTTCTCCTAATTGCTTTGCACACTCTGCATGTTCTACTTGGAGCATGTGTGATTTTAAATTTTGTATATATTTGTGGTGCTATTTTTTGGCTCTTGCACAACTCATTAAAATCCAAGATGAATCCCTGGGTCAAAACAATTTTCTACTCTCAGAAACCGTCATTTCAAGATTTCTTATGAAGACTGAGAGTGCAAATAGTCAGCTCATGAATCAAAGGAAAAATCAGTATCAGACCATCGTTCTTGACTCCATGACCAACATATATGACAAGGAAATTGTATTTTCATCTAGCAGGAAGATACCCCTGTGATTCGCCAAATTGTTATGCATATTTTTCCCCTAGGAAATATATTGGATCAGAGCAACCCCCACATTGAAAGAACTTAAGAAATCATGTTTGGTTCCTATAAATAGATTATAGGGGGAATATATAATGGAAGTGGAGGGGCTTGTGAAAATCAAACAAAAACGTGTAGGAGAAATCTAAAAAATGACTCTGTCCAAATAGATCTGGGCCTTAAATCTATTCTATAGGTTTTAGGTGGGATCAAAAATAGAAAACTAGGGTCAAACATGTTGGAGCAGGGTCACAAGAGAAGCTAGGAGAAAGAAAAGGAAGAAATGATGAAGACCTAAAGTCTTCATGCTCAAAATACTCCAGGAATGATTCTAAAAATTGGCTAAGTATGGAGGATGTTACAGAGAAAGCCACATGTTGAAATGACGCTTCTCCAAGAGTGAATCCAATAAAGTAATTTCAAATGAGTGCAAGGCTTCCACGCGTCTAAGGCTCCCAAAATTTTCAATGACTATTGAAAAGTATTTGGCTAAACACAAAGGTGTCAGGTGTCGACTCAGCGTAAATCCGAGAAGGACCCCCAAGGTGAAGACTCAAACTTGCGCCAGCCCTCCACATAGCAAATGGTTGACAGACGTCAAAAGGCAAGATAGGGAGGGGCCTAAAAAAGGTTAAGTATAGAATCATTAGTAGAGAGGGACCATGTGTTGGAGTGACGCATCTCTAAAGTTGAATCCAAATGTGGAGGCCCAAACACAGTGCCCAGCTCGCCATGTAGCCCAAGGTCCAAAAAAAGTAGGAACAAATTCATTGAAAAAGTCAAAAATCTTGCGGAGGCTTCAAAGTGTCGACTCAACGCTCATTTGAAGGAAAAATATTTATCAAGAGTTTCAGTGAGCATAAAGCCTCCAGGTGTCTAGTATCTTTGAAGGGGATAGAGTCAGGTTGAATAGTCAATGCATAGTGGCAGGTCGGAGAAGAGTGCCAAGTGTCCACACAGTGATAACTCAAAGTTGAATCTGAGAGAGGGTTCTCAAATAAGTGTTAGACTGCCACATGTCCCCAATCAAGGAATATGACCCCACCGAGCAAAGAATTTATCCGAGAAATATAGAAATTGAGCAGGCTAGCAGATGAAGCCATGTGTCAGCCCCATGCCATTTCAACAGTAAGATACAGAGGCCACCCTCTGATATGCACCATCCAACCATGTGTCCCATATTAAAGAGGGGGGCCATTTTACACAAATTGGTTTTCCCGCTCTGTTGTATGGACCCGATAAAAAATTTGAAGGGGCATATCTTTCGACTCAATGCTCAAAATATTGCAAATCTAACACCATTGGAAATATCTCAGCCTCACCCATGCCATGGAGATCTTAAAATTTAAGTTTGGGGAGGTTAGGTAAATAAAAATGAGGAAAACATCTTCATGGCCATTAATGCGGATCTATCTACCTCAACAACTAGATTAGATTCGATTCGCTTCGTTGTTTCCTCCTCCTTGTAGGCACTGAACCATAGATTGATACAATCAAGATAGATTTGGGGGCAGATTTTGAAGGAGGCATTAATAGTAGTGGTTGAGCTTCAAAAGGTGGACATGGTGGGCCTAAAAAAAGGTTAAGTATAGAAGTAATTAGCGGAGAGAGCCACGTGTCAGAGCAACACATCTCCAAAGTTGAATCCCAAATGCGGAGGCAAGCGCCATCTCGCCATGTAGCCTAGGGTCCAAAAAGTAAGGAAGGAAATCGTTGAAAATTCCAAAATCCTGTGGAGACTTCCAAGTGTCAACCCAATGCTCCTTCAAAGGAAAAATATTGATCGGGAGTTTCAGCGAGTGCAGATCCTCCATACGTCCTGTCCTATCTCTTTGAAGGGGACAGAGTTAGGTTGAATAGTCAATGCATAGTGGCAGTCTGACAGAAAGTGCCAAGTGTCCACATGGTGCTAAATCAAATTTGAATCTGAGAGAGCATTCTCAAACAAGTGTTAGACTGTTGCATGTCCCCGGTCAAGGAATATGACCCCGTCAAGAAAAGGACTTAGCTGAGAGATATAGAAATTGAGCAGGCTAGTGGTTGAAGCCACATGTTAGCCCTACGCCATTCAGAAAGAAAGATACAGAGGCCACCCTCTGACATGTGCCATCCAACCATGTGTCTCATATTAAAGAGGGGACCCATTTTTCAAACTAGTTTTTCCACTCTGTTGTACGGACCTGATACAAACTTAGAAGGGGCATATATTTTGACTTAGCCCACTCGAAATATTGCAAATATGAAACCATTGGAAAGATCTCAGCCTCACCCCACACCATGGAGATCTAAAAATTTAATTTTGGGGAGGTTAGGTAAATAAAAATGGGGAAAACGTATTTAGGGCCATTAATGTGGATCTATCTACCTCAACATCCAAATCAGATTTGATTTTCTTCGTCATTTCCTCCTCCGTGGAGGTGTTAAACCATAGATTGATACAGTCAAGATAGATTTGGGGGCAGATTTTGAAGGAGGCATTAATAGCAGTGGTTGAGCTTTGACCTAATTTTCCGGATTCTCTCTCTTTCTTCTCTCTGATTGAATCTATAAATACAGGGTCGAGACTCATTGTAAAGGGTTAGACATTCTTTTGTTTTACAAGCTCCCTTCTTCTCCTTGGCAAGTGAATTCATGTTTTTTCAGACCTCCCATATAGACTATAAACAAAAAAATTTCCTTGTTACTATTGTAATGCACCATATCAAGCCCTGAGAGAAATAATACATGTTCTATGGGTGATCTTCATCTCTTTCTATGTTAATTGTTGTCTTATGATCCTTCATTACAACTCTAGTTATTTGTGCATGTTTTTGTGGTGCATTCTTCTGGTTTGTGTCTTCCAGCAAAACAATTGTTCATCACTTCTTTGGTGTATCACCTGGTAGCTTAAGTTTTATTTGCTTTGTATCCCTTTTTTAACTCTGTCTCCTTGGAAAATTAGAGTAGGACTTAGGATAGACCCTCTACGATTTTATGCATACACCTAAATAGAGGAATAGGAACCAGCCTTAATCTAGTGATTTTTTTCCCACCTGTAAAGTCCCAAACTTTGGGGGAAAAACTCACTGTTATGCGAATCATACTAAATGAATCTACCCTAGAAAAGAATATCTAACGACTCATTTAGGGGTGCTGTGATTTTGCGCTAACAACAAGCATGAGTTTTTTTATCCCGTAAAATTGACAAGGGCAATTTTAAGGGTAACCATACCAAAATTTTGTTCTGGTCCCTCATCAGGGACCCCGCTACATTTGGAACACTGCAAAACCCTTTCCCGAGAAATTTGGTTTTCTGGACTTAGCCATTTTTGGTCTTTTTGGGTTGGGCGCACCTTTTGTCTATGCAACACAGGGTAAATCTGTGCCCCCTTTTCATTTCCTTTGGCGTGTCGACACACATTTTGGCGTGCCTCACCGTGTTGCACATTTCTTGCATGCGCCAAGGCGCATGCACCTTCGTGTCAACAATATTTTTGTTGCGCCACGTTTTGGTGCACCAAGGTTGCACATATTTCTGTGTTGACAACACTTTTGATGCGCTAAAGGCACACATAACAACGTGTTAACACACATCTTGGTGCACCACAGGGCACAAGTTTTACAATTTCAACAGGTGTTTTGATGCACCACTTCAAAAAGTGGTTGTGCATTTATTACACCTTTGCCTATATATAGGCACATCCACCCTGTCATTATCACCAGTCAGAAAACACATGATTGTTTTTATTCTTCTACACCTGTCAGCACGCCTGTCATCCTCATGTCACGTTCGTGGACCTCACTTTGCTTCTCATGTTATATTCCGGGTAGGTGGTCTTTTTCCCCTGTATTTTTGTTGGTTGTTGTTTGTTTGTGTAGTAGGTTGCATAGCTTTGTCAAAATCCTCCTTTGTTGCCCTGGCTGTCTTTCTACCTTGCTCTCCCTCCTCTTTCCAGATCTGCTGGTAAAGAGAGCCTTGCCTCAAAGCACTTAGGTCTTTTTGTTGTACCCCCTTCTCTATCCGCGAAACCCTGCAGAAGAGGCTTAACACCCATTCAAACCCCACAAAGAAAGAAGAGGCTTAAAAATTGATAAACTGCGTTCTTTACCCTTTGGCGCAATCTCCGCCCTTGCAACATGAGGTATAGTCGTGCCAACGGTGCATCCGCCATGCTTGCTGCATAAAAAATAGCTGCGCCCTCAAAGCGCACTTTCCTTGCTTGCAACACCCACTAAACCTATGCCCTCTCGGTGCACCAAACGCATGTGTAACATTGCAAAAGTTTATGCCATTGGCGCACCTTGCATCCATGCAACACCAACAGTGTTTGCGCCAAGTATAAAACTATTAGTGGCGCAGGTGCATCCCCTATTGCAGCAACATCATGTCATGCAGACCTCCCATGCGCCACGCCAAGTTTCCCTTTTTTGCACCTGAATTCTATGTTACACATGCTAAACTTGCACGCCTTTGGCGCATCCTATCCCCGTGCAACATGAAAAATACATGTGCCCGGTATAAAATGCATATAAATGGTGCCGACGCACTCCTACTTGCAACAACAAAAAAGGTCG
>JAHRHJ020002499.1:0-11677 GCA_019776745.2 Taxus chinensis | reverse complement strand
ATGGTTTGTTTACCAAAATGCTCACGGTTTTCTCCGGCATATATAACACTTGTAGTAAGAATGTTTTAGCGTTGCCATAATAAGCGCCAATGTGACCCTCCAAACATGAGAAAATGCCATATCAATATAAGACCTAATGCAGAATGATGATGACCCAGGTTCATGCCCATAACATGGCGATTAGACATCCTTATATGAATTTTGGCCAAAAGACTCGGTTCATTCTGGAGTGCACTCGGCAAATCTCGGCTCAATCAAAATTTATGCCACTATGGGTTTTTGAGAGCTTAGTATGGGCACTAGGCAGCTGTGAAGGATACACAAATACCCATTTTTTAGAACTTAAAAGATCCTTATGTTACAATTTTCAAAACCCATAAAAGACACTTAAAAAAATACAGTGAACAAGTGGCGGGCAGCCAAGGAGACCTTGGAAAATGCCACAGGTAACAACATATGAATTCTTCCTTATCATGGATCAAAGCGAATAGGAAAATAAGCTAGATAACCCTTTTTTTTTTCTCAACTTAGCCTTGAAAACTAACGTTAATGTCCGTCATTATAAAACAAACACAGCTTTTCTGATCCTGGTAAAAGAAAAGAAATACTGTTAGTTGATGGACGTACATAATGGAAGGGTTATAAATATTTACTTCTGCCCGAGACAGAGTTTTTCAAGAGACAATTTAACGAACAAGGATGAAGCATGCAAACGGGAAGATAGGTATTTAGAGTGCACATAATCAATTCGTTGCTAGGAAGGAAAAGGATGCTGAAACAATAGAATCGTTTTCATTCTACTTTTATTTAAACCTTCAATCCCGGGTTTCAGGACAAATTTTATGAAGACGTGAAGGGCGTGACTCCAATCCATATACACGGCAGTGGAATATTTGTTTATGTCAGTGTTTGAAGACGCTTTTAAAAAATGCTTATATTAATTGCAGTATGCCTGTGCACCAAAGGCGTGGGATTTTGCCGCGACCATGAATGTCAGAAACTGTACGCTGGCAAAGGCGAACTGAACTGAACGGGAACTGGGGAGTAGTAGCTGGCCAGTGTGGCAAGGGGGAACTGATCCGGTAGAGGCATCTGTTCAATGCACATTCGGTGTTGGAAAAGTATGACTAAGAGTTCTGGGGGAAAACCGTTGTTGTTGGAATGCGCTCAAAGAAGGCTTCTCTTTATTGCAACACGCGCTTTGACTCTCAAGCACTCGCCGCTCACTCGGCGTCAGTGCTCGTTTGTCCCTCCATTGATCTATTACCGGCCAGCGGAAGTTTGATCATGGTTCTCCACAATATGTCCTCGCGCTTGGCAGTGTTGCCCGGAATCTCCCCATTACGGAAGTTAGTTTGGTATGGTTGCAAAAACCAATATCCCTCACATGGCAGTGTTGAAGGTGTATCCCATTGGCGGTAGACTCAAAAATTCTCCAACGCCCGGGGATTCTTCTTTGGCTTGACATCACGGTCATTTCACTGGCATGTGCTTATTTCCCACGTCCAACGGCTGTGGCCCCCAAATAATTTCACGGGCCCCGGACTCACCCTGAGCCGCAGTTTGGCAATCGACCCAATTTCTCCATATTCCACCGCGCAGGGATCTCAGAATCTTCTCCGCCGAGTTTCCTTCAACAGATTTGAGGATAAAACATTAAAACTCTCTCAGTTGCAAACATTTCAGCTGTGAGTTGTAAGGTGTGATAATGCGGCAGATAAAAATTTAACGCCCGCAACTTAGTGAATCGTTGAAGATGTCATATAATTGCCAAGCAAAATTGTGCCTCATGAATATTCTGATATATGAAAGTCTTACACTCTTGAGTAGCGTTGAGTTACATCGTAAAACAAGTAAGAATTGATTAGGAGAGTTTTGTAATAAATTTCCTCAGGTTCATGGTAACCTCCCACTGTCATAATCGATTTTATAAAAATATCTTGAAGGAAAATCCCGAATTTGAGGATGCATTTGATGCTGAACAGATAAAAACATGTCGGCGACCGCTGTTGGAAGTGCTCAAAGAACTCTACTATCCTTGAAATGCTTGCATGCAGTGCACCTGAAATACTCGACCGAGGGAAGGTTGAACAACCATTACAATCACAGTTCTTTGTAAGAGTCGTTGCACGCAATGAAAATGGTATTCGATAGTGGGCTTTACTAGCTTACTGGGTCGATAGAAGTCCTTCCATATGTAATACAAACCGCGATCAATGATGTTGAACCTCCCATATCTGCCATAATTCATAACATCTCGTCAAAACAAGATATTTCCCAAGTGGTTGGCGAGCGTTGTCTTAGTGGGATTAAACGGACATCATGTTCGACTTTGACTCTCCCGACTTGGCCTTCGGATTTTTTGCATCGATCTCCACGGGATCCTGTACAGTTCCTTTCATCGTCAATTTTCAACAAGCTAGATTTTGAATTAACAAGGCCATCGTCGGAGATCTACATGAGAGTCTCACGAGATGATTCCGAGATGACTATCAATTGACACGGTTCTTTATCAACTCCGACCCTGAACCTTCTCACCGAGTTGAGATCAACTGGATGCCTTTCGATGCTAGGTGATCTCTTATATGCATTTCGGGAAATTATTTTAATATTGCATTTCGATAATAACCGAAAGTGGGTTCCTGGGACTATTATTTTATTTTGAACGTGATAGGACCCCGTTGTCCAATCTTGCCAGGTGTGCAAAATTGGATAACAGTTCAAAAAAAAAATTCCATTCCTCTGTCCATGTTGAAGAATTTGTAACTTGGGTGTAAATTCGAGTTTTTTTCCTTCCTTCCATTTTTCCACAGTAACGGTGTGTTTTCCCTGTCAATTTATATCTCATAATTTGTGGAAATGTGGCCCTTTCTGATTGGATGCAGCTCAATGGGGCACTTTGAAAATCTAAGGCCCACTTCAACTCAAAGGTTTTTCATGTGGAGGGCTAGAGATCATCTAAAAATTCACCTATTGGATTGGACCTTGGAGATGTGCCAGGAAGACACGGGGAGGTTTTTAACTACCAGTTACCCAGACTTAGACATGATTTTTAGCAACGGTGCAAACTTTGTCAGACCAGGGAATGTGGAGGGCGGTGCCTCTTTGAGGATCCACATCAAGGTTCCTACCTTTATAGTTTATGGGAAGGATTACGTGGTGAGTCGTGCTTGTTTAGTGTCTCCGCTTTTGGGCACCATCTCAAAGTTGTGCCAGAGAGACACGTGGAGGCTTCTGCTGGCTCCTATCTGTACTTAAAATTTTCTAGCAACTTTCTAAGGCCTAGGAAACATGGAGGGACCATGCCTATTTGGGGACCTGCCCCTAAATTTTATTTTTGAAGGAGTGCCATGGGGACATGTGGAATCTTCCACTCACTCTACCCTTGCTTGGTATTTTCAACGAAAAAGGAAAACTGTCCCAGACCCTAGACACATGGCACCTTCCATTGGTCCTTAAAATTTTTCAACTCTATCAGACTGAGACACGCAGTGAGCCCATGCTTGTTTGGGGTCTCCACTTTTGGGCACCATACCAAAGGTTGTCCCAAAAAGACATGTGGAGGATTTCACTGGCTCCTTTTATACTGAAACTTTTAAAAGGCCAAAAGGTATTTTTCTTTGGCCCAGGGCACATGGAAGGCCCACGCTTGTTTGGAAACTTGCCTCTATACCCCTCCTTTGTAGTTGTGCCAAGGAAACATGTCGACAAATCTAATCTAAAGTTGAGAAGGGGAAGAATCAACGGTTGTTGTGCATTACATCTATTTTTCTACCATTTTTCTCTGAGACTCCTGGAGATGCAAATACACATTGTTTTTCATCATTTTTTGATTAAATTCCTTGTCATTTTTGTCTACAAAGTGCCATTTAATGGATTTAGAACTTAATTTGTGAGTGCAAAGATTGTTAAGGTTGATATTTTGCAGTTGGAATTGCTCGGACACTTGCAAAAATGTGAATTACTAGAGAAGCTAGATGCGGAACAAAGTTGTAGAGGAAAGAGAGAGAGAAAATGATGAAATGATGGAGGTTGCAGGAACAAAGGATAAAATTTGTGTTGCCTCGAGGGTGGAAAGGATTTCCTATCAGTTCCAGCTATAGAGAGCCTCCGAAAAATGATTAAAACAAGAATTTCTTACATGACATAATAAGAATGATTAGAAGGACTATAAAAAAATTGTGGCATGGCATCCTATTCATTAGTCGGGGGTCTAAGAAATGTGATTAGTTCATGATTTATCCACCTAGAAGCTTCAGGTATGAATTTGTTAAATGTCACTTTCTAAGGCAAATTGTTAACAAGTAAAGGTTCCTCGAATATTCTTCTTTTTTGGGGGGGAAATTTGGGATAAGTGAGCAAGTGAAATGTATAAATGCAATGAGAATACTCTTGCAAATGGTCGAGGGTTGAATTCTTAAGAGAAACTTTTAGAGAGTCCATCTTCCTAAGAGACCAATCTGAGAAACATGTTAATTTATTTTGTTTTATATTTCAATCACGTCAAGTTAGTTACAAGTGTACAAGCATTAACAAGCTCTAAGACTGTTCAAAGAAACTTTCCCCTACTGATGAATCTAATTAATTTCAAATTAATCTATGTCAATCTTGGACCAATTTGTGTCTGCTTTATTTTAGAATGTATGCAAGTAATTTTTCTTATTCCTATTGCAATATTGTGTTAGATTCCCTCCTAATCACATAGGATCTCATCCATATGACAGTTTAGTGACATTTTTAATTTCATTTCAAGAAGAGCCTTCATCCTGCAATGAGATAAACAATTTAAAATCACTTTACTATCATTTGTTGATACAAATTGTCTGTAAGCCTTTGAGTGTATCTTAGGTGTGAGGAACTAGGGGTCTTAATGTTTAATTGAGTCTTTAGCTTGATCCTTCATGTTAAATTCTTGGAGATTGTGTGAAACTGTGCAAATCTGGGCCTCTATTGATACACATCTTCTAGTTAAAGGAATATTTTAACCATTTTGAAGCTTTCTGTCATTTAGTATTCCAATTGTTGTGAAGGTTCTCAAAGATCTGGCATAATCAATTTTATCTTGCTTAATCTCCCACCAAAATTATTTAAAAACAATGAATCCATCCTGAACTACCCCTGTTTTCCTTATGTGTCCACAAATGTATAAATTCTACTACAAAAATATGCAAAAGAAATCAGGATTCCATAATGTCTCTAGTAACCTTAACCATGTTTAGTAAATATCACCATCATTTAGAAGTGACAACTTGTGAGAGTTAAATTGTGGTGCATTGATCATATTTTCTTAGGGTCCCCTTTTCAAATTTGTGCAAAGAAGGATATCTTCATTCTCCTTCATCGACAAAGGTTCCAAAACGAGTCTTCTCACCCTGGTCGAAAGGCACGGCCTAAAGAAGTAAGGATAGATCAAATCCTTAATGAAGGTGTTGTTCATTTCTCTGATGCCCGAGTGATAAAGAGTCAGACAAATTCCCTCCCCATTTACAAAATGAATCATAATAAGATCTGTATGTCTCTCAATGTCTTGCTAAATATTTGATGCTGCTCTATTTCCAAGGGAGAATAATTTGGATACCAACACATAACATTAAGATCAATCATGTTGTTTTATGATTTAAGTTGTTTCATTTCAAGAAATACATAAGCATTGTATTTGGAATGGTTAGGAAGTAGATTTTACTTGCATACCTACCTCTCATGTAGTTTCAACTTATAACCTTAAGTATGTTAGTACAATTGAGGAAACTCAGTTGGATGTTGGTACACCATCAACTACAACATAGTACCTTCATAACAACAGGAGTCGTTATGAGAATACTAGGATGCAGTTGTTATTTCTCAACACCCCCACTTAGTTTTTTTAACTTGATTTCCATATGTGTAAGATTGGATCATGGTTCTACCCTATACAAGGATAGGAAGAAGATGTAGTGTTGAGGTCAACTCATGTTGACTTAGGATAACTAGACACATCCAATCGATGTAAGTCGATTGATTATGTCTATGTACCCTTATTCACCATGAGTAGTCTTCCACACTAGTGCATGTTTCTAACATCTTCTAGTGTGAAACGTTGAATCAGATTGAACTGATAGAATTCAGGAATGACCACTCTAGATAACAGAATAAGTGTGGAGAGGGACTTATTCCATTTGACGAATATGTCATCTAGGAATCTAAACATGATAAGCATGTTTAGAATTTTTGGCCAAAGTATTGCAAGCTTTTGGTTAATTGTTCCTATGTCACCTAGTATAAGATGTAGGATTTTAGATGAATATTTTTAACATATATTCAGATAGGCCTCTTAGATAGAACACTTGGGTGCCCCTAAAAAGGTAAAATAAAATAATCATACATAGTATACACATTATTGAGTAACATGAGAGATCGATTTAATACTGAGTCATGAAATGAGAGATCGGTGTTCCAATGAGTCATTTACAATTGTATATGGTTTTTTGTTATGAGATGGATTGGAATTGGAATGTGTGTTCTAAAATATGTTAATTTAGAATAGGTAACATTATGCAAGATAAACAAAAAATCCCTTGTTTCTAAAGTCTTAAAATGGGAATGTTACAAAAGCTTTCTTAGGATGCTGATAAAATAAAAGGTTAATCAATGTGGGAAGCCTTCAAATTCCATAAGGAGTAGTCATCCTTCAAGGGTATGGTCTACTTTTTACATTATATAGATGGCAAGAATAAATGATAGCCATCCTTTGAGGGATCAGTGTATTTTTTTATTTTGATTTTGATTTCATGTTTTTGATTTCCCTTTATTTGCATGAACAGTTGTCCTTCAAGGGATCAGTCTATTTCTCATAACTTTGATTTTGATTTGAGCATCCATTATTTTTTATGCTGCATGGGGAAGAACTTGGAATAGCTAAGTAGACCACTTAGGATGGGATCAAAAGTGTACAAGAGATGCCGTATGATCCTTTGTATGGTTCTAATGGGTGAATAAGATGTAGACATATGTGATGATTGTAGATTCATCACCAAATGGGAGAAACTATCCATAAGGAAAATTCTATGGGTAAATTTGTGGTGCTCTTATTTATGGTCACATCTAGGAAGTGACAGAATACCACATAGTTCCAAATCACCACGATGAGAAATGGAAAGGGATAAGATGGAGGAATGGTTTGAGAATGGGACTAAGGGAACATTGGTAAATGTGCTAACAATAGAATTGTCACAAGTCAAATACATTAAGCGGTTTCTACTTCTGGTTTATCGTATGGTCCGATCCAATTAGGGGAAAAAATTTTACATTGGATCCTTTCTAGAGTATTAACATTTTGATAAATCTAAGAGATTAGCATTATGTTTTTGAAGATGGGAAAATTTAAAATAATAGAATGTGTTACCCCTCAAGGAAGTGAAAGGTATGCATCTAAGATGAGTGAATGGTCCTCCTAGAGAGAGAGACAAATGTGATTACATGATGGATCGAAATGATGATGAAGATGCATCAGGACTAGACGAGATAAGTTAAATAAATATTTATGAAATAGGTGCTGCAATGGTGGGTTTAAAGCCATGGTGCTTCTAAAGGGAGGCATAGATATGGCTACAGAAGTGGTCATAGGAGGAAAGGATAAAAATTATGATTAGATGAACTGAGGCGGATGAGATAAGATGATGTCAAATGTGGAGAGGGGACTAGTTTGCAAACAAACAAGTCTAAGAAAATAATTCCCCCTAACATGGGAGGATGAATCAATAGAGACGAGAAGAAGGATTTTAAAAGATCAATAACAAAAGGGGAAATATGTTCCCCTAATGAAAGGGATGTGGATAAGATAGCAAATGTCAAAGGATATGGATGTCAGGAAGATGGTGTATTAAGAAAAATGATATCAATAAACAAAGGAGGACCCTCCTCAAGAGACTAATCAGATGGAAATGCTGTGAAAGGGATCAAATTTGTTATAGATGAAGCAGTAGACGGTGAAAGGGACTCATCGAGGAGGTCCTCTCACTCACTAAGATCATGTATAATAGTTTGGAGGGCCTTATAATGCTTAGTGTCATGGCCCATGGTGTGATGATAAGAACAGATGCAATGAGAATTAAACCATAGGGGCTTCATATGGTTTGGGTTGAAGGATTTCATAAGTGGAAGTATGATGGAAGAAGCATGAAGTATATGTTTGAGGACCTCTATATATGATTCGATATGGGCACTAGGAAATGTCTTGTTAGATGATGTGGATGGAAAAGGTAAAGGTGGACTGGGTTGAGGTTGAGGTAGTGTAAAGAATAAGTAGTAGTGGATGATTTAGGTTTAGATGTCTAGATAATTAGAGGTGTTTTTGATGAAGGGGCTGGCCCTAGGAGAGAGTCAGATTGTTTGGATTTGGATGGTTTGATTGGTCATGATGGAGGAGGTGGTCTTAAGACAGAAGGATGAGGCCCCAAGTTAGAATATGTAGTTTTTGGTCTTAATAGGAGAGATGTTCGTCTTCTTCTGAGGATTCTTAAGGGGCCATTGTAGAACGACATCAAGGTCTTTAGATTTGAATTTTTTAAGGAGTACTGTATGATAGAAAAGTGACATGTGAGCATGAGAATCTACAAGTAACTCTTCTTTGTACTAGACCTCCCGAGGTTGTGCCGAGACAATCGGTGAGAATGGAATTTATATGGATACAGACAAACTAGCTGGGCAATCTTATATCCTCGACACACAATAATGGAATCTGGGAATCTAAGGTAAATAAGGATCTCCTAACCTGAATTGGTGTAATGGATCATTTGGATATAATAGTTGTTCAGAGGATCCAATCAATGTCGAGATCTGCTGAGATCCTATTTATTGGTTGTTGGATACATGGAAAATAACTTATAGGTACTTCATGCATGTTTCTAGAAAAGGTCATACAATATGGTGATGAGAGGTGTAGTGGATCCTCTGGAGTTTTATGGTATGATTCTCTGGTCTAGTCCAGAAATCCCTAGCTTGATTAGCTACTACATTTAATATGGAGAATTGTGTAATGATGTCTAGTGGAAGTGGTGAGGATCTGAATATTAGTGTGCACAAACCAGCATCAATGTTTGATTGATTGGTAGACCCATTGGGTTGTGGGACCTTTGGATCACAACAGTAAGTTTGTGGTTGTAGCAGACCTCCTATGGTCATATGAGGAGTTAATTTATCCTTCCGATTATCCAATAATCGTATGCCTTTTTAGCCTCTATGTTTAGAACTAGAAGCTGTGTAATTTTCTCAGAATACCCTTATAGGGTGTTTTGGAAATTTGAATGCGTAAGCTAGTATCTATGTCAATGAGGAGGTCTCTTGCGTTAGGTTGTGGAGCTAAAGGATTGCAAGAAAACACTTTTTCTCTTTCGAGTCCTTATCCAGTCATGCAGACATCCTGTCAAGGCAATCTATAATTAGGGTGATTTGACAAAAAATGTGTACGCCTTGTCATCTTCAATATTTAACTCTCTCAATTGTTCACTAATTGTTCATAGGTATACCGTTATTCAAAAAACCTGAATCCTAAGGTCTTGATCTATATTAGCTAGTGTTGTGGGGAGATTTGGTTGAGGCACTATTGGTTCAAACACATATTCCATGAACTCCATAGGTCCCGTGATTATCATGTAAAAAAAAAATGATTCAACTTTAACTAAAAATAATAAACTAATTATGAAAGATTGTATCTACACTATGCATATATTCTTTTATCTTTGTATTTTCGATGAATTATTTTAAAGGAATTAAAAGAACATCTATTCTAATATATTCAGAAAATGGACAATTAATCTAGTTACATAATCAAAAACAAACAAATTAGCCTGGGTGTACCTATTTTCCTGTGTAGTTGTGAATTTATCCTAAATATCTAAACAACTAATTAATTTAAATCAAAAGAATCGTGATCCTACCTCAGAAGTGAGGAATGAATCATAGTTTCTCATAAACTATCAATCCCCACAACTTCCTTGGCAAATATCGAGAGTGAGCTTTGACTAAAATTAAATAATTTACTGCTCTATTTGATATGTTATAACTAAAAATTTGACAACTCAAACTTGGAGTTTACAGAATAGTGGTAAATCCAGTTGTGTGTGAATTTTTCCCCTTAGTGTGATCTCCTCGTTCCTTCATGTTCTCGTGAATCTAGAAAAGTGTGTATATGATAGCATTAGTAGAAGAACATACTCGAACAATGGCAGCTTTGGATATAGACCAAATACAATGCGAGTAAGAGAGGGATAATGCAAGTGAACAGAGCTTGACTATGCAATTCCTAGTGGGAATTATTATGGGAATACAACATAAATACGCCAAGAGTTCTAGAAACTATCTTTTGTGACCAAAAAAAACCTGTAACTCTAAATGGATTCCAACCTAAGAATGAAACTATCTTATTCTAAATTGATTTGCATGGAACAATAATGAAGCAAGATTGAAACAAGAAGATAAAATGACCTCTATACAGTAAGAGAAAGCTAACAATGGATGCAAAACATGAAACTATTGGAATTCTAAGCAAAAACACTCAAAAGAATGAATGATTAAACAGGAAGGAGAGGGGCCTCTTGTTTGAAAACAAGATAGCTATTTATAAAATATGCATTCACTAGAAGGTAACTTGGAATGGAACTCTTTTACCATTAAACAAAGTGAAAACACTATTCACCACGGCAGCCAAAACATAAATTCAAAGCAAAGTAGCTCAAGAATGTGGATAGAAATTGAATTTTACATTTGACGAGATCGTCGAAACATTCTAGAAAATGCGCACAGGACCACCACCATGTGTAGGGTGGTGGTTACATGACCTCCGCCCTATCATGAGCGGCGGTCACGGGACCACCGCCTAGGTAGGGTGGTGGTCTTATCACTTAAGACCAAAATGTAAGGAAAAAGGGGGGCAGAGGGTAGAACAAAGCACACAGAGGCCGGATGAGGCATACAGGATACAAACATATACTTGGCAAGCTTTTCTAGATCTCAAACACCTTGTGAGGAGACTTATATCATCATTGGGGTATGTGTAACCTCTTTCCAATGGTGCAGTACCCTACAATTTTGGGTATGTACATATTGACCCTTGGGAGAAGTGTCTTAGCCATGAAGAGGTGTAAAACGGTGGATCTGAGTATGGCAGTCCCAAAATGGGGAGTTAGGAGTTATACCTGACATGCCCGTGCATCAGAAGTTGCCATCCAAAATCCACTATTATGTAAAATGAAAGGGGCTCAAGTGAGTAGATAGTAAAATTGAGGAAACAAAACTTAAATTGATATGAAATAAGGACTACCATATAAAGGGGGTTTAAAAAACTATAAGTTCCTTCTATTATCGATGCATCAAACCCTGTGAAATACATTCAAAACCAATTTAGAAAACTATATAATATATATATATATATATATATATATATATATATATATAACAAACTCATTTTAACTATTCATTTGGCATGTTGAATTGGTGGTTTATTGAGCTCTGGGACCAACGGTGACCATTTTCAATGAGAGTAAGTTGAAACGCCATTGTGAGAACGGTGATCATGCCTTAAGAGCGGAAACATCGGACTATGGAGTCTCAGGTTAGTTCTTCTCAATTTATGTTTTTAAATCCAAAAACATAGAATGTTGATATCTTTGTAATGGGGGGATAATTTCAAAAATGAATAGTT